>CAUJNA010001922.1:0-50600 GCA_963377175.1 Effrenium voratum | reverse complement strand
CTGTGTCTGTGTCTGTGTCTGTGTCTGTGTCTGTGTCTGTGTCTGTGTCTGTGTCTGTGGCTGTGTCTGTGTCTGTGGCTGTGTCTGTGTCTGTGTCTGTGTCTGTGTCTGTGTCTGTGTCTGTGTCTGTGTCTGTGTCTGTGTCTGTGTCTGTGTCTGTGTCTGTGTCTGTGTCTGTGTCTGTGTCTGTGTCTGTGTCTGTGGCAGTGTCTGTGTCTGTGTCTGTGTCTGTGTCTGTGTCTGTGTCTGTGTCTGTGTCTGTGTCTGTGTCGGGGTCTGTGTCTGTGTCTGTGTCTGTGTCTGTGTCTGTGTCTGTGTCTGTGTCTGTGTCTGTGTCTGTGTCTGTGTCTGTGTCTGTGTCTGTGTCTGTGTCTGTGTCTGTGTCTGTGTCTGTGTTTGTGCATGTGATGTAGCATATCAATCATCCATAATATGAATCTCGCCCCTCTGCCGTCCAAGTTGCCTGGTCAGGGGCATACTTGATGATGCCAGTGTGCAGGAATGGCGCATGAGAAGGGTCGAAGGTATTCTCCACTGATACCTGCGCACGTCTCACACAGCCACCCTTGAGGATGGTAGAAGTCTGCAACATGCTACAATTGATAGGATAGTATTGGAGAGCTGCTAGAGTTCTCAAACCCCCCGTGTTTTGCAACAAAGTGGCCCTGTCTGAAGAGCCCCCACACGTGTAAGAAATCCAAAGCCTCGGAGCCCGTTGGCCCACAAACCCGCTGGCCTGGTAGCCCACGGGCGCCACAGTCATGATCCACTCCGTGTCGTCGGCCAGGTCGGCCATGACACAGGGACTGGACTTCTTCGCGGCAGTGGCAGCGTCCGGGCCAATGTACGGGAAGATCCACAGGAGGCCCTGCGCGGCGGATCGGCACCGGACAAGAACAAGATCGCACGTGGCCGGTCCGGCTGCAAAAAAAACACACACACACACACACACATGCCACAACCCTCGGCTCCCTCCAACCACCCCAGTTTTTGGCTACCTCTCTGGGTTTTGCGGCATTTTTTTCCGAGTGCAAAACTAGCTCAGGTGGTATTCCCAACAGCCCTGGAACCCCCTGGAACCAATTCTCCAGAACCCTCCCTGAAAGCTACCCCAAACAACGATTGCTCGAAGCCCTGGAAGAGGAAAAAATGGGAACCGTTTCCCTCCTCGCGGCTTCGACTCTTTCGACTCTAGCGGTGGTGACAGTTCTCTTTTTGGGTGGTTCGGCTAATGGCCCCATTTCCGGACCTTTTGATCAATCTCCATCTGCCCTTTGACTCTTTCAACTCAATGTTCCTGGCCCTGAAATGACCATGACTAACTTTGCCCATTTGGTGGTGAACGTCATCTTGGCGCGGCTTCGAGTTTCGACTCTCTTCTTTCGACCGCCTGCTGGTTGGAAAAAATGGAGTTGGTCGAGTACCGCTTTCATTGCTTTGGATTCTTCGAAGCCCTGCAAAAGGAAAAAATGTGAAACGTTTCCCTCCTCGCGACTTCGACTCTTTCGACTCTTTCGACCGCATCAAGTTGGGAGATTCACAGAGAAATTCGCCAAGGAGTTGGTGGCGTGGTTTTGTTGGTCAACCCACATCTGCCCTACCGACTCGAGTCTCGACTCGACTCGATAGCGCCTGCTTCACCTGCACCGGGAAGGTGGTGAGGCAGGCCCGCGCCAGGCCGCACATCCGCGCCTCCTCCTTGGCGTTCTGAGCCATGGGCACCGCCACACAGCTCCCCGCCTCAACGTCTGACGAGGCGGTCCCGCGTTGGTTTGGAGCTTGGACTCCGTTTTTGGAGGTAAAAAAACAAAAAGAAGTGGAACAAACACCGTTTTGGGGTGCCCATAGAAAACAGAATTCTGTCTTGTTGAGTTCATACCCCTTTCTTTTCGTCGGTTCAGGAAACCCAAGTAAGTGAAAATCAAACCTGGTACAAAAATGGTGAAACCAAAACCATGAAAGAGTCACCCAGGAGGCCGCACCTACTTTGTGGTTGACAAACCTTCACTTGCCCGGGTCTTGATTGTGGCTCAAGCGAAGCACCATGGGTGGGTCCCCCTATTAAAAAAGTGTCTTTGTTTCAGTTGGTCCACTTTTGGGGATTGGTCTAAAGGGAAACCGAGGACAAAAAGTAATCCCATTTGGGGGGCTCAAAAAAGCCAGGAGCTGATGACCATGCTGACATCCCTATTAGTGGCACATATTATCTGTCTACCACTCCAGCACATTGCGCTCTCCAAAACCGCCCGGTTTTTCTTGCAGCTGTGCAACTGCATTGAAGGCCCAGCCGTGATATCGACACCGCAGTCGGCCCTCATCCAAAGTTCCAATCGATAGCGGTGCCATGCGATGAGGGCATGAATCCAGCGCTGCATGCCACAAGTTGTCCTGACAGGAAAAAGGTCTGGTCTCGCACCCCGCAGCCCTCAGATTGCTCTCTTGGGTTCCCAGCCTCCTGATTGGAGCACCAAACCACCATCCTCTTGCCCAGCAGCTTCACTGGATTGGGGCGTTCTGCATCGAGATAGGTCAGTGGCGCGATCGGGTACCAAGCCCTGTTCCACTCGAAGAGCTCCTGAGCTTCCGGCTTGACGGGGTTCAAGAGAACCAAGCAAGAAACATGTGAGCAGCGCCCAAAACCCATTGACCTTGGGTCCTACTAAGACGGTAAAGGAATGTAAGGATCATAGTATGATCTCACAAGGTATTAGAACCAGCTACCAAAAATTTTGCGAATGGAGGTCTTGGGCGCAGTTTATCAAACCCCGAAACAGGGCCCTGCCTTCACTTGCTCCTTCAGCTCCCTGATTTCTTTGCCCGAAAGGCCGGCTAGTCCAGACGCTGCTGCTGCTGCTGACTCTGTCTGCTCTCTACCCCTGTAAATACTCGCAATAGCTTCTGCTTGCTGATCCACAGAATCTGGAATCTTGTCCTTCGTCTGCGTCTTCTCCTCCTTTTTGTCCGACTTCTCAGCATCTGTCTTCTTTGCTTCAGTGTCTTTCTTCTCGGCGTCATCCTTCTTGTCCTGCTCCTTGTCCTCCGTCTTGTCCTCCGTCTTGTCCTCCTTCTTGTCCTCCTGCTGGTCCTCCTTCTTGTCCTCTTTCTTGTCCAACGTCTTGTCCTCCTTCTTGTCCTCCTTCTTGTCCTCCGTCTTGTCCTCCTTCTTGTCGTCCTTATGATCCTCCTTCTTGTCCTCCTTCTTCGCTTTTGTTTCCTTCTTCTCGGCATCGTCCTTCTTGTCTTCCTTCTTGTCCTCCTTCTTGTCCTCCTTCTTGTCGTCCTTATTGTCCTCCTTCTTGTCCTCCTTCTTGTCCTCCGTCTTGTCCTCCTTCTTGTCGTCCTTCTTGTCCTCCTTCTTGTCCTCCTTCTTCGCTTTTGTTTCCTTCTTCTCGGCATCGTCCTTCTTCTCTTCCTTCTTGTCCTCCTTCTTGTCCTCCTTCTTGTCCTCCTTCTTGTCCTCCGCCTTCGCTTCTGTGTCCTTCTTCTCGGCATCGTCCTTCTTGTCCTCGTTCTTGTCCTCCTTCTTGTCCTCCTTCTTGTCCTCCTTCTTGTCCTCCGTCTTCGCTTCTGTGTCCTTCTGCTCGGCATCGTCCTTCTTGTCCTCCTTCTTGTCCTCCTTCTTGTCCTCCTTCTTGTCCTCCTTCTTGTCCTCCTTCTTGTCCTCCGTCTTCGCTTCTGTGTCCTTCTTCTCGGCATCGTCCTTCTTGTCCTCCTTCTTGTCCTCCTTCTTGTCCTCCTGCTGGTCCTCCTTCTTGTCCTCCTTCTTGTCCTCCTTCTTGTCCTCCTTCTTGTTCTCCTGCCCGTCCTCCTTCTCAGCATCCTCCTTCTTGTCCTCCTTCTTGTCCTCCTTCTTGTCCTCCTTTTTGTTCTCCTGCTGGTCCTCCTTCTTGTCCTCCTTCTTGTCCTCCTTCTTGCCCTCCTTCTTGTCCTCCTTCTTGTCCTCCTTCTTGTCCCCCTGCGTGTCCTCCTTTTTGTCCTCCATTACGTCCTCCTTCTTGGCTTTTGTGTCCTTCTTCTCGGCGTCCTTGCTGTCGTTCTTCTGGTCCGACTTCTGCTCGGCATCTTCCCTTTTTGCTGCAGGCTCTGAACTTGTGTCAGCCTGATCTTTAGCTTCCATACTTTGGGCCTTCCCAGTGTCATCACTAAACGGCCAGATTTCCCACCCACCACCCGGTTCGGATGAAGAATCATCTTCTCCCCCTTCTGAAAATACAGCTATCAGCGGTCCTCGGCAAAAATATCCGTGCTCCACAAAAGGCAGTACCAATGAGCATTGCAAGCATAGTAGGGATTGCAATTGCGACCGAAGGTCTTTCACGACCTCGACTCGATCTTCTGCCAAGCTTCGCGCCTGCCACTACCAAACATGCGTACACACACACACACATGCGCGCGCGCTCACACACCACTCGCTCGCTTCCTCCCTCCCTCCTTCCCTCCCTCCCTCCCTCCCATCCCGCCCTCCCTCGCTTTTCTCAAGTGATGCGGGACACAACGACAAAAAGCTACCAAACCAAAACTTGGTATATACCTTCATGAAGCTGAGTGCTTTACAAGCTGCGACTGTGCACGTGCCTCCTAGTCTCACTGCCACACGGGACAAACCAAAACCCGAGCCCCAGCCTATTGCCAGCACCGAAGCACAGAGGTGCCGTGGCTTTATGCCAGGGGCCTCGGATGGCCACTTGGACCGTGTTCCAAGCTTCGTCCAGACTGTTGCCAAGCAGCCCGAGAATTCCTGGGACATCTTCGGGCCGTGTCAGGTGCTGCTCTAAATGTGTTGCAGGGCAACGCTGGCAGCAACATGACGGCCGCAATGCCTCTCTCTCTCTCTCTCCCTCTCTCCCTCTCTTGGCTTCCGTCTCTCTTGCTGGAGCAACTCATAGAACACTTTCACCAGGAGGTGGCAACCATGTTTTGTGTATGTATCTCTGTGTGTGTGCGCATGTCGGTGTGCGCCCGGTTTGGTCTCCCTGAGTCGCCGCACGTATCTCTGCATGCGTGTCTATGTGTTTGCAGGATTGCGTCTGTGCGTGTCTGGGCTGTGCGCGTCACACAACCATTTCTGCACCCGTGTCTTTATAGTCGATCTGCAGTTCGAGCAGCTGCCACACTGCAGGATAGCCATCAAGTCAGCAAGGCGTTCAATGAGGGCCATTCAACGCTGCTTCAAAGGATGGCAATGTCAAAACAGGCTGTCTTATCAACATGTTTGGTGCCAGGCAATTGGCCGTGAGAAGCAACATGGAAAAAGCTTAGCAAAGCATCTGGCAAGTCCGAACCTCAATCTGCATGCACGCGCCGAAGTCTGCCAGCTTAGCATCGCCGTGGGCATCAATGAGAATGTTGGCACCTAACAGCAAACCGCCCCGAAGCACGCTGCGAAGAGAGATCGCCGGCGAATCCCCCGGATTCAACCCTTTGGATGCCAGAGCATGTGGCGTGCGGCAGGTTTGTGTGACTCAGAATAAAAGAAGCAAGCAACATGTTCCGCTCACAGGGGTGCGATTTTCAGTAGGGGACCCTGTGGTGGACACCGATTGCGGATTCATGTCCACCACTTTCGAGGCGGTGCCAACTCGTAAAAAAGTTCGCCTCAAGAACTGCGTTTCCTTTTTTGGATCCCAAGGCCAGATTGAGACTTAGGATTCGAGTTTTTGTTTTGGGATAAGAAATCCGCAGAAACAAAAAAGAAAACAAAAGAAAACGGGGGGAAAAAAGCTCTGGGGCTCCGGGCCCTTGACGTCCCGGTGCACGATCTTCTCCGAGTGGAGGAAGTCTAAGCCCTCGAGGATCTGCCGGGTGTACTTCTTCACGAGCCGCAGGCCGTAGGGCCCAAACTTCTGCAGCACCTCAGCACATTTTATCTGGGTGCCGACTCATTGCTTCGGGATGTGCTCTGATCTTGAGCTTGGATAGCTTAAGATTGGTTTAGTGTTGGCTTTGGGTTTGTGTAGGTATAGGGGGCCCTTAGGGCTTGCGTTTGCCCTAAATAGGGCGGGGTGCGGGTGGACTCGTACGAATCCATCCAGACAGAAAGGCCCTCAAATTCTCGCGCGATCGGTAGGGAATGAGTTGGAACCCAACCAAAAACCCTACGGCTGGCTTGCTTTGGAATCCAACGATCGGTTTATTCCCACCCCTAAATGATTCGATCCCATCAAAACCAGCAAGTTGAAGAACATGGTCCGGCAACCAATTTGCACAAACCAACAGACACAAGTCTCAATTGACACTCGCATGTCATCAGTGTCCTTTCGGGATCTTACCCGTGCTTGGTCTTAGACGAATTTGATACCACCGCGCTAGCTGTACATCAGTCTGCCAAACTTTGGCAACGCAACACATCCTCTAGCTGCAGCTTCCCTTCCCAGCTCGCAGCAAAGGAACGGCTTTGATGGAGCCACTAGGCATGTACTCGAGGAAAATGAGAAGAGCAGGATCCTCCTGCACATTCAAGGATCCCACGCAGCCCAAAGAGCATGGATCAGGTACCTGTCCTCGGAGTGCAGTCGAATGCAGCCCTGATATCGCACTATCCTGGCCGGTTGTCTGGCTCCGCTTCCCAACCCGCACAGCTTCTATCACTGAGTTGTCCAGAACTGACATGGCCTGCAAAGCTGTTTGCTGCCGGGAGGTTCAAAACAAGTCAGCTTTTTGCACATAAAAGCAATGCATTCGCGTCCTGGGATGCTTCAGGCGCTTCAGGGTGTTGATCTCTTGCAGCAGCACGCTTGCCTCCTGTGCTCACTGGGTCTATTGTTTCAAACAGTTCAAGACAGCTAAGTCAGACATGGGAGTACCTCGCTTGAACCCTTGGGTGACTTTGCTCATGGAGCAATGGGGCCCTTAGGACAATCTCCAGCTCCAACTTCACAGCCGAAGTCTGAGTCTCGCTCCCGCTCTGCTTGCTTCTGCCCGAGGCTGAAGTCCAAGGGGATCTGCCGGCGCAGAACAGGGACCAAGCAGAACACTTGATTTTCATTGGGTTGTCCCCATTTTTCTGGGAATTCAGACCACTTTTGGAGGGAAACACCCCCCAGATCCTTCTGGCAAAGAGTAGGACGGCATATGGGGTCGACATGAAGTTCCAGCCTTCTTCACCGCCATAAACTTGCCTGCAACCATTGCTTTAAACCTCAGCACTGAAACTGCCAGACAATCGAAGCAAAACAACACCCAAGAAGGCATGTTTCTATTTGGCCGAACCATATGGCATCTGCCCAACCCCGCAAAGTCATGGTTCAAGCTCAATCCTGTCGGCATCAACTTGGGACGGTGACGCCTTGGCTTCCTGTGCCAGACGGCGCTTTCTTCTTGCATGTACGTCCAAGCGCTTCAAGCGCCGTCCTGAGGCCAGGGCACTTCGCCGTAAGCGCCTCTCCCCAGGGATTCACCCTGGCGACCCAGGCTTTTGACAGCCGGTGAGCATTCCCAGTCAGTTCGTCCTTGCTGCCCTGCTCTGTGCACAAGCAAGACTAAGCTCTCTAAAACAAAGGACTGATTCACTTCTTCCGTCATAAAAACGAATCTCTAGGACCAAAGCAGATGCACATGCAAATTTCGAGCCCCCATTGCCGCAATGCCTGCTTAAAGGCGCGCAAGCGCTGGTCCTGCAGCAAGAGAGGCGCAAGATGTCCCAAGCACCGCCCCACATTCTCAGGGCGCGGGCATTCTCAGCATCCAGTCGCTCGTAGCTGGTGGCCGCCGGCGACGCCTGAAGCCGTCAGCGCGGAAAAAGTTGGGGCAACGTCCCCACGCTTCACGCAACCTAAGCCGACCTGGGAGCTTGGCTCGGCCACTGCAACTATCCCTGTGCGGCGAGGGACTCAATGACCTGCGGAGACACATTCAAGAACATCTGTGTTGAGACAGATGATTACCTGCAGCCTCGAGAGCTCTTCAAGATGAGCTCGCGCATATTGCGTGGACCGCTAAGCCACTGGCTGTGGCATGGCGGCGTGCATCTCCAAGATCGCAGCCTCGCCGAGGGCAAGCAAGCAAACGAAACAAGCAAGCAAGCCAGCAAACAAAGAAACAAACAAACAAACAAACAAAAAAGGTAAGCACGCATCAAATGTCCTTGTCCATGCCCGGCAGAGTCGGCGGAGGTGGTGGTGGCGGGGGAGGCGGCGGCGCCTTGCTGAGGAAACAGGCCGCGAACGTCTTTTTGTAGCATTGGCACCACAGCGAAATGGGCATGTGTTTTTTCCAGCAGGGGACCCCTAAAATGATGGGGTGTTCTTCTTGGTTTCCGTTTAAAACCAACCAAAAAAGCTTTAAAAAAAGACACGACAAAATATGTTCAACGTTGCATCTCGATGGGTCGTCTTGCCCAGGCGATCCTCGATTTCATCAGCCATGGCTGCAGGTACTGTTTTTGCATGCGCAATGGATGGAGTGTCTCGCCTGTCGTTGTTTGATTCAACGGTTCTTTTGGAATCAAAACTGCAAAATGCCGCGGCTCCATTGCACGCTGGGGATGTGTGTGTGTGTGTGGTGTGCGTGGACGTGTTGTTGCACAAGGAACATATTGGTCGATCAAACACCTCACCTCCATCGCGGTGAACGCTTCACGTGCGCTGCACTGAGATCATGCCTCAACTGGCACACCACATTGCGAAATGAACATCTGAATGAGCCAAGCTCTTGAGCCAAATTGTCACGTCTATGGCCACATTGTGAAGCGTGTGTGGTGCTTCAAACCAGTGTGAGTGGGTTGTGGCGCTTGCTACACCTGTGCAAATCGCACGACTGGGCGGAAAGGTGGTTTTGCAAAACTGCTCCCCTTGTTCCCCAATGTTTTTAAACCACATCGCAACGCGCTGCACTTGAGAGTGCGTCATGGGGGCGCTGGCGCTGATCTCACGTTTAGCTGCACCCTGAGGTCCAACAACCTTGTTCATCTCGAGATGGGTTGGAAACAGGTGAGGAGCGCGCGAAACTTTGTTGAAGCTAGCTCAACAAACTCCACAACAGGAATATTTCTGGGATTTATAGGTGTACACATAGATATATTCAGTGTGTATATATATATAGTGCAATATCTCTGAGAGTAGCTTGGGGCGGCAACACCTGGTTTCGGGTGGGGAGGGAGGGGCGCGGAGCCCAGAGCCGCCCTCGAACGCAAACAAACCCCCACCCTAGGTTGGCCCTGCATCCTTGCCCCTGCAACCATTTCCGGGGGAGGGTGATCCTGCTCTTTCACCCGGCTCGCATGCAAACACGTCCTGCACTGCTTGAATCCCTTCTGTAAGGCAACTACCTCAGGAATCTGCTCAAAACCACTTGGCTGCTTCAACCACTTGCAATGCCTCTTGTGATAGTACCTGCCGTAGGCTCAATCTTCTTTACAACTCGCCTCTGCAACTTGTTGTCAATCCGGGGTGCGCTGGTGTTCTTGTCTTCTGTTGCAAGCCGCGGCTCAAGCAAAGCCTCATCATGTGCATCAACCAAATGGCTTTTGCTCCTCATTCCACAGCTCACTTCTGGTTGTGTCTTACTGCACCCGCACACGCACCTCACAAGCAAAACTGCAAATCTGAAAAAACATGTAGGCAATCCATGCCGCACCAACAATTAATAGCACACACGTTGCACAAGTCGCAAGGCCGAAGTTGAGCTCTACCATTGGGCTCGGGCCCAAGACGTCTTCAGGTTGAACTGTTGCTGCACCTCATCATCAAGCTGGAAATCATTCCAATCCGCAAAACTCGCTTTGCAAGTGTCATACTGCTGCTGCTTGTCTGCAACCCACACTCTTCTGTCAAATCTTGCTGCTGTTCTGTGAATGCATCTTTGCCCACAGGAATGCCGTCTTCATCTGTGACTCCCAAGTGGTACAACAGTAAATCAATCCTAGGCTTTGGCAAAGCCTTTGTCATCAGGTCTGCCACGTTCACTGCAGTTGATACTGCAGCGCAACTGATCTCTCCAGCACGCGCCTTGCCCTGAATCCACAGCAGTTTTCCCTCCAAACGCTTTCTCTCCGGCTCCTTGCCTGGCAACCACTCCACGACAAGAGATGAGTTGCTAAGCAAGCTAAGGAAGATGGACTTGGTTCCCAACAAGAACCTGACGTTATTGCGCATGTGCAGAGCATCACATGCCGACACAGGTTCAGAAGTTGGTGAACGCTCAGGCTACAGTCTGATGGTGAAGAGTGTAAAAGCTAGAGACATCGTGAAGATTCTTCGGCAACTGGAGCGCTGTGAGGCAGCGGCCGAGATCAGAAAGTCGAAATCTAAGTTAACGTAAACGGAGGCCAGTCTCCCAGAAGCTGAAGCAACGTGAGCGCGTGACCTGGAATTCGGAATCACGCTGTTCAACGCCTCAACGCTTCTTTTCCATTGTGGTTTGCCACACTCCTGATAATCTGCTTCCACGCTCATGCAAAGCTAACACAGCATAAAGGGTTCTGGTTCGTCTCTGCGTGGAAGGTCAAATCTTATCAAAAGATCCTGCATCAACAGCTGCAAGCCATTGTTCCAATTCTCAAAGCCATTGACGCCAACCAGCGTCAAAGCTGGAAAGTGCTATGCCAAGTGTGAAGCAATTGCTGGCAGAAGTTTGGAGAGAACCACAAGATTTCGATTTTGTCAAAAATGCTTGAATGGTCAACTTCGTCAGCGTTGTGCCCCAGTTTCTCAGGTCCCGCCAAAACGAAATCGACCACAAGCTTGACAACAAGCTTTGGTTTGCGAGATGACCATGCTAGGAGGTGGATCAGGTGAAGGGCAAAGGCAAAGGCAAGAAAGCAGGAAAGGGCAAAGAAAAAGATCGCAGCTCAGGCAAGGGCAGGGAAAAGATGGTCGTGGCAAAGGTTGTGGCAAGCACAATGGTGCAAGGGCAAGACGCAGGACGGACAAGCTGGTGATGTTATTTGCGTGACAAAGAGGCAGGTACTGTTCGTGCAGACAAGCACCTTTAGCAAGGTCCTCAAACACGCACAAAACTGGAAACAGTGTTCGCCGTGTTTCTGCTCCGAGAGTTTACCATCTTGCAGAGAATGACAATGTTTACGCTCTAACGATATTTTCACTGGCATGATTCGTGCACATGAAGCTTGCTCAGGTTATGACAACTTGTGCATGACATGACCAAGCGTGGCAACAGCCAGCATCACCCATGCATCCAGCCAGTGTTTTTTGACATGGTAACTGACACAGATGAGAACTGGATTCATCAGCCGTGCATGGATGAGAAACTGCATTTGCAAGTTGCGAATGCCGAACCAGCCGAGATGGAGATTATCTTGGATTCAGGGCGAACATTTTATGTTTGCCACTGCAGTTTGCAAAGTTGGGCATAAGACCTCGGGTGGACGCATGATCTTCAAGGATGCAGCTGAAGCAGCAGGCAAGTCGACAACCTAAGATCACTTTGGAAGATGTGTTTGCAGAAGATTTTCTTGTGACTGAGTTGGACCAGCTCGTACCTTTGATCACTTTGGATGCAAAAGCATGCTAAGTTGCAAATTGCAGCAGTCTGAAGATGGTGCACAAGTTCGTGTGCAAGACTTGGCAAGCTTGCTGCAACATCAACAAAACTGCTGCCAAATGACTTCAATGCCCAGCAATGCGCACCGACTTGTGTCCAGGTTCACCAAGGTCTGCGAGCTTTTGCGAAAGGCTCACACTGGGAATGTTTTGCTGTCCACCAGGTCGAGATCTGAATGGGCAATCAATCACCTGCGGATTCCAGGGGCGCTTGAACATTCTGTGTGCCAGGTGAGACCTCCTGCGTTTCAACATCTGCATCATCTTCACAGCAATAATAATTGCACGCACAAACTCAAACTTTTCGATAGGGCTTTGCTTGCCATTAGTCAGCGTGGTGGCTTCATTAGAACCACACAAGAGTGCCCTAACCCAACTTACATTCTTGGACTTGGAAGCATGCTGCATTCCTTCTCAACGATACAATGCACCAGATGGGCAGACAGCATTCCACGTGCTTTTCCATGGAGGGTCTGGTGAGTTTGGTCAGCTGTTTTGCGAGGGTGCAGCAACATTGCGTGTGACAGCAGTGGGCAGCTGCTGCAAGAACAATGAAGAGGACGCCGGCCGTTTGGGAAATCGCTGAATAGCGCGCTGACACAACATTCTTGGTGCTTTCTGGGATTGATGAGCGCTTGGTTGTGTTTGCAAAGCCAGCCATCGCCCCAGCGCAGCATCTGGCAGCCTGACTGTGCGGCCACTAAGGTTGCGGGACGAAAGGCGAAACGCCAAGAGCGACAGAGGAGAAGTGAACCGGCAAGGCCGAGGCAAGCACAAGAGGACATCCAATGTTGCACAATGTTGTGGCGGGGATGCCTTCTCGGCTCCAGGTGTCTGCCAACCTTTGAAGCGCAGCGCCAGGCTGGTGAAAAAGACATGAATGTGAGTCATCACGGCATGCAAGCAACAAATTGCACAATCCTGGAGAAGGGCCAGCTTGTCGTGAACAAACCATTCAACAAGGACTCTGCTGAGGTGTCACAACCCATGCACAAGGTGAAGCGGCGGCAGTTCTGCGGTGAGAACCTTGCACAAAGAAGCAAGCAAAGTTGCGCTGTGGCTTCGGAGGATGCGATACGCGTCCTTTGGCAGAATCAGCCGGGCGCTCACAGTGTGAATTTCTTCAAAAACACAAAAAAAAAACGACCGTCGAACCACCATGCTCCAAGACTGCTGAGCTTGAAATGGGTGGCTGAACAAGGGAGACTTCTGACAGGCCAGAAACACTTGTGCAACTAGCAACATTTTGCGCGTTGGCGCCCGCAGCTTCAAGAAGTATTTGCTCCGCGCGCGCGTTTCGCCTTTTGCCTCCTCGCGCCCCATGGATTTCAAGAGGCTCCAGCTTTGTGCCCTGATGCTGGCAACAGTAGTAAGGAACACCAGCTTATACCACCCAATTAATTTTCGTTTTTGGGTCGAAAAACCCTGCAAAACAGCCAAATTCTCCATCCTGCTGAACGTTTTTCCGATGTCACCGGTCTTTGTCACCGCTCCGTTTTTGGTCGAAAAAGTGCTCAAAACGGCCAACTTCCCGAATTCCCGAAAAGCTTGTTTTTTCCTGTCAGACGGCAAGCGAGGTGCCTCAGCCTCTAGATTTGCTCGGCTTCGGCCGAAAACAGGCTCCAGACGCTCACGCTGCTCTCGATTTCCGTTTTCTGCCCGGAGAAGCTGGCAAGTTCCATCCCGCTGAGCTTGTCACCACTTGTCACCGCTTCGTCACCGCTTCTTTTGGACCGAAAAAGTGCGCAAAAACGGCCAAGTTCCCGAGTTCCCGAAGACTTTGTTCTTCACAGGATTTTCCGTTCTTCGCCCAAGCACGGCAGCCTGCCGAGGTCCTCGCTCGTGACACGGCAACCTGCCGAACTCGTCACCGCCTTCGTCACCGGGTCTAACACGCCAACCTGCCAAACGTCCTTGTCGCCAGGGCTAACACGCCAACCTGCCGAACGCCTTTGTCACCGGGTCTAACCTGCTGAACTTCCAGAGGGCTCGAAAATCTTGGCAAGTTTGAGTCAATATTGAATCGGCTTGAAACAATATTGGTTCATTAATGGGCAAAGGTTGCCCGTCGCGGCGGGATTCGAACCCCGGACCAGGGTGGTGCAGAGACAGCGCTTTAACCACTGAGACAAGGGAGCTTATTTTGCTGGAAGCCGGCCAAGGTTGTCACCGCTTGTCACCGCTTGTCACCGCTTGTCACCGGGCGCTTTTGGGTGGAAAAAGCAGCCCGCCAAGGTGTCCCACGGTCCGTGTCGCCCTTCGGTCTAAAAGCAAGGCCGGCTCCGCGGCTTCGGTCTAAAAGCGAGGCCGGAATTCTTTCCACCGAGGTCCACGGCCTGGTGCGGGCCTGGCGCGGGCCTGGCGCGGGCCAGTCTGTGATATGCTTCTCGCCATATCACGGCCTGAGTCGTCTTGCCATCAATCCTGTTGCCAACGCAGGATTGCTCCACTCAATCCTGCGTCGGGCACAGGATTGCCCCCGTCAATCCTGCGCTGACAACAGGATTGCCCCGATGCCTCGGGCTTGGAACTGTTCTTGCCCGAGCGCAGGCTCGTGATGGAGTCGGCCTCTGGCACGTCGTTAATGCTCAGGACGAAGGGCAGGCCGCTTGCAAAGAGCGCGTCTTGGAGCTTCGAGTGGAAGGCCAGGTCGTGGCCCTCCCCCCTCGTACCATAGTAGTTCATGGCGGTGCGACCGGGGAAGATGTAGGGAGGGTCGGCATAGATGCGCTGCCGGGGCGCCAGGCAGGGCAGAGCGCGCAGATAGGCCAGCGCATCCTGATGCCGCACGAGCACGTTGGACGGTGGCCGACGCAGACGCCGCACGCTGCTCAGCGCCAGTGGCCGCTACTGTGCGAAGGAGCCCCACTTTCCCGAGAAGCTGTTGCGCAGCAGGGTGTATGAGCAGGCAGCCCGACGCCCGGCACGGCCTTTGCGAGCGCCCGGCAGGAGGTGCCTGAAGTAGAAGCGCCTGTCCTTGCGCCCCACCAGGCGCAGCAAGGAGCGCAGGAAGACCGGGTCTTGCCTCAAGTAGCAGCGGTGCAGGTTTGCGACGGGCTCGAAGGCGTCGACGCCACGCACCTCCAGGCCCGGGCGCCGGGCGGCAAGGTAGTACTCCAGCCTTCCTGAACTGAAGAAGCACAGTGACGTCGCTCAGCAGCCGGTCCAGGTGCGGAGCAAGCCACGACTTGCTTCCCATGTACTTCAGCCGCATGCGGTCGCCCTTTAGTTTTATCCCACAAAAACTTGGCAGCGATGCTGTAAATATCGCATCTCACCCACTTGCCGCCTGGCTTCCCGGCTTCGAAGACTCTAGGCGCAGCGCGCACGGGCCCGGACCAGTGATCCGCCACACAGGGCAGCGCGCTGTTCTCTGCGCCCCGATCGTAGAAGAGAAAGAGGCGGGTGAACGGCGCCTCCGGCTTGCGCGCCAGCAGCTCGCCCAGCAGGCGAATCAGCTGCGCGTGGCGCTCCTTCTTGCTGGTCCACCGCGTCACGCCGGCGATCTTCAAGGCGTCCGGGTTGTAGCGCAGTACCAGCAGCTTGTGGCCGCTGCCGAGCGCCACGCTGGCGGCCATGTCGAAGTCCCTGCGCACGTCGCAGCTGGGGTCGTAGGCCTTGCGCTGCTCCTCGTCAACCTCAAGCAGGACGTAGCCCCACGAGGTCGACAGGGCAAAGTCCACGTAGGCGTGCGCTGTCTCCGACTCCAACCCGCAGCCGCGGAAGGGCAGGTAGTGCTGGTACTCGAAGGCGATCTGCGCGTTGCGGAGCGCTTGGTGCGCCTCAAGCTCCTTACTCTTGGTCACTGCGCGCGGGTTGTCGCCGTGCATCGTTCGCATGTGTCGCAGCAAGCTCGGCGCTCCGGCGAATGGGAGATCTTGCCGAGAACAGCCCTTGATTCGATAGACAAAACTGCAGCAGTCGCAGCACCGAGCCCGCCTCCGCCCATGCTCGCAGACCGACGCGCCGCCGCACTCGCGGCACTCAGCCCGCCGCCGCCCATGCTCGCAGACCGACGCGCCGCCGCAGTCGCGAGTGGCCGACTCGCTGGCCCTCACGGGCTCGGCCACGCTGGACGGACTCACCGCGCAGGGCAACGTGGGCTGCGACCAGCTGCTGCGCAACGACGTGAACTGCACTGACGTGTTCACAACGGACGTGGACGCCTCAGGCACCGTCGCTGGTGGGCAAGGTTGGTTCATTAATGCCCGGCCGCTGGTCATAACCACTGAGACAAGGTAGCGCTTGTCCGAGGTGTCTCATGACCCATCATGTGCTACAGGCCGAGGTGTCAGTACTGTGTCCCAAGTGTTTTGACCGACGCCATCGGTCAATTCATCATAAGTGAAGGATACTTTCCCTCACTTCTTGTCCTGCTAGCCTAGCACGGAATTGAGGGATATTTTCAGACCAAGGTGTCCGACACCATCGGCCACTTCATCATTCCACGGTACAGCGAACGGTATCATAAGTGAATGATATTTTGGTCGATAGCGGCTCAGGGGCGCGTTGCGAAAGTACAACACCCCATTGTTACGAATTCGTGTAACGACTACTCCTAAGAAAACATGTTTCAACAACCAGCCTCCGGCAACAACGCAGCGGCCAGTCCCTGGACGAGCGGGTCACCGGAGCTGGCCTCAAAGCTGGACAGCAGTGCGCTGGCGCCGGCAATTGCGCCTCTGGCCACGGCGGCGGCCCTGGCCACCACGGACGGACAGGTGGCCGCGCACGGCATCGAGCTCGCTGACCACGAGTCTCTCCAACAAGGCAAACCAGTTGGCCTTCGACGTGCTGGAGGGCGTGGTGGCCACGACATGGGCTCCATCGCCTCGGCCAACAACGCCACGCTGGCCACGGCGGCGGCCAAAGACACTCCCTAGACATAGCGGCAAGGATCACGCCGCTGCAGGTCGACACAAGGTGCCAACGCTTTTCTGGGGGTCGTCACCGCCGCAGCGCTGGCCTCCAAGCTCGCAAGTTAAGACGCCTCCATCTCGGGGCTGCAGGCCTCCAAGGCGGACACCAGTGCCCTGACAGCGTTCGCCCTGCTGTCTGCCGTCGACACTTCCTCAGAGGTGGGTCACCACAACAGTCCTGGTTGCTGCCTTGCAGGCAAGGCGGACGCAAGCGCGCTGGCCGCCCTGCTCTCCACGGTGGACGGGTTGGACACGCCGCTGGAGGTAGACACCAAGATAGCAAATGCCCTGCTGGGTCTTGACACCGAGGCCTTCGTCGCAGCGCAGCTTGCTAGCCGCAACGCCAGCATCACGGCGCTCCAGGGGGCCAAGGCCGACGCCGCTAACCTTGTACGCCACGAATGCCGCGCTCTCGCCCAGCACTGCAGCTTTCCGGCAGCGGCGGAGTTGTTAACGCGCTGGCCTGGGCGGGCTTCACTGCTTGGGAGCTTGTTCGCGGAAGCAACGTCGTTCACAACCTGCATAAGGCTTCTCTCTCAGCTGCGCTGGCCAACGCCGACAACACGCTGAGCATCACGGCCGACTGCTACTCATCGTAGCGGCGGACGCGGCCCTCGCAGCTGCGCTGCTGGCCTCTCCTCACAAGTGGACGCGTTGTTGGTCGACTATCGAACAGACGCAGGCCCATCGCAGGCGCGCTGCTGGCCCACCGGACGGGCCCGGACCAGGACGTCTTCACAACCAACCAAATCACCTTGGCGCTGCTCGGCCGCCAACCAGAACACGGCAAACGGGTTCAAGCATCGCAGCCTTGCACAAACTTGGAGTCACGGAGACAGCCTTGGCCCTGCAAATAGCCGTGCGCTTTCCGGATACCCTGCTGCAAACCCCTGGAACATTGTGCGCACCTGCAACTTGACCCCCGCCCGGCCTCCAACTTCGCAGTGTACATATCCAAGGCCGACAACGACCCCTTGTACGGGCGTGCCGCTCAGAGCAGTCGTAAGACTGAAAGTGTCCTTGCCAGAAGCCACGTCGCACGTATCGGAAGGCCACTGAGAAAGTCATCTGCGGCGGATCGAATAAGTCTTTTTCGAATGCACAAGAAAGCAAGAAAACGGAGCTCAGATTTTTTTTGGTTCCAACTGTCTACCTTAGAGGCGGAGGCCCCACAGGAACTCCATTACAAGGTTGAAGGGCGCGGAGCCAAGCGCCCAGCAGCTTGCGCCAGTGTCCGCGTGCAACGTTGCCCCTTTTTGAGTACCAGCTATGCTGCGCTAGAAAACGCTCAGCTCTGCTCAGGGTTGAGGCTGCGTGGTTTTCAAGTTGGCGGGCCAGGTCAGACCGCCAAAAAGCGATTGGCCAATTGTAAGCGTTAAGGCCGTAGACCTTGTTGTTGAAGAGCTCTCCACGGCGCGATCTTGTGCGCGGTCGCTTTCTCTAGCACTGTTTTTAAGAGGCATGCACGTAAAAGAGAGCGTGGCGGTAAGCGCTTCAAAGTTCTTGCGGAACGTGCTGGAATCTGAAGGCTGCATACCGCTTTGCCTGCAGCCCGACTTTATGGAGCTTAAGCACAGCGAGCAAAGGCAGCTAAGACGGCGGAGCGTGGCTCACTTGGAACTGCTGCATGAACTTTAGAAACACAAACGCCACGTGGACTTGTTCAAGCGGGAGGGGCAAGAGCTCCGTGACGAACTTTAAGTTTTAGATTAACGACTTAAAGTTTTAGACAACCGCAGAAGACCTGCATAAGCATGTCCATCCAAGTCGGCGCCCGCACGCTGCAGCCTTAAGGGGTTGCGTCCAGGATTGGCCCGGCGCCTGGAAGTGCGCCCCGAAGGGAAAGTACATCTTGGCCGTGAAAGCTGCTAGTTGGAGGCCGGTGAAGAGGAGCTCTTGGCCAGGGGTCAAGTTGTAGGTCAAAGTCGTGTCCGAGCCGGCCAGATCGTTGTCATCCTTTTCTTTAGGAAACCACCCGTCGGCGGACGACGGGCGGCTGGACGGCTGCGACAGCAGGAGATGTTCTCACACTTCGCGTTGATCAGCGTGGAGCTGGCGAACAGCTTCTGGCCCAGGAAGCTAAGCGCCGCTCTCATCGGCGTCTTTTTCAAGCGCAAAACGCTCTTCAAAGCGCTTGTAGAACATTTCATTCCTTGGCTTCAGGTAGTATAAGAGGAAACTGTAAGGTTCTCGCGTCGCCTGCTCGTATAGTCGGTACAGCTGCTCCTCGGCAGCAGCGCGCTCAGAGTAGTAAGGAAAGACTGCCTATACTACCCTAACTATTTGTGATTTTTGGGCCAAAAACCCTCCAAAACTGCATAATTTTCAACCAGCTGAACTTGTCACCAGCGATGTCACCGCTTCGTCACCGCTCCGTTTTTGGCGCAAAAAGCGCTGAAAACGGCCAACTCCGAAAAGTGTGTTTTTTCGTGTCACGCGTCAAATGTGCTGCCTGGGCCTCCAAGTTCGCTCGTTTTCCGCCGAAAACCGGCTCCAGACGTTCGCCGTGCTCCGAATTCCGTTTTCTGCCCCGAAAAGCCTGCGAATTCCAGCCCGCTGAGCTTGTCACCCTCTCTCTTTAGAGGGCGTTTCCCAAATGGCTTATATTCTACCTGAGAGGCTCCCAGCACTCGTCCGTCCAGCATTTGACCTCGTCCTGCGAAGGATTCGAAGTCTAAAACGCTGCGTGCAGGCGTATGGCTGCAAAATAGTGACCCCTAGATATGCTTGCAATTTGGCTCCAGGTTGCATTTCAAGCGAGCCAACCTTTGCAGGGCTAAGAAAAAACAAAAAAAAGAAAAAAGGGGTCCCAAAAAAAGGGGTCCCCGAAATCAAGGAAAAGGGGTTTCCTTTGGCAAAGGTTGACATCGCTTGAAATGCAACCTGGAGCCAAATTGCGGCGCATATCTAGGGGTCACTATTTTGCAGCCATACGCCTGCACGCAGCGTTTTAGACTTCGAATCCTTCGCAGGACGAGGTCAAATGCTGGACGGACGAGTGCTAGGAGCCTCTCAGGTAGAATATAATCCATTTGGGAAACGCCCTCTAAAGAGAGAGCTAGGGTTGTCCGCTGTGGGGGGATTCTACCTCCCACTGCGGACAACGCGGACAACCTGATTTGCTGCGGCACGGTGCCGCGTGTACGCCAAGCCGCTGAACCCCCGCAGTCTCCGGGCTCCTTGCTATATGTGCTATATGTGCTATATGGGTCTTACACGCCAAGCCGCGGAACCTCCACTCTCCCCCGGGTCCTTGCTATATGTGCTATATGTGCTATATGGGTCTTACACGCCAAGCCGCTGAACCCCCACTCTCCCCCAGCTCCTTGCTATATGTACTATATGTGCTATATTATTCTGTACGCGCGAAAATCTGTAGTATATGTGCTATATAGGGCCATATAGCACATATAGCACATATAGCAAGGAACCCGGGGAGAGTGGATGTTCAGTGGCTTGCCTTGTGAGATATAGCACATATAGCACATATAGCAAGGAACCCGGGAAGAGTGGATGTTCAGTGGCTTGCCTTGTGAGATATAGCACATATAGCACATATAGCAAGGAACCCGGGGAGAGTGGATGTTCAGTGGCTTGCCTTGTGAGATATAGCACATATAGCACGTATAGCAAGGGCCCGGGGGACTGTGAGGGTTCGGCGGCTTGGTGCCTGCCTGGCATAGCCTCCCTGGCGCGCCACCTGCCCGGCATCGGAGCCTAATTGCTTCAACATGTCAGGTTGACATGTTAAGGCTTGGCACTCCGGGCGCCACCCGGCCGCGCCTGCCCGGCATAGAAGCCTCCAGCCTGCCAAGCCCGCGCCAAGGTCGGGATTCTTCCACCGAGGTCGGGATTCCGACTCCGAGGTCGGTTTTCCGACTTCGGTATTTTGCCCGAAAAACCCATCACCGGGCCAGCGCCGGAGGTCCGTCAGCGAGGCTGTCCTCGCAGCATCGCTGACATAGTGTTTTTTCACCATTCACACGCCCAGCCGTCAATCCTGGGCTGGGCACAGGATTGCTCTTGTCAATCCTGCTGTGGCAACAGGATTGCTTCAACCATTCCTGTGCTGACAGCAGGATTGCCCCGGTGCATTACGAGCAGCTCGGGCTTGGAACTGTTCTTGCCCGAGCACAGGCTTGTGATGGAGTCGGCCCGGCTGTAGAGCTCCCGGGCCTCCGGCACGTCGTTGACGCTGACGACGAAGGGCAGGCCACTCGCGAAGAGTGCGTCTCGCAGCTCCGTGTGAAAGACCAGGTCGTGGCCCCCTCTCGTACCGTAGTAGTTCATGCTGCGGCCGGGGAAAATGTAAGGAGGGTCAGCGTAGATGCACTGGTGCGCCAGGCAGGGCAGAGCGCGTAGATAGGCCAGCGCGTCCTGGCGCCGCACGGTCACGTTGCAGGGTGGCTGCAGACGCCGCACGCTGCTCAGTGCCAGCGGCCTCTGCTGTGCGAAGGAGCCCCACTTTCCCGAGAAGCTGTTGCGCAGCAGGACGTACGCGCAGGCGGCCCGGCGCCCGGCACGGCCTCTCTGAGCGCCCGGCAGGAGGTGCCCGGAGTAGAAGCGCCTGTCCACCCTGCGCCCCACCAGGCGCAGCAAGGAGCGCAGGAAGACCGGGTCTCGCCTCAAGTAGCAGCGGTGCAGGTTTGCGACGAGCTCGAAGGCGTCGACGCCGCGCACCTCCAGGCCCGGGCGCCGGGCGGCGAGGTAGTACTCCAGCTTTCCAGAACCGAAGAAGGGAGAGTGAAGCACGGCGACGTCCCCCAGCAGCCGGTCCATGTGAGGAGCTAACCACGCCTTACTTCCAAAGTACTTCAGCTGCATACCAGCCCTTTGGTTTATCCCAGAAAACTCTGGAAGCGCGTCTGTACACAGAGACGCACTCCCGGACTCGCCGCCCGGCTTCCCGGCTTCAAATTTGGCAAGTGAAACAAAGGGATGGGAAAGATCAAGCTCTTTCCTGCGCCGGAATACAGCAGCAAACAGTCCTCGGACCCCGTGGTGCCACTGGTTCCGTGCACGGGCATTTTTCTCGGGCCATCAAAATCAGGCAAAACCGTGACTTTGATCAGCCTGATTCTGGAGCAGTATCGCGGCGTGTTTGAGAGAATCTACATCTTTAGCCCGTCCATTGACATTGATGACGGCTGATTCCCGTCAAGAAGTATATCGAGGAGGACTTGGGGGTGAACACCGAACGGGAACAAGCGTACTGGGAGGACTGGGACGAGCCGGCGCTGCGCCGCATCATCCAGCAGCAGCGCAAGATCACCGAGGCGTCCAAGAAGTTGGAGATGAAGAAACTGTATCAGGTGCTGATTATCCTGGACGACCTAGCGGATATGCCTCAGCTCCACAAACCCAACGGCGCCCTGGATACGCTGTTCATCAGGGGCCGGCACATGCAGATCAGCACCTGGGTGAGCTCGCAGAAGCTGAGGCTCATCAGCGCCGCCGTGCGGGTGAACATCCAATTCCTCTGCTGCTGGAGGCTGCGCAACCAGCACGAGCTGGACGCCGTGGTGGAGGAGCTGAGCGCCCTGCTGCCGAAGGAGCAGCTCTACCGGCTGTACGAGCAGGCGACGCGGGAACCTTACAGCTTCCTTTTCGTCTACTACCTGAAGCCGAGGAATGAAATGTTCTTCAAGCGCTTTGAAGAGCGTTTCGCATTGGAAAGAGAAGCCGATGGGAGCGGCGCTCAGCTTCCTGGGCCAGAAGCTGTTCGCTAGTTCCACACTGATCAACGCGAAGTGCGAAAACATCTCCTGCTGCACCTCCGTCGCAGCCGTCCAGCCGCCCGTCCGCAGAACGGGCGGGTTCCTAAAGAAAAGGATGACCACGATCTACGTGGACAGCCGCAAGAGGGTGGCCGGCTCGGACAGCGACTTCGAGGTCGACCTGGGGGAGTCCCTGCACCTGCAGAGCGACGCCCGGCTCGCCGTCTACAAGATCCGCCTGGCCGACAGTTTCCTCTCGACGGACCGGGGCCGCTACCTCTACTGGGTTGACGCCGCCCTGGGCACGCTGAACTGGGCGTTGTTGCCCGAGGGCGCCTACACAGGCCCCCGGCTGGCCGCCTGGATCAGCTCCAACTTTGCCACCGCCACCTACAGCGAGACCACCAACAGCCTGAGCGTTGCCTACGACGGCAACCGGCTCATCCTGAACGACCTGGAGCTGCGCCAGCAATTCCCCGACGCGGCGGACTACCCCGCCGCGCCGCCCGCCTCTCCCACTCCGGCACGGGCGTCTCTGTGCTGGACTAAGGCCCGGTGTCCCTCTGCTTCATTTTTGATGCAGCGTGACACCGCTTTTGAATGCGCCACAAAAACGGCAAAAAAAGGCCCGGTGTCCCTCTTCACCATTTTTGGTGCCGAGGGACACCGCTTTTGAAGTTGAGCAAAAACGACAAAAAAAAGGCCCGGTGCCCCTCTGCTTCATTTTTGATGCAGAGTGGCACCGCATTTGAATGCGCCCAAAAAACGAGAAAAAAGGCGGGGGGTGCCCCTCTTCGCCATTTTTGGTGTTTAGTGGCACCGCCCAAAACATGCAAAAACATGGAAAAAATGGGCATTTTCCATTGGAGGAAGCCTAGTCCGGAATGCTCAGCCGCTCCGCAAGCTCCTCCGTGGCCGCGCGCGCAATCTCCTCGCACAGCGCAGCAGGGACGCTGTAGAGCAGCTCGCGTGATTGGCTGACCCTCTCGTACTGCCCCTCCATCAGCCGCGGCCCCCGCTGCGCGGCCCGGAGGTGCCTGCCGTCCTGCCACGCCTCGCAGCGGCTGCCGGGCCTGCACAGGCTCCGCCTCGGCCTCCAGCGCATGTTGGTCCACAGCCGCGTCTGCTTCCTGTACGGAGTTCCGTACTTGCAGTAGGTCACGTCCACCCAGGGCAGGCGTTCCATGAACGGCCGGGTCTTCAGCAGCCCGGTGGCCGGGTTTTGTATGACCCACATCAAGGGGTCAAAGTGCGCGATGATCTCAAGGGCGCTGAGCACCAGCGCGTCGCCCTCCAGGAGCCGTCGCGGGCGCGTCGTCAGCGCGCGGCTGTATTCCGTGCAGACGGGGCTGGCCCAAACCATGTCGAAGTGCCCCGGAAACGTTGTGTAGTCCCAGCTCCGGATGTCGCACAGGATGGTGGGCTCAAATTTCGACACGATGTCCAGGGAGACGACCTCCCAGCCCGCCGCCTCCAAGGCCCTGCCCACCGACTTGGTGCCGCAGAAAAGCTCCAGGAGTCTCGGCATTTTTTAAGAGCAAGATCACCGCCACTACGATGAAGACTCGCACGTTCATCGGACCGGATTTTTTCTCCGCGAGATAAAAAGCCGAACTTCGCAATGAAGCTTGCACTCGGGCTGGACGTTCAGACCAATGCCAAGGGGGGAAAGTTCATGTCCATAGAGGAGTCCCATCCGGGCGCGCTGGTGTGCAAGGTGGACGTGGAGGTGCTGTGGGAGCCCGGCAACTTCCAGGACGACGGGGCCAAGAGGGTGGGCGTGTGCTTTGCGAGCAACACCGACCTGGAGCTGTGGACGGAGGCGGTGGAGCAGGGCGTCATCGACAACATGATCGTCTTCCAGAAGCCCTTTCCGGGGGCCGCCCGCACCGAGCTTGAGAGCCAGCTGCAGCGCGCCGTCAAGGTGAGCGCCAAGGGCAAGCACGTGAAGTGCAAGATGGACTTGGAGCACTGCCTCTTCTGGGACCCGGCCGGCAACCGCGTGCCGCGCCCCGCGGAGTTCGCGCGCCGCAGGGGCCGCGCGCTTGTGGAGGCCCGGCACGTGTGGCTGATGGCCAGGCAGTGGGGCGTGCTCTTTGAGGTGCGCCACCTCATGCTGGAGCCCCTGGAGGCGCCGTGCTGCCCGTTCTAGGCCTCCAGCAGCTCGGAGCGCCCACGTACAGGTGGCGCAGCATGAGGTGGCAGGACTCCAGGTCCAGGCGGACGCGGTTGTGGAGGGTGAGCCCCTGGCAGCTGGCGTAGGTAACTGCGTGGCTCGGCCGGGTGGCCCGCAGCAGCTCCTGGTTCTTCAGCCGCATGCCGTTGTCCAGCCTCACTCCGTCCGGCTCCACTTCCGCCACGGCCACAAAGACTCCCTTGGGTATCTTTCCGCCGGCCCCGATGAGGCGCAGCCCCGGCCACACCCTCATGCTCTGCGGGCTGTTTTGTGTTGCAGTTTGGCAACACCCATTGGTTGGTATAAATTTATCACAACCCAAATCTATGTGGATGACGTGTGTCTCCAGCTCTAGGAGCTTTGAGGCCTCCGGCGCCAGGGCCCGGTTCGCCGCTGCGTTCACGGCCATGCGCTTGCTGTGGCTGATGACCAGCGTGGTGTCCGGCCACCCGGGCTTGGAGTGGTAGAGCTCCCTCAGCCTCGCCTTGGCCTGCTCCAGCGTGGGGCACGCCTCCTCGCCGACCCGCAGCCACTTCACGAAGTTGAAGATGCCGGTGTCGGAGCGCATGTTCTCCGTGAGCTCGTGCCTGTGCCCGCCGGCCAGGTCGCGGATGAGCTGGCTGTGCTCCAACGGCGCGCTGATGGGCCGCCCGGCCCAGGAGTCCAGCTCGGCCGGCAACTGCCGGAAGTCTCCCAGCAGCAGGAACTTCACGTCGGCGTTCAGCCCCACGCAGGCCAGGTCCGCCCAGAGCGCCATGTCCAGCTGCGTGATCACCTCCACCACCAGCCAGTCCAGCTTTTGCGCGCTGCCCCCGCGCACGTACCTGCGCACCCAGTGGTCGGCCGTCTGCGCCCCCAGCCCCAGGTTCTGCGCGGAGCAGTGCGTCTTGGACACCAGGTGCACCGCCTCGCCCTGCTCTCGCAGCCAAGGTCCGGGCCAGGTGCGTCTTTCCGGTGCCCGGCAGCCCGTGAGCAGCAGGGAGTTGCCCGCCAGGCAGTGGCCCACGGGGTCGTCCACCCCGTTCCACCTCCGTTGTTTGGGGCGCTCCGCCTCCATGCGCGGCGCCCGGCTGCTGCCCAGCAACGGCTTCGTCTCTTCTACGCGGTAGACGGGCGTGCCGTCCGGGTGGCGCAGCGCCTCCAGCGCCCGCTGCCGCTCCGTGAAGCGCTTCGGCAGCCGCTGCGTCAGCAGGCAGTCCGTCTTCACCTGCGCCAGGTAGCGCGGCGGCGCGTCCAGGATGCGCCGGGCCTTGGCCACCATGCAGTGCTCAAAGCCGAGGACCGCGTCATGGATCGGGCGGTAGGTGCCGTTGCTCAGCAGCCTCCTGGCGTAGACGACGTCCCACACCATGCCCCCCTCGTAGGCGAAGCCTGAGAGAAGTCCGCGCCCGCGCCGTCCAGCTCGCTGCTGCTGCTGCGCACGCTGTAGACCACCTCCGTGCTGCGCGCCCACAGGCCTATCATCGCGTTCACGCTGAGCTTGGCCATGTGCTCCTCGCCGTCGGGCCACGCGGCGTCCATGCGCTCCAGCGCGCGCCGCAGCGTCGCCGCGTCCCCGTGGCTCCGCGCGGAGATGCCCAACACGATGTGGTCCCAGCGGCAGACGCCCAGGTCCAGCATCGCGGCCAGCGAAACCTTCGGGTACCAGCCGGGCCCCACGTACGGCAACAGATTCAGGCAGGACTGCCTCGCGTCACAGCAGCCCTCCACAAAGCCCAGGTCCGGCAGCACGCCGTCCACGGGCTCAACGCCGTCCGCCGGGCACAGGATGGGCAGGGGGAAGGGGGCGTTGGCCAGCCCGTTGCGCCTGCAGCGCACCACGTCCACGCCGACGTACGTGCTGTCCTTTGCGCACGTCTGCGCCTCATAAAACCAGAGGGGGGGCTCCGGACGTACTCCATGACGCCGGGCACCACGCGGCTCTCCAAACTCGTGGGCTGCGCGCTCTCTCTCAGCGTCTTCTCGCTGTGGCAGTCGCCGCACAGCGCCTGCAAAATCTGCACGCTGCCCGCAAAGGCCTGCCTCACCGGCACCACGGGGTCCAGCTCGCAGGTGCCGGCCGTCAGCCCGCAGCCGCACAGCGCGCACTTGCCGTCCTGCGCGGCCAGGGTCTTCTGCCTCTCCGCCGCGCCGGGCACTTCCCGCTTCGCCTTCAGCAGCTTCAAAAAAATCTCGTGCGCCAAGCCGGCCAGGCGCTGGCCCCTGTACTCCTGGTTGAGCGCCTCGCACCACCTCCGCAGCACCTCGTGCTCCTCCGGCAGCTCTCGGATCCTGGCGCCTCAGCCTCAGCCCGCAGTACTGCGCCGGGCTGCTGATGGCCACCTTGGGGCTCTCGCCGGCGGCCATGAGCTGACGCCGCGCCTCCCGCAGGTCCTCGCACCAGACAGCCCCGGCTGCACGTCCGCGGCGTCGAAGCGCCTCCACTCTTGGATGGGCGGCAGGGTCTGCCTCGCCTTGCCCCGGTAGAGCACGCGCGCCGCCTGCCGCTCCAGCACCCGCTTCACGGCCCTGTACAAGCAGCGCCCGTCGAAGGCCAAGAAGCACACGGTGCGGTGCTCCTTCAGTGCCGGGTCGTAGCTGTCCACAAGGTCGCCCTGCGAGCTCAGCACGCGCATCGGCGCGTTGCGCCACACGCAGAACTCTCGCACCTCCTCGGCGGAGATGCCGAGGCGCCTCCAGTCGTGGCGCAGCATGGCGTCGAAGTCGGCGCACACCTCCTCCACGCTCAGCTGCAGCAGCTCGGCCAGCTGCCGTGGCACGCAGAGCGGCTTGTCCTCGAAGGCGCTCGGCAGCACGTCCTCCTCGCAGGGCAGCTGGAAGCTCACGCTCCTCAGGCCCCTCATGCGCTGGCGCAGGAGCGTCTCCACCTCGGTCCTGGAGTTCCTGTAGTGCGTGCTCTGGGTGCTGACCACCCAGTGCCCCTCAGGGTCGTGGAAGTAGGTCTCGTCCGAGAGCTGCAGGATGGGGCCGCCCGGGTCCAGCGAGGCCTCCACTTGTTGCCTGACCCGCTGCGCCACCTGCTCCTCCGTGAGGTGCGCCGGGTGCCTCGTTGCGCCGCCCAGCTCGTTCACCGGCAGCCAGTCCCTGCGCTCGTAGCCCGCGCCCGCGTTCCGCCCGCTGCGCCGCCTGCCCCGGATGATCACCGGCACGTGGACCAGGTACTCGTAGAACTTGTCGCGGAAGAAGCCCTTGCCCAGCTTGGTCAGCCGGTGCTCTCCGCCCTGCAGGGAGCGCACGAGCTTCTTCTGCCCGTTGCGCAGCAGGATGTAGTCGTTGGGCCCCTCGCGGATGAGGGGCTGGTTGTAGTCGAAGTCCTTGCTGGGAGGCCGCAGGCCCAGCTGGGAGTAGTAGTGCTGGCCCGCCCGGGTCAGCTGCCCGTCCGCGCGCGAGAGCAGCGCGTAGGCCCCCGGGCCGCGCCGCAGGTTCAGCACGACGGCACCATTCGCCCCCGTGCGAGCCCGGGCGCCGCCGTCCGCGGCCTCCGTGATCTGCTGTCGTTGTCTCGCCCAACTTGCCATTCTTTTTTTACGGGGCCAGTTTTTTTTGGTTGGCCGCGCATTCTTCCCGGCCATACGTGCAGGTATGGCCGGGGAGAATAGCCTTTTTACACGGTTTTGGACATGCTCTGCCAGGAAGGGGGGCAGCTTCCGGGGTGCGTTCAAACGGGTTATGCCCTCAGAGCGTTTTCGCGGCGGGCGGGCTGGTGCCTGTAGGGTTTAAACACAGCTGGCTTTCAACAAAGTCACTATTTGCTCGAGAAGCAAGCTCTGCGATGGCGACTCGGTCCGAGTGCGAGCGCGAGGCGCGCGAGGCGGCAGCGAACCTGGTGCTGTCTACCGTCCTTCCGCACTCCGTGAGAATGGGGACTCGCGTGCTCGAGACCCTGGACGACATGCGGGACATACTGTCCTACCACAGCGTCGGCTGCAAGCAGGCTCTGCCCAACTTTGAAGAACTCGTCAAGGCCGGCCAGGAGCCCGCGGGTGAAGACTACCCGGCGACGAACTTGGAGCATCGCCTGGTGGAGTGGTTGGATCGCCGCGAAGCCGCCCCGGACACTCCGCCCGAGAAGCCTCAGTCTCCGCGCCAGCCCATTTACCTGAACTTGAAGAGGAAGGCGAGCGAGGCGAGCGAGGAGAGCGAGCCGGAGAAGCCGGAGCCGGAGTTAACCACCTTCTTGCTGCCAAGGGCCGCCGAGCCGCGAGAGGAGGATTTCATGAGGAACAAGGCCGCTCCCGTCTTCCACAGCAGCAACCACGTTCTGGTTCCCTGTGAGTTCCGCCACACAGGCCCGGGTGTGTCCGAAGCAGAACTGCTGGAGTGCCTTTGCAGGGTGGGGGACGACAAGTACCAGGGCAAAGGTTGCGCTTGGATGGCGTGGCGCCTCGTGGGCCAAGCTCAGCCTCCTGACGTCGGCCACCACGTCGTGCTTCAACCCGAAAGAGGGGCAAACTTGTGGGTCTTCTTCCACAAGCCCACCATGAAGCTGCTGCCCCATCCTCCGGCGTCCACCCACCTCTACAAGCTTGGCAAGGGGAAGCTTCACGATGTCGTGAAGCTGATGGCCAATTGCTTGGAGCAGAAGGGGACCATGCGGGCCATGAGTCGGGGCGAGTACGACGGCCTTGTTGCAGCAAACGAACCTCCGCCAGAGTTCTCCCCACGACGGGTTTTGAAGAACTACGGCGACATGACGACGTCCGAGTTCCAGAGCCATCTCATCAAGCTCGACACGACCTTCCGAGGCGACAAGGCCTTGAACACCGGCAAGCGCCCGCCGAACACTGAGGACGAGTTCGTGCACTTGCAGAGCAGGGCCCTCATGCAGCTCCGCAAGCAACTCCAGGACGACCAGTTGCAAACGGAGAGCCTGCTGGTGTCGCGCCATCGCCAACTTCTGATGACCGACTTCGTCATCAACGAGAGCACCGTGAACTGCTGGTGGTACAACCCCGAGGTCCACCAGAAGCAGCCACTGGACTTTTTTCGAGGCCTACGGGCGAGCTCGCGACGAGCGAAGGACCCTGATCTTCTACGGAGACAGCGGCAAGGGGAAAACTCCCCTGGCAAGTTGCCTGGCAGCCATGGTGGCCCGCGACGTAAGTCTGGACGAGTTCGTGATGGTGTCCAGCCCGGACATGCTGCGATCCGCGGTCGAGCGCAACCTCCTGCGCGACGAGAGGCCTTTGCTCCTGGACGAGCTTCAGATCAGCAGCAGCAACATCGGCGCCCAAGGCGGGGGAGTGGACACGCTGAAGCATCTCCTCGGTCTGTCGCCCGACTTGCCAGCCACCATCAAATGTCGCTACAACGACGTGAAGGTGCCTGCGGAGACGTTCAGGATCATCACGGTGCAGGACCTGGCGAAACTCCACCACAGCTTGGACGACATGGCAAAGATTTGCCCTCCGGACCTCATGCTCGACGGGTTTGAGTGGCGCGCTCGCCCGCTTGACAAGGTCTTCGACGCGGACACGCGCGCGGTGCTGAAGCGCTGCATCCTCGTGGAAGTGACGGCGCAGTGTGTCAAGGACTCTGTGCGCGAGAAGCGAAAGTTCGGGTCCGACAAGGCAATCTCCATGGCGGAGAGTTTGAGGGCCTTGTACAACGGCCAGTAATTCGCGACACCGGGGCCTGCCTTTTGAGGGAACAGACCAGGCAGAAGCCCGACGGAACGCATACAGATCGCGCGGGCCGTTGCCTCCCTTGCCGGGCACGCCGCATCCCGTCAGGACAGGCCGCCTGCAATACAACCCTCCCCCAGCTCCATGCTATATGGCCCCCAACCCGCTCTCCCCCGGGTCCTTGCTATATGTACTATATGTGCTATATCTTACAAGGGAACCCACTCTCCCCGGTTCCTTGCTATATGTGCTATATGTGCTATATGGGTCTTACAAGGCAACCCACTGAACATCCACTCTCCCCGGGTTCCTTGCTATATGTGCTATATGTGCTATATCTTACAAGGCAACCCACTGAACATCCACTCTCCCCGGGTTCCTTGCTATATGTGCTATATGTGCTATATCTTACAAGGCAACCCACTGAACATCCACTCTCCCCGGGTTCCTTGCTATATGTACTATATGTGCTATATGGCCCCTATATAGCACATATAGTACAGATTTTCGCGCGTAAGTATATAGCACATATAGCACATATAGCAAGGAACCCGGGGAGAGTGGATGTTCAGTGGGTTGCCTTGTAAGATATAGCACATATAGCACATATAGCAAGGAACCCGGGGAGAGTGGATGTTCAGTGGGTTGCCTTGTGAGATATAGCACATATAGCACATATAGCAAGGACCCGGGGGAGAATGGAGCGGGTTGGCGTCCATATAGCACATATAGCATGCTGGGGGAGAGTGGAGCCAAACCCAGGGACATTTGTGCGGTTTTGCGCCACGAAATGCTATTCTTACAGCTCTCTCTGTTATTTGTGAAATCTAAAACCGCTCACAGCGCATCCTCAGAGGTTATCATTCAGCAAATGTGGATTCTGCGAAAATTTGGTGGTTTTGCGCGGTGCGGCCACAGCCCTTCTGCTTGCACTTCTGCAAGGGTTTTCAGCTTGCTTCAATATGCAGGCAAAACGGGTCCTAGTCGCATTCTGTGCGTCTCGGAAGTTTAAGTTGCCCGGGCTTAAAGTGCTGTTTCTGGCCTTGTAAGTGCGTTTCTGTTGCAGCTTTGTGGCTCGAAAAGCATGATAAGTGCTTTCTAAGCGCAACGGTAACTCATAGCAGAAGGGTGGAATTCTCTTGGCCTCATTTGCTGCATGTGAGCCTTGGGTTGCGTCTCCGTCAATCCTCCGGCAACAGGATTGCTGTGCTGGGTTAGGGCAGCCGCAGATAGGCCACGTATACTTCAGCTGCCGGCTTCCGGAACTTGCGTAACGCAAAAGGACGAATGGGGAAGATCAAGCTTGTCCCCACGCCTGAGTACACCAGCAAGCAAGCCTCGGACCCCGTGGTGCCCCTGGTGCCATGCACGGGCATCTTCCTTGGGCCCAGCAAGTCGGGCAAAACTGTGGCGCTCATCAGTCTCATCCTGGAGCAGTGCAAGGGCGTGTTTGAGCGGATCTACGTTTTCAGCCCAAGCGTCAACATCGATGATGACTGGATCCCCGTCAAGAAGTACATCGAGCAGGACCTGGGGGTGAACACGGAGCGTGAGCAGGCTTACTGGGACGAGTGGGATGAGTCCGCCTTGCGGCGCATCATCCAGCAGCAGCGCAAGATCACGGAAGCGTCCAAGAAGTTGGAAATGAAGAAACTGCACCAGGTGCTTGTAGTCATCGACGACTTTGCTGACACGCCGCAACTCCACAAGCCGCACGGCGCCCTTGACACGCCCTTCATCCGAAACAAGAGGCGCCAGAGGCGCGCGCTGCGCCGGAGGCACCACACGTTGCACAAGAGGGGGAGGCCTCCTGGCAGCAAGAACAAACCGAAGCAGGACGTGCCTACTGAGCCGGCTGCCCCAAAGCGCAAGCCAAAGCCGACAAGAGAGCAGCAGCGCGCCCTGCGCATGCTGGAGAGGCAGTCGGCTTATGACCGGTTGACAACAGGCGCAAGCATACTAGTGTAAAAGCAAGATGATGTCCATTGAGCCCCGCAACGAGCCGCAGATGCTCTGGTGGTTCCGCAAAACTTATCCGAGTTACAACCTGCAAGCCCCCCCACCCCCCCACCCCCCCCCCGCACCACCTACCTCCTACCCTCCCCCCCCCCCCCCCCCCCCCACCGCCCCCCCCCCCCCACCCCCCCCCGCCCCCCCCCCCCACCCCCACCCCCCCCCGCCGCTACTGCTGAAGCGCTACCGAGAACTGGAGGAGGCGCCTTCAACAACTGGCTAGGCGAGCGCAGGCAGGCGCAGGAGGGGCAGCGGCACCTGGACGACGTGAGCCGGCTGACGGAGGCCGTGCACCGCCGGCGGACGAAGTTGCGCAACAGTAAAAGAAATGAAGACACTTCGGGCGCACGGCCTGTGCACAACTTGGCTCAAAAAGATCAAACTGGCAAGCCACGAGAGCAATTCTTTCCCCCGCACTTCTTCAAACGGCTTGGTACTGCATCCGCGCGCTTTGGCACAGGGAGGAACGCCGCAGTGAAACAGCTGTTGACCAGCGCCGGCAACTGTTGCTGGTCCTGTACCCGTTGCAGGCATTCCCTGCTTGACTTGAACACCGTTGCCTGATGTTCAAAAGTGTGAACAGTTGCCTGCCTTACCCTTCAGGAGTCAAGCAAAGTCGCACTGCAACGAAACAACTGTGCCTGCGAACGCATGCTTTTGTCACTGTACGAGGTGAAACGTTGTGCGCCAGCATTGCCTCAGCCGAGAACAGTGACCACAGCCAGCAGTAGCCTGGCAACGATGCAAGTTCGCACGTGTGGAACACTGCTGGGTTGCTGAGGTGCCTCAAACTATGCGGCTCCAGCAGCTCCAGCTGGAATCGTGAATCCATAGCAGTCTGCCCTGACAGCTGGGCGACGGCGCAACCCGAAATTGAAAGGCATCGGAACCAAGTGCTCGGCTCATCTGTCTCGCGCAGACTTGCTGACATGCTTTCTTCCTTGACCCAGCCGCCGTCCTGCAAAGTCCAGCTGAGAGACGGCAAGGGGGTGAGGTGTGGGGGATGGAACAAATGGGGTGCGCTTTGACATGCAAAGCTCTCCTTCCGGCGGTAAATGTCCATTTGATAGGCATCGCAGGATACAGTATTTGGGTTCTCCTGCTTGATGGCCTCAAGCAACGCTCAGTGTGGAAATCACTCAAACCCTCAATCTCTGTCATCGCCCTTCTTTCAAGAGCTTGCAAGACAGGATGAGCGAAATTCGGCTTGAGCGCGGGGCCTTCTTCAAGTCATCCACCTGACATCCCCGCGAAGCATGAAGCAGCAATTTCGAGGGCAAAACAATGGTTTAGGTCCTTCGCAAAGTGGCGCAGCTGAGGCGTGGGCATCTGAAACACTTGTAGTTATTTTGAACGCGCTGCCAATGGTCTCAGGCTCCGTGCCAGCCTCCTAACGCAAAGGCACTGCAATCCAGTTCACATCCATCCGTTTAACCGATGGCTCCACAAACGCCTTTGATTTTGGAGCTAGGCGACAATTTGAGAGCTCTTCTGAGAAGGAAGTCGACAGCTGTTTTCAGAACGTGAATGCAGGGCAAAACTGCTCACAGCTGCTGGTAAGGTCCAGGCAGGGCTTCCCAGCTGACAGACCCACACTGCTGGGGGTCGTTGCCGGGCGGCACTGCCTTGCAGGCGGCAATCTGAGCAACGGATGCGCCCGTTGGCTTTCACTCTCCCTGAAACTGATTAGGCTTCGAAATCAAGCTGTAATACATCCAACTAGAAAGCAACAATCCCATCCAAGGCCCAAGTACAACAAATGATGTGTAGGGCATTAGTCTGCCAGCGCCAATCGTTCTTCCAGCGCATGGATTTTGGGGGAAATCTCCTGTTTGTTTGAAAAGAACATGATCGGTCAGCTTTGCTTGCAGCTTTGCATTCAAGAGCATGTTTGCTTACAAGCGCCCCATGAACCATGAAACAACATGCAAATGCAAGACCAAAAGCGTCTGATGCCAATGGCTTAGAAAGAGTTGGCAAGGGCGCCGTTTTGGCAGGCTTGGTTCCTTGACCCATCGCAATGTCCTGACACTGCAAAAGGAAAGAAGGGCATCGCAAGAAAACAAACCATGTGGCACCCCGCGCAACGCTTGCCTTGCGCCAGTTGTAGCGCCATTTCCGCCTTTGACATTGCCTGGCTGGCCATTTTCACTGCTGCAGGCAGTGCAGCCTCTGATTGAAAGTAGACAACGTGCAGCATCTTGTTCTTGAGCAAGCCCAACACATTTTGAAGGCCAAGTCGATCAGCCAGCGATTCTGTATCGACTTGCAATGCTGCTCGGTTGAAAACGATTGCAAAGCCTGTGGTATCCGGCTGAAGCTTAACTGGCTCCAATTGTCCTGCATCGTCACGTGCTAAGAATCCCTGGCGTGCAACAAGGCAGCTCTGGATCTCAATCTGATAAAGCTTCATTGCAACATAGCGGCTGTCGGAACAGATTTCCACAAGCACTCTCTGAACGTTTGCGCACGTAGCACTGACCTTGACTTCGCTTAGCCCCTGGATCTTTGCAGCAAAGTTCTCGAAAGAACCATCGTAGAATGCGTCGACTTCAGCTTCCTCCTCCCCGACACCCCTTGATCTCATTCCGTCCCCAATGTGGTCGGAGACTGTTTCTTGCAGAAAGCACGCAACAGTCTCCCTGCATGTCTCCAAACGCTGCCGCTCCTTTGGGTCTTGACGTTGGATCTTAAGGAGCATCCGAGGACCACCACATTCAAAAATGCGGGATATCATACCTTCATAGTCTCCACCGCTGATCTGACTGACACTTGAGAAGGGTTTGGGCCGTCCGTCCTTACCAACTAAACAATACGTTTCGTCAAGTTGTCGTTCCCGTGCTGGCTTTCCTGCGGCACGGCATCCTGAAAATGCCAGTGTTTGCTGCGGTGGAAATGCAGAAGGCTGCCCAAATGTCGCAGGAGGCGCAACAAAAGGCCCAGGCGACCACCACCCAGGATGCGCATTTTGCGGAACAGGTTCCCCATGGTGTGCTACGAGTCGCCCATACCGCCACTCCATGGCAAGGCTTCAATGATAGAAAATGAATCTGTGTGACCATGCTGCTGGGTTTCAATATGCATCGAACGTGTCTGGATCAAGCTGCGCTCAATGCCGTGCACATGCATGTGTTAAGGATTGAATTGTTTGACATCAACTCTCCTCTGCTGCCAGCCGGGTGGGGAAAAAAGGTTCACTGCGCCATCTGCTTAGGACAACTTGAGATGTCGCACTGCATTCCAGTGGAAAACTACTCAAGTTGGACGGCACTACAGAGAAAGCAAAACTGCAAGTGACCACAGCCAGCAGTAGCCTGTCAACGATGCAAGTTCACAAGTGTAGAACACCGCTGCGCCGCTGAGGTGCCTCAAACTATGCGACTCCAGCAATTCCAGCTGGTAACGTGACAAACTATGTCACCGATTTGTGGAAATTTGCCGCCAACCAAGAGCTTCACAGCAAGCCGCACTGCAACGAAACAACTGTGCCTGCGACTGCACTTTTTTGTTCCTGTAAGAGGTGAAACGTTGTGGGCCAGCATTGCCTCAGCCGAGAACAGTGACCAGAGCCAGCAGTAGCCTATTAACGACGCAAGCTCACAAGTGTAGAAGACTGCTGCGCTGAGGCAGGTGCCTCAAACTATGTGGCTCCAGCAGCTCCAGCTGGCAACATGAATCCGTAGCAGTCTGCCCTGACAGCTGGGCGACGGCACAACCCAAAGTTGAAAGGCATCGGAACCAAGTGCTGGGCTCATCTGTGTTGCGCAGACTTGATGACATCCTTGTTTCCTTGACCCAGCGGCCGTCCTGCAAAGTCCAGCTGAGAGACGGCAATGGGGTGGGGTGTGGGGGATGGAACAAATGGGGTGCGCTTTGACATGCAAAGCTCTCCTTCCGGCGGTAAATGTCCATTTGATAGGCATCGCAGGATACAGTATTTGGGTTCTTCTGCTTGATGGCCTCAAGCAACGCTCAGAGTTGAAATCATTCAAACCCTCCATCTTTGTCATCGCCCTTCTGCAAACAGCTCGCAAGACGGTATGAGCGAAATTCGGCTTGAGGGCAGCACTTCCTTCAAGTATGCCTGCCAACATTGAAGCTAAGACGCACAGCATCCTCCAAGTTCAAGTTCACACAAAAAGTGATCAAAATGCATTCAACAAATACATGGCAGGGGTGCTATGTTTTGCGGCACTGGGTCGATTGGAAAAGCATTGCCAGCGGGCTGGAAGCCGCCACTGCCCTGCAAGGTCAGGGAGCCAGGGCAAGGAAAAAAACACAACATCTCCGTTGAATATTGAAGGTGGGCGACAATTTGAGAGCTCTTCTGAGAAGGAAGTCGACAGCTTTTTTCCGAACATGAATGCAGGGCAAAACTGCTCACAGCTGCTGGTAAGGTCCAGGCAGGGCTTCCCAGCTGACAGACCCACACTGCTGGGGGTCGTTGCGGGGCGGCACTGCGTTGCAGGCGGCAATCTGAGCAACGGATGCGCCCGTTGGCTTTCACTCTCCCTGAAACTGATTAGGCTGCGAAATCAAGCTGTAATACATCCAACTGGAAAGCAACAATCCCATCCAAGGCCCAAGTACAACAAATGATGTGTAGGGCATTAGTCTGCCAGCGCCAATCGTTCTTCCAGCGCATGGATTTTGGGGGAAATCTCCTGTTTGTTTGAAAAGAACATGATCGGTCAGCTTTGCTTGCAGCTTTGCATTCAAGAGCATGTTTGCTTACAAGCGCCCCATGAACCATGAAACAACATGCAAATGCAAGACCAAAAGCGTCTGATGCCAATGGCTTAGAAAGAGTTGGCAAGGGCGCCGTTTTGGCAGGCTTGGTTCCTTGACCCATCGCAATGTCCTGACACTGCCGAAGAAAAGAAGGGCATCGCAAGAAAACAAACCATGTGGCACCCCGCGCAACGCTTGCCTCGCGCCAATTGTAGCGCCATTTCCGCCTTTGAAATTGCCTTGCTGGCCATTTCCAATGCTGCAGGCAGTGCAGCCTCTGATTGAAAGTAGACAACGTGCAGCATCTTGTTCTTGAGCAAGCCCAACACATTTTGAAGGCCAAGTCGATCAGCCAGCGATTCTGTATCGACTTGCAATGCTGCTCGGTTGAAACCGATCGCAAAGCCTGTGGTATCCGGCTGAAGCTCAACTGGCTCCAATTGTCTTGCATCGTCACGTGCTCAGAATCCCTTGCGCGCAACAAGACAGCTCTGGATCTCAATCTGATAAAGCTTCATTGCAACGTAGTGGCTGTCGGAACAGATTTCCACAAGCACTCTCTGAACGTTTGCGCACGTAGCACTGACCTTGACTGTGCTCAGCCTCTCGACCTTTGCAGCAAAGTTCTCGAAAGAACCATTGTAGACTGTGTCGACTTCTGCTTCCTCCTCCCCGACACCCCTTGATCTCATTCCGTCCCCAATGTGGTCGGAGACTGTTTCGCGCAGAAAGCGCGCAACAGCTTCCTTGCATGTCTTCAAACGATGTTGTTCCTTTGGGTCTTGAAATAAATTTGCACGGAGCGTCCGAGGACCACCACTGCCAATCATGCAGGATATCATACTTTCATAGTTCCTTCCGCTGATCTGACTGACACTTGAGAAGGGCTTGGGCCGTCCGTCCTCATCAACTAAACAATATGTTTTGTCAAGTTGTCGTTGCCGCGCTGGCTCTGGTATGGCATGGCTTCCGTAAAAAACTGCCTGTGTTTGCGGTAGAAATTGCACCGCAGGGCGCGGAAGTGGCGCAGCAGGCGCAACAAAAGACCCAGGCTGCCCAAACCACGCAAGAGGTGCATTTTGCGGAACAGGTTCCCCACGGTATGCTACGAATTGCCCATGCCGCCACTCCATGGCAAGGGTTCAATGATAGAAAATGAATCTGTGTGACCATGCTGCCGGGTTTCAATATGCATCGAACGTGTCTGGATGAAGCTGCCCTCAATGCGTGCACATGCGTGTGTTGAGGATTGAATTGTTTGACATCAACTCTCCTCTGCTGCCAGCCGGGTAAGGAAAACGGTTCACTGCGCCATCTGCTTAGGACAGCTTGAGATGTCGCACTGCATTCTGCGCCAATCATTTGCAATCCCAATGGAAAACTACTCAAGTTGGAGGGCGCTACAGCGAAAGCAAAACATTGCCAGCCTCAGTGCCGCCTCCACTGCCAGCCTCAAAGGCCGCATCGTTGAAGTCGCTGGAGGCACCACTGTCGAGCACCTCCTCCACCGCCGCTGCAGGATGCGGAGGGTCCACCCGACCGATGATGTGGTCCATGTTGACTGGTGTCAGGGATGACAAGAAGCTAAAACAAAATCTTGGAAGCAAAAATGCTGCGATCCCAATCGTCCATGCACAGGCTCGTGAGGCATCATTTGGTGGTAGAAACGAAACCCAACGGGGATCACCGGCCGTTTGGATTCGCATTTGGGCATGGTCATAAAATCGAAGCCCATACCGTTTTGGATGAGCTGCAACATTTGGTCGTGGTACAACGAAGGCTCGCGATAACAAAGGCTCACGCTCACAGGCTCACGCAACGATCAAGTGTCACAACACGACAGACATAGGCTGGCCTGGTCCGCCAGAGCAGGATGTTGCGATGTAGCCGCCTCAGCAAGCCGCACGTCGATCCAACAAAGTTGCCAAGGTACGTCAATCCAACAAAGTTGCCAAGGTACGTCAATCCAACAAAGTTGCCAATGTACGTCAATCCAACAAGCCAACAATGCACGGCAATCCGACAAACCGACAATGCACGGCAATCCAACAAGCCGACAAGCCTCCCACCAACCCCGCGTTAGGGCCCTGCAAAAAGGCTTCTCCAGGAGCAGGATGTAGCCGGCCGACAATGCGTCCAACAAGCCAACAATGCGTCCAACAAGCCGACAAGCCCCGCACCAATCCCACATCAGAGGAGCCTGAGTCACCGGAAGTACCCTAAGTGCCCTAGACCGGATCCTCTCAACCAGGACCTGAATTGCCAGGGTCCTCTTGGCCAGGATGTAACCGACCTGAGCCGGGGCTGGGTCCCGCCAGAAGTGCCCTAGGTGCCCTGCCAGGGTCCTCTTGACGACCTGAGCCGGGGCAGATCCCACCCGAAGCGCCCTAGGTGCGACCCGTTGGGCGAACCATTGAAAAACGAATCCCCCCGGGCCCGTTGGGCAGACCATTGAAAAAAAAACGAAACCCCTCCAGACCCGTTGGTCGAACAATTGAAAAACGAATCCTCCCGGGCCCGTTGGGCAGACCATTGCAAAAAAAAAACGAAACCCCCTCCAGACCCGTTGGGCGAACCATTGAAAAACGAATCCACCCGGGCCCGTTGGGCAGACCATTGAAAAAAAAAACGAAACCCCTCCAGACCCGTTTCCCTAGGTGCCCTCGTCTTCGCCAGGATGTAACCGACCTGAGCGGGGCCGCCCCACAACCGCCCTAAGTGCCCTACCCCCTCCCGGTCCCCCCAGGTGCCCTAGGTGCCCTAGGTGCCCTGGGTGCCCTACCGGGGCCCCCAGAAGCGCCCTAAGTGCCCTACATGCCCTGCCCGTGCCCCAGTTGCCCTAGGTGCCCTGGGTGCCTACCGACCTGAGCCGGGGCGGGTGCCCCCCAGGTGCCCTAGGTGCCAGGTGCCGTGGCCTGCTCAGGGGAAAAAACGGGGGGGCAGGGCACCCAGACCACCTAGGCACCTAGGGCAGGGACTGGGGCCGGGGAAAGGGGGCAGGGCACCCAGCGCACCCAGAGCACCTAGGGCACCCAGGGCACCTAGGGCACCTGGGGGCCGGGGCCAGGGCACCTAGGGCCGGGGCACCCAGGGCACCTAGGGCACCTGGGGGGCAGGGCACCCAGGGCACCTAGGGCACCTGGGGGGGACGGGTAGGGCACCTAGGGCACCTGGGGCAGGGAATCTGGGACCGGGGCCGGCTCAGGTCGGTAGGGCACCTAGAACACCTAGGGCACCTAGGGCACCTGGAAGGACCGGGGCCGGGGAGAGGGGGCCAGGGCACCCAGGGCACCTAGGGCACCTGGGGCACCTAGGGCACATAGGGCACCTGGGGGGGAACCGGGTAGGCAAATGGGGGACCGGGGCCGGGGAGAGCGGGCAGGGCACCCAGGGCACCTAGGGCACCAGGGCACCTAGGGCACCAGGGCACCTAGGGCATGTAGGGCACCTGAGGGCACCTAGAATATGCGGGGCCGCCCTGCTAACTGCGCCTTTTATGGCGCGCCAAGGGCGCGCCTTGGATTGCCTCTTGGATGCGCCTTGGCTTGCTCCTTGGATTGCTTTGGGGCCAAGAGGGCGCAGGGGCGGACCTCGAGCCTGGGGCCTTTTCTGGGAACGTCGTTTTGCTTAACAGGAAAGAAGGTTCCTAACGTTGTCGGGTTCGTTCCTAACGTTGTCGGGTTCGGAACTTTCCCTAACGTTGTCGGGCTCCCTTCTTAGGGAGCCTTGACTGCGTTTTCTTGTTTTGCGGAAGCGCCCTGGATTTGGTTTGAGAACCAACGGGGCGGGCCCTTTTTCCCGTTTGAGCCTGAAGGCGCGGGTTTGCCGAAAAGGGACAGGGGTGGGCCTAGGAGGAGTCTGTTTTTGCGGGACCTGCGCCTTCCTTAATTGGCCTTAGCTGATGCCTCCGTAGGAAGCCCGCCCCTTGTGTAGGGACCCTCTTGACTGTTCTCTGGCGCGCCTCATATGGGAAGGGCCCAGACTGCGCCTTGGGCGCGCCTTGGCTTGGGACGCGCGTTGTTGGGTTCGGAGCTCTAGCGTTGTCGGGCTCCTTCTTTGCAAACAGTGCCTAGAATAGGACGCCCTGCTAACTGCGCCTTTTATGGGCCGTGTAGAGGGCCCAGACTGCGGGCGCGCCTTGGCTTGGGGCGCGCCTTGGATTGCCTCTCGGATGCGCCTTGGCTTGCTCCTTGGTTGCTTTGGGGCCAAGAGGGCGCAGGGGCGGACCTCGAGCCTGGGGCCTTTTCTGGGAACGTCGTCGTTTTGCTTAACAGGAAAGAAGGTTCCTAACGTTGTCGGGTTCGGAACTTTCCCTAACGTTGTCGGGTTCCCTTCTTAGGGAGCCTTGACTTTGAGAACCAAAGGGGCGGGCCCCTTTTCCCATTTGAGGCTGAAGGCGCGGGTTTGCAAGCGCTCCGCGCAAAAAAGTAGACGAAGCCGGGCGGCTGTTTGGCTCTGGCTGTGTTCCACTTCGGCTTCGCGGCGCGCGGCCTTCGATGGAGCTGCGCCGCGGGTGGCTCGAGCCTCAGTCTGCGTGTCGGACTGGCTCTACAGTCGACCCCCCGCGTTGCCCAAGGCCGTCCGTCGACTGCGCTCGATTTCGAAAAAAACCGGCTGTGGAGGATGGCGGCCACTGCGATAACCCGGTCGGGGAGCGTTCTTTCGAGAACCTCTTCGGCGTGTCCGCCGTAGTCAGGAAGGCGGGGTCATTCGAGGAAACAGCCGTCAGGCGCCCATCCGCGCCTTGGGCCGGGGTTAACAGCCTTGGTCGAAGCCTTCCAGACCTTTGCCGGGGAAGCTTCTCTGGCGATGTCCCAGCGGCAGAGGACCCAGAGAAGCAGAGGCGAAGAGCTGCGGGCAGGCGTGGCTTGGCCGAAGCCACGTTTCAGCGACCGACTTGCAGGAGCAAGGGGAGAGCGCTTGCGCTCAGCGAACTTTGCGACTGCGTCTTGGCGCTGGAACGCAAGCTGCGGGGGGAGGGCCTGGGTGCCTCAGTGAACCTTGCAGCCGAGCCAACGGACGAACGTTTCGACGACGAGCGCCGCCGCGTCACGTGAGAACGCGCGCGCCGGCCAAGAGAAAGCGGGCCGCGCTGCGTGAAGAAGCGTCTCCAGAGCAACGGCGCTCTTTCGGTCGCGCGGGGCGAGGAACGTGCTTAATCGAGCTTGAGCGTCCCGGAGAAAGAAAAAAACAAGGCCGCCTTGCTTGAAACTTTAAGCCCAGTAAGCCAGGGCGACCGCTGGTTCCATTGTTCCAAGCTGCGTTATTCGCAGCTGTTCGCAGTTCAAACCTTGCATTGGCACGCTTTGCGACATGACTTCGGAGCCGTCGCAGCCTTAATCGTTGCGAGCCTTTCCTTGGTCGCTCGGGCCGTTCTCCACTCAGGCTCGCGGATCTTACGTCGTGCCCGGCAAAGGTCTTGCTGTGCGATTTGTTTTTCAAAATCTCAGTGGAAGGGTGGGCCGAGTTTCGACGCCGTTTTCTTCAGCTTGGGAGTCGCGGACTGTTCAAGACAGACGTCCAAGACTCTTGTAGTTTTTTCAACGCCAGGAGAGCGTGTGCTGACCCAAACGCCGGCGACTACCGACACTGGGGCTGCCAGTGAGACTGGTACGATGTTGTGTATTTTGCGCGCAAGAAGTTGGGCGGGCTTGTGCATGTTTTGTTGGTTGGCAGAACAAAGCTTCTGCCAACCAACGCTCTCCTTTTAGATCCGTCGTGGCACGAAACCCGCCGGGCGCGCGAGAAGATGTCCCAGCTGCAGCACGTGCAACGCTGCTTCGAGCGAATTTGGCGGCGCTGAAGCGCGACGAGCTGCCACAAGTTTCACCCTTTGAGCCCATGATCGACGAATAGCGAAAGAACGGAGAGGGAGAAAACACACAAGTGACAAAGTTTGGAAACGCTTGGCGGGCCAAACGATTCTGCAGCATTTGAGAACGCGCGCGCGACGTCTCGCGCCGCTGCCCTGCAAGGCCTTAAGACTGCGCCTTGGTCGGGCGTGCCTTGGCTTGGACGCGCCTTGGACTGCCTCTTGAGCGCGCCTTGGCCTGCTCCTTGGGTCGCTGTGGGGGAACAGGGGCGGACCCGGGGAGAGTCAAGCCGGGTGCCTTTTTCAAGGGGGGTCGTTTTGCGCCCTCTGCAGGGAGCCTTAACTGCGCCTTCTACAATGAGGGGGCGTGTAATTGGGCGGGCGAGCCCGCCTTGGATTGCCTCTTGGACGCGCCTTGGGTTGCTCCTTGGATAAGCCTGCCAGTCGCCGCCTTAGCTTGTCGGCGCCCCGCGACGCGCCTTGGGTCGCCCCTTGGCTGGCAATCAAGCGCCTTGGTCGTGTCTTGGCTCGCGCCTTGGGTCGTGCCCCGGCTCAAGGTCAAGCGCCTTGGCGCCCTTAAGGGGGCCTCCCTTTATAGGGAGCCTTGACTGCGTTGCCTTGGATTGCCTCTTGGGCGTGCCTTGCATTAGGATGCGCCTTGGCCTGCCTCTTGGCTGCGCCTTGGCCTGCTCCTTGGGTTGCTTTGGGGGAACAGAGGCGGACCCGGAAGAGTCAAGTTGAGCGCCTTGGCCCTCAGCAAAACTAGGCTGCAGCAGTTCCTCGCGGCGTCCCAAAAACGCCCCTGCCCCGCCATGGCTCTGGAGAGCAACTGCGCGGCGGCGCTGCTCGGGGCTTCGGCATGGGAAGCCGCCGCGTTCTACGCGGCCATGCCCACCTCTACCAAGGAAATCGCGGAGCGCTGCGGCGAGGACGCTGTTCACGACGGCCGGCGCGCGGCCCGCCTCGTGGCCGACCTTGTCGCGCTCAAGGTGCTGGCGCTGTGCTCGCGGCTCGGCTGCCGGCCGAGCGTGCGAGACTACAGCGCGGTCCTGCGGAAGGCAGTGAAGTTGACCGGCCTGGCGCTCACGGCGGACAAGAAGTCGCAGCTGGCGCAGGCCATGGCCCTCCAACTTCGGCGCGCTTGCCAATGACCCCCGCTGACGCCGAGCAAAAAGCGCTGAGCGAGGCACTGCGCAGGGCGAAGTTTAAGGGCGTTGCTTTTGGGTTGGCCAGAGCCCGCAACGAAGGGGGCCTCTGAGGGTCGCTTGTCGCTTGCTCTCCGGACTTGCCTAACGCCCGCTAGAACCCTTTCGGCTTTAACGATCTAGCGCAGCGCGCCTCGACCACCGCCCCCCTTGCAGCCATGCCCCGCTGGCCAAGTGGGTTGCCGAGCAAGAGTCCGTGCTTGGAGACTGAGTGAGCGGGCCCGGCGCGCAGACTGTTTGCATTGAAGACGCAGGAAAAGCGCAAAGCGATTTGGAGAGTCGAGTCGGCTTGCGGAAGTTGGCCGTTTGAGCCCCGGCCTTTGCCAGCCGTCGCGATCTCGCGGCCGCCGCAGCTGCTAAGTAGCCACAGCTCTTGCAACGAGCCCCTTTCGCGGCCTAGTTCTCACAACTCATGGCGGACGGGGGCGTGCCTGCAGTGGGAGATCGCGTCCTGGTGATGCGGCAGCCGTGGCTGGACCTTGTGTTGAGCGGCGAGAAGACCTTGGAACTACGAGCGACCAGGCACGCGCTTGGCCGCGTGTGGCTGGGCATGGGCGGCAAGGTCTACGGCGGCGTGACCATCGCCGGCTCCCGCGTCCTCAGCGAGGCAGAGTTCCACGAGTTCGCGGACCAGCACCTGTGGCCGCGGGACGCGGCCCTGCCGTACGAAAGGCGCGTCTGCGGGCTAGCCTTGACCGCGCCGCAACGCCTGGCGGAGCCGATCCCGTACTGGCGCCCGCCCGGCGCCGTCGGAGTTAACATCTTCCGGAGGACGGCCGAGGACGCCCCGCCTGCGCGGCCCAAGGGCGGCGGCAAGAAGAAGCGCCCTGGAAGCACGCCGCCGACCCAAATCGACCGCCAAGCCGGAGAGCGAGAAGCAGAAGCGATGACGGCGACCGATGGAGAGAAGGCGGGGAGCGAGGCCGAGGCCGAGCGATGAAGCCGCCCGGCCGACGTAGTTCTTGCAGTTCGGCGCGGTGTTTGGAGCGGCGAAAAAGACGGCGGGCGCGCGCTATTAAGGAGGGGCTTCGATCAGGGTTCCCTGCGTTTCCCATTTTCGAGGGTTTTTGGCGTCGCCTCTCTGGACATTTGAAAACGGGTTTCCCTTTGGCCGGTGCGACCTTTGAAGGGGAAATGTGTGAAGCCGCGTCGCCGGTCGCTTTATCCCAGGACTCCGGCGTCCAAGCCTAGCACCGCTAGAATCCTTTCAGGACCTCCCTCGCCTTGCAGCCATGCCCGCAAAGCGCCGCCTCTTGACAAGCGGCCTGCAGTTCAACGGCACGGCGAAGAAGGCTCGCGGGGACCACTTGGCGCAGTTGGCCCCCGGCGTCTTGTTCGCCGCCGTGCGTCCGTGGGGGAAGGCTTTCCCGTTCTTCGAGGGCTTGGAGACGGACGTCCCGCTGTGGCAGGTGCAGATTGTGGGCTCCGCCAAGGACGCGTTTGGGCCCGGCAAGGCCCTGAAGTTCTCGCGCGAGGCCCTGCTTGAGCACCCCGACAAGGACGTCCGCTGCCTGGAGTCCTTGGAGAAAGTTCTCCGCGTCAAGTTGAACATCGGCGCCCCGCTGGCCCAAGCCGTCATCGACCCCGACGACGTGGGCGTCGTGCGTGGCGGTCTATTGCGCGGGCGCCGATCCGTCCCCCGCGCTGGACTTCGTGACCTTTGTCCTGGACCATAAGAAGCGCGTCGGCGAACTGGCCGTGGTTCCGCGGCTCGGCCTCTTGACCACGCCGCGCGGCTTCGACTTTGGGAAGGATTTTTCGCGCTGGGCGCGGATGGACTTCCCGCTGCCCAAGCCGTTTGCCGTCGGGCCGCCCAAGGGCCGCCGCCACGTCGTGTGCCAGCTGGAGCTCGCTCGAGCTGAGGCGGCCGGGGGCGGAGAGGAGCAGCCGGAAGAGGAAGACGACGAGGAAAAGCCGAGTCAGGGGTCGGGGCGAGCGGAAAACCCAGCAGGCGGCCGCCGCTACTCGCTGCTCTTCTACGGCGGCATCTACGCCTACCGCGGCCGCTTTGACGAGAAGGACGTCCCTGGAGCGCACGCCCCGAGCCCCAGCGGGCGGGACCGCGACTACGTGCGGGCGCTGGAAGTCGAGGATTCCTCGGAGGGCAAGCTGACTGTCAAGAGACGGCAAGGTGACGTCCCGTGGGACGCTGTGCACCGAACCCTCAAGCTTCAATACCAACCACGTAGAAAGGTGTATACGGACGATGCCGTTATAGCCGAACCCGTGTAATCGTTGTAAGGAAGAAGGAATGATAGTTACACCAGTAGTCCTGACAATGCAGCGCAAGCAGTTGTTTTGCTCTTATCGCCCGTCACGAATGTTCGCAGTCACACATCAGATCTTGAACCTCAATTGTGTCTTGAGCCAAATGGCGATCAATGGAACTTGGGAAGCAACACCAACAAGGACCTCAGAACAGCTACCCAATTTCGGCACGGGGCCTAGAGGGTTTTAACATCCCCCATTTGGGTCGCATTGTTCATCATGCGGTCCAAACACCACAAAACGTTCCACTGGCCACGGCTTCAACTACGAAATCGTGTCGTGCATTCTTTTACTTGCTATCACTACACCGTTCATTCGCTGTGAAACATGCCGGGTTCGATTGTACGAAAAATGAAACATTCATCCTCCAATCGAAGCACACATCCATATGCAGGTGTATATATAATACACTGTGGCCACTTCACATGACCGCCAGTGAACATTCCAGCTGCCGCATTTGCGCATCGCGCAGCTGTCATCCATAAATGGGTTGGCCACAAATGTCCACCATGCGCGCCCGCTTGTGATCGGTCTGCGTATCTCCGGCAAAGAAACATCGGTGAGTAATCAATGCAAATCATAGCCATTCCAGATACCATGGACAATGCATAAATAATGAAAAGATATCATCTATAAGGTAATAGTTCCATCCATGAATATCCAGAGCGACATAGTCATCGGAATATGTAACCATGTACACACCCAATCATCTTGGACACATGAATATAAATCATGACATAAGTCGTTCCACCGAAACAGTGTCGATGTGACGCAAGTAACAGATGGGGACTGACCCACATCGTACCGCAATCAGCATCTTCACGAAGCATACCTGTCCCCAATGGACAGCCTATGGGTACGTCGGCGGAACTCCTCGTCTAAGTTCTTCTGGGCTTCTCGTGCCCGGACACACTTCTTGTTGTAGTCCTCTGGCAACCAGTGCCCTTTCCGAAGGCACCAATCCAGCAGGGGTGTGTCGCATTTGTTCGGGTCGATGGCCGAGATGATGGCGCTCACGTTGACCGCGTAACCATGCTTGCCAAGGTTTAGGTCATCCCTCACGAATGATATATACTTGCAGTTGAAAGCTAGTGCAAAACATCTGAAAATAATATCACCCACCGGGTGCACTCGGTCCTTGACCAGGAGCTTCATTTCTTCCTTGGTGACATCGAGGATTCTTGCTGCAATCCACAGCTTGTAAAATGTGTATAGTCCCTCGCATTTGTTCACCATCATACGAATATATTCGTCACGCTCCTCAACCGATCGGAAGGCTCTTGTCCGAACATTCTCCGATTGAGAAATCTTCGTTATTGTTGATGGCTAAAGTATACCTTCCTGATCATGCTCAGTGATGTTGGGGTACCTCTTGAAATCATTGTGATAAGGGCAGCCCGGATTCCCTTCGAGTCCGGCATTCATCGTTCTCTCCTCACCACCTTCAAACATCCCCCACATCTTGGACAGCTGGAGTGCGATAAATCCTGCCATGTACTGGGCCTCACGCGGCTCGTCAAGGCAGATCGCCATCCGTTGGGAACTTATGATGTCCCGTGACGTCAGATCGGTGTCGCGGTAATGCCAACCGCCGTCTTCTTCTTCTGACGCATAGCCGGATGTATATCCTTGCGTGTCCATGTCGTCATCTTCCCCCGGAACTTCCTCCGCTTCGTCTTCATCCTCCTGTGCTGCCGCATCGTGGTTAGCTTCTTCCTGTGCACGCCTGGCATCTCCAGAGACGTTGGGGTTTTGGTTGTCCTCCTCGTCATCGGATTTGATGTGAATGTAGTATCTTCCGATGGAGATCAGTTGTGCCTCGCACTCCAGGCATACGCAGAAGCAGGTGGGGATCGCGGTCGCACATGATGGACATATCCGGCACCTCAGTCCTTCCCATGTCTCATCATTCAGGATGACGACTTTGCTGACTTCGTCCCGGACCTCGTTGACCTGTGCGTTGAACTCTTCCATCTTGTTGTTTCGATAGAGTTCGCAAGCACTATTAACCATGTCAACGATGTAGTGCAGATTATCGGCACCTGTCTCAGTCTCCGGCATCCTCTCGCTGATCTTTGCGACGTTCTGGAGGAACATCGCAGCCGACTCTTGGGAAGAGTTGACAAAGCCAGGGCAGATCTCATTCTCCACACACTTCGAGTACGCCCTCTTGATGTCAGCGTACTCCAGGCGCTTCCCTCCATTGCTTTTGCCAATCCAAATGGACTTGACCTCATAGAACGGGATCACGTCAAAGACCATGAAAGTCCCATTAGCCGCGACTCCAGCTCCATACCGCGCGAGGGTTGCACTGGGAATGTAGATGATCGCAATCGGATCCCCTCTCCTCACGTTCCGTAGCGTTGTCTTCGTCGCCACGTTCATCTCATCCCATGGAGCAAATGCCCCGAAGTGCAGTGCTAGCCTGTTACCGCCATCGATTCCGCCGGGGACTAGCCCACAGCGTACGATGCTGGGCAGGTTTTCCACATACGTCACATGGAATGCTCCTCCGAGAGTATCACCCATTCTTGCGGAATACCTATTCGCCAGTGCGGATGAGCTCATGAATCCAAAATCACTGTGACCGGTTGTGACTCTGATGCACCAAGGTCTGTACCATCCATCGCATCTGTTGAACATCCTGTCGATGTCGTCCCGATCCACGCCAGCCTTGGTCATTTCCTCCCTGGCTGCCCTCGTGTCGTTCGGGTTCATGATGCTCGGAAACCTTGCTGCCAGAACCTGGAATCTTGATTTCTTGCTTCCGGATTCCTGCCACTTGATCACCTCCATGATGCCCATGTAGCGTTTCGCTCTCGTGGTGTGCGGTGGGAATATGTCGTTGTTCCGGTCGTCAATGACAGCATCAATGTCGACCCATCCACCCTCGTCGCACCTGAAAGCACTTCCTCGGCAATTGCCGATCTTGTGTCGAAGGACTCTGCATAGGTCGTGAGATAGCTGGTTTGCTTGGTCCCTTGTAGTGAATACCGAGCGATCATCACCAATCCTGCATAGTGGAGCACCGTCGAAAGGAGCAATGCAGAAGTTGACACTCTTGCCAAGTTGCATCACGTCCACTTGCTCAAGGATTGCACCTCTGGGAAAGTATCTGGGGTCAACAATAGACGCGTATGCCCGTGGCATATGCACTTCAATCATGTCGCCGTACTTCGGGATGTAGCACGGGATGGTGTCGCAACCCATCTCAAGCGTCTTCTTGAATGTCCTGCTGTCCCCGCACGGGTTGTATGTGAGGTCGACGCCACCACATTGTAGCTCTCCTCCCTCAGCCGTGTCAGCCATCTCCACCAAATTAATAGTGTAGCTGTACATCTCAATTGTTTCTTTCCCTGCTTGTCCTCCTTTCTTTCTTTCCTTGGACGTTGATGAGGACGGTTCCTCCGTATCCCCCATGTCTTCATCAGATAAAATAGGGTCACTGCTGAGTAGCTCACGGAGCACCTTCATCGCCTTCTCATTTCCAGCAGCCTCCTCAATGTCCTTGCAGTCGCCGTCGTGGGCCAGGTTCGCGCACTTCTTACAGATCCCCATATCTCCCATGCACTTCTCCATTGACTCCAGGAATCCGAGTGCCGCTCTCCGCCCGTCGATCACACGCTGCTTCTTGTCTTCCTTCTCAGTATTGGTTTGAGAACTTCGACTCGGGTCTGGTGCTTGACCAAGACCCTCATCTTCGCCCCCCGTGGCCTTTCTCTTGGAACCTTGTGCAGAGGGCTCGGTGATCAGGGATCGTGGATGTCTGGGCTTGACCTTGTTCATGATGTCAAGCACCTCCTTCGTGGGCACGCCGAGCTGTGCGGACGGTCTGTTTCGCTTTCTGTTCTGGCCCGTCGTGTGGGTCACGTTCCCAGCGAGGTGTCGCACTATTGACTGCTCGAACTCCCTCTTGATCTTCCATGCATCCTTCCACAGTGGCAGTTCGTGCTGGAAGTACGACATCACCTCAAATAATCCCAACACCATCTCGACGACGTCTCCCAAGGATTCCTCGTTCGTGGTTTGTCCCAGGAGTTCATACATCGTTCCTTGGTCGAGCACACTCTTGATCCATGACGAATATGCCACATTGCCGAGATCCTTGCCTATCAAGAAGATGGACATCCTCTCCTCGACTCCCTCGGAATTCTTGCACACGATCACGTCCCGGGATGCGCACAATTGCTTCCCGTGACCGTTGTTGTAGAACTGCGCTGCTTGATCCACGGTCATGCTCACGAATCCCGCGTGAGAAAGCTCTTTCTTCAGCTTTGAATACGCGAGCTCCCGTATGATCGTGATCATGGCCTGGATATTGTTGACGTCCACCATGAGGTTTTGAAGGTCGGGGATTGCCACCACGCAATCCGCGAAGAGGCGCGTGTACATTTTCTTCCCCTCGATAGACATTGCAATACCGTTCGTGTCCGCGTTCCAGTTCGCGCAACAGTTCACGCAAGAAGAGGGATTGTACTTCGAATTCGGTCCGAGCTCCTTCGACTTGCTCATCTGCATCTCTTTAGCGCAAAGTTCGCAGATAAACTTGCTGAGCTCCGTGACCGTATACCATCGAAGACGTTGATCACCGGCATCGGCTTTCCCAAAAGCGTCCTGCTCGCCGTGTCCTTCATCTT
>CAUJNA010001921.1:25000-45000 GCA_963377175.1 Effrenium voratum | reverse complement strand
TGCAGGGGGTTCCTGGAAAAGTGCCACCCCCCACCCCCCCGCCCCCCCCCGCACCCCACATTTCTGTGGTGCGTCGAGTCCGATGTCCAAGGCCGACGCTGCTCCAGGAGCATCTTGAGGTCAGCTCATGACCGGTTAAAACTCGAGAAGCTGAAGCCAAAAAAAGTGCAAGGCGGCGTCGAGTCGGGTCTCCAAATGGAGCCCCTTTCCCCGAAAAGTGACGTTTCGGGGAACCTGGCAGAATAGCCAATTGGCCTCCCTCTTTGTGCAGGAAAGGAAAATCGAGCTCCTGGAGGGTTGCCCCCACATTGTTGAGAGCAACCCAAAAACCGTCCTTTTGGTGCCTCCCTCTTTGTGCAGGAAAGGAAAATCGAGCTCCTGGAGGGTTGCCCCCACATTGTTGAGAGCCACCCAAAAACCGTCTTTTTGGTGCCTCCCTCTTTGTGCAGGAAAGGAAAATCGAGCTCCTGGAGGGTTGCCCCCACATTGTTGAGAGCCACCCAAAAACCGTCTTTTTGGTGCCAACCTCCTTCGTGCAGGAAAGGAAAATCGAGCTCCTGGAGGGTTGCCCCCACATTGTTGAGAGCCACCCAAAAACCGTCTTTTTGGTGCCAACCTCCTTCGTGCAGGAAAGGAAAATCGAGCTCCTGGAGGGTTGCCCCCACATTGTTGAGAGCCACCCAAAAACCGTCTTTTTGGTGCCAACCTCCTTCGTGCAGCCAAAGTGAATATTGAATCTGCCACTAATGAAGAAAAGAGAACCACTCAAATATGGCCGTGCAATTCTTCAGAGATGCACTCTATGATCATGTTTGATACTCACGGCTTTGACAAGCTTGGCAAGCTCCCATGAACTCCTGGATCTCGGAAAGCCTCAAACGGTGGCCAGGTCCACAGCCCGTCGAAAGCTCGGCATCCCTTTGGCGCCGGCCCCTTGGGTGTGGCACCCCCAGTTCCTGCACGGTGTCTTCCCCATCCCGCAGCCTGCCAAACCCTGGGCCGCTTCACACGTATTACACCAAACCCTCTCATGGCATGGCGCTCGTACCCCAAATGGTATGAAAGCTCCATACCTCGAGATGTTTTCCATCAACTCCTCCGGGATGGGAATGACCCACTGTGAAACTGGAACAGCCGTCCAATTACATATTCTCGTCAGGGGCTTCACAGTTAACTGACAGTGGAAATTTGGAAGGCGTGGTGTTGAGCGGGAAGGAGCTGGGAGTTTCAGAGAGTTGCCGCGCAACTTCCCCGTGACCCACAAAAGCCGCGAGAGCCATTTTCTCCCTTTCCGCTCGGAGGCCTGGCACGGGCTTACGGCTGCAGCTCCTGGCGAGCGGAGCTAAGTTTGAAGGGGGGTTTTGGCAAAAAAGGACCCGCTGTTGGCCGGTTCTTCTTCTTTTTTGTGGAGCCAACAGGAAACAGGCTGGATTAAGATTTATCCACCTGCGTGTTCCTCTTCCTCCTGCAAGAAGGCCCCCGCGGCAAAATGCCGAGGTCATGTTTTTCTCTTGAAGGGACCGACATGTGCGAGTTTCCCACCGTCCAACCTGTTGAAACATGTTTGAACATGCTAAAAATTACATAACTAAAACATCAAGTCATGCATGTTGTTCATTTCAAGGGAGTCCAGTACCTGAAGATTGGTCGTGCCGGCAGTGTCAGCATTCAACTGTGAGCCACTTCGTCATTTGCGAGTCACTTCCTCGTGTGTACTTGCCCCATCCATGGCCAACAATTATGTACAGCCCCGATGGCACGCGGTTTCGGCATCTTCGTGTCGTTCGCAACAAGGGAAATGGCACGATCTTGCCAAAGTGCCTTGAAAAATGGGCCCACAACTGTCTCACAATGCATGCAACGCGTACTTCCATGTGAAATGGCACAATGGCACAATCCTGCCCAAGTGCCTTGGATATAAGGCCCGACAACTGTCTCACAATGCACCCGACGCATAGTCATATCCCCAAGAAGCATGTGCGACAGTTAGGGAGCAAAAAATCCCTTGCAACCTGAAATTGGATATAAGGCCCCACAACTGTCTCACAATGCACCCAACGCATAGGCATATACCTAAGCAGCATGTGCGACAGTCAGGGAGCTGAGTCTGCCTTGCAAAATGAGCAGTCAGTGTTGTGCTGCCTCATGCCATCTGGGCCGTGTGAAATGGCACAATGGCACAATCTTGCCCAAGTGCCTTGGATCTAAGGCCCCACAACTGTCTCACAATGCACCCAACGCGTAGTCATATCCCTAGGCAGCATGTGCGACAGTCAGGGAGCTGAATCTGCCTTGCAAGATGAGCAGTCAGTGTTGTGCTGCCTCTTGCCATATGGGCCGTGTGAAATGGCACAATGGCACAATCTTGCCCAAGTGCCTTGGATATGAGGGGCCCCACAACTGTCTCACAATGCACCCAACGCGTAGTCATTTCCCTAAGCAGCATGTGCGACAGTCAGGGAGCTGAATCTGCCTCGCAAGATGAGCAGTCAGTGTTGTGCTGCCTCATGCCATCTGGGCCGTGTGAAATGGCACAATGGCACAATCTTGCCCAAGTGCCTTGGATATAGGGCCCCACAACTGTCTCACAATGCACCCAACGCGTAGTCCTCTCCCTAAGCAGCATGTGCGACAGTCAGGGAGCTGAATCTGCCTTGCAAGATGAGCAGTCAGTGTTGTGCTGCCTCATGCCATCTGGGCCGTGTGAAATGGCACAATGCAACTGTCTCACAATGCACCCAACGCGTAGTCATTTCCCTAAGCAGCATGTGCGACAGTCAGGAGCTGAGCTGCCTTGCAAGATGAGCAGTCAGTGTTGTGCTGCCTCATGCCATCTGGGCCGTGTGAAATGGCACAATGGCACAATCTTGCCCAAGTGCCTTGGATATAAGGCCCCACAACTGTCTCACAATGCACCCAACGCATAGCCCTCTCCCTAAGCAGCATGTGCGACAGTCAGGGAGCTGAATCTGCCTTGCAAGATGAGCAGTCAGTGTTGTGCTGCCTCATGCCATCTGGGCCGTGTGAAATGTCACAATGGCACAATCTTGCCCAAGTGCCTTGGATATAGGGCCCCACAACTGTCTCGCACCCAACGCATAGTCATATCCCTAGGCAGCATGTGCGACAGTCAGGGAGCTGAATCTGCCTCGCAAGATGAGCAGTCAGTGTTGTGCTGCCTCATGCCATCTGGGCCGTGTGAAATCGCACAATGGCATAATCTTGCCCAAGTGCCTTGGATATAGGGCCCCACAACTGTCTCACAATGCACCCAACGCGTAGTCCTCTCCCTAAGCAGCATGTGCGACAGTCAGGGAGCTGAATCTGCCTTGCAAGATGAGCAGTCAGTGTTGTGCTGCCTCATGCCATCTGGGCCGTGTGAAATGTCACAATGGCACAATCTTGCCCAAGTGCCTTGGATATAGGGCCCCACAACTGTCTCGCACCCAACGCATAGTCATAGCAGCATGTGCGACAGTCAGGGAGCTGAATCTGCCTTGCAAGATGAGCAGTCAGTGTTGTGCTGCCTCATGCCATCTGGGCCAATGGTGCAACTGTCTCACAATGCACCCAACGCGTAGTATTTCCCTAAGCAGCATGTGCGACAGTCAGGGAGCTGAATCTGCCTTGCAAGATGAGCAGTCAGTGTTGTGCTGCCTCATGCCATCTGGGCCGTGTGAAATGTCACAATGGCACAATCTTGCCCAAGTGCCTTGGATATAGGGCCCCACAACTGTCTCGCACCCAACGCATAGTCATATCCCTAGGCAGCATGTGCGACAGTCAGGGAGCTGAATCTGCCTCGCAAGATGAGCAGTCAGTGTTGTGCTGCCTCATGCCATCTGGGCCGTGTGAAATCGCACAATGGCATAATCTTGCCCAAGTGCCTTGGATATAGGGCCCCACAACTGTCTCACAATGCACCCAACGCGTAGTCCTCTCCCTAAGCAGCATGTGCGACAGTCAGGGAGCTGAATCTGCCTTGCAAGATGAGCAGTCAGTGTTGTGCTGCCTCAGGCCATCTGGGCCGTGTGAAATGGCACAATGGCACAATCTTGCCCAGGTGCCTTGGATGTAAGGCCCCACAACTGTCTCACAATGCACGCAACGCGTAGTCATATCCCTAAGCAGCATGTGCGACAGTCAGGGAGCTGAATCTGCCTCGCAAGATGAGCAGTCAGTGTTGTGCTGCCTCATGCCATCTGGGCCGTGTGAAATAGCACAATGGCACAATCTTGCCCAGGTGCCTTGGATATAAGGCCCCACAACTGTCTCACAATGCACCCAACGCATATCCCTAAGCAGCATGTGCGACAGTCAGGGAGCTGAATCTGCCTCGCAAGATGAGCAGTCAGTGTTGTGCTGCCTCATGCCATCTGGGCCGTGTGAAATGGCACAATGGCACAATCTTGCCCAAGTGCCTTGGATATAAGGCCCCACAACTATCTCACAATGCACCCAACGCATAGTCATATCCCTAAGCAGCATGTGCGACAGTCAGGGAGCTGAATCTGCCTTGCAAGATGAGCAGTCAGTGTTGTGCTGCCTCATGCCCATCTGGGCCGAGTGAAATGGCACAATGGCACAATCTTGCCCAAGTGCCTTGGATATAAGGCCCCACAACTATCTCACAATGCACCCAACACATAGTCATATCCCTAAGCAGCATGTGCCATGATCAAAATCCCGTACCCCCAGTGAACATCCCAACCCTCACTACAATAGACTAAAATGGGTGGTGCACCTACCCCAAAATGGTACCATTGCCCACAGCCGTGGCTTGCCTCGCAAAGGACACACCTCCCGCGAAAGCCCCCAGCCATCCGCGCCGGGAGAGCTCAAGGAGCAGCACCGCGTGCAGCTCCTCCTGGCCAAAGGCATGCCGAGCCACCCGTGGCTCCCGTGGCTCCCGGTAAAGTGAAGACAAAAGGCAAAAGCAAAGCCAACTCAAAAAGCGTGGATGATTCTCAGAAACAGAATCAAAGTCGTGATGGCCGCGGCTTTTGATTGCGACGAAGGCAAACGGAGACCCCTCAAAACCCAAGGATCCAACGATTTCAGATCTAGAACAAGAAACGGTGCCAGCTGATCCCTTGTTGCCCTTGCCCTTCAGATATGTCAAAGGTTGCTTTTGGTTTGCTTCCCTTCTCACATATGGTACTGGAGTTGTTCTGCATGCAAATAAGCTGGCTCATTTTCTCTCATTCTGAGTGAGCTTGAAGAGTGCCTTGCAAAACAAGTGAAAATGCAGCCAACCCAGCCACAACACAGGTAGAAACAACGGCTTGAAAGGGATCATTACCAACCCAAAAGACGAATAAAAAAAACTTTGATAGAACCCACGAGCCCAAACGAAATTCACTTTCTAACAGCGCTTGGAACTCATCACCTCTCCATCCCATCTCTCGTCCCCAAACGGGCAGGTGGGAGGCTGCTGCGACTTCGCTTCGGCTCCATGCATCGTGTTACTCGAAAGATGCATTTTCTTGGTGTCTGACACAGATAAGGAAACGCACTGTTGCGAAAGACATCCCTCACCTTGACCAAAGCCTTCTTGAAGACCCTCTGGACAAACGTATCCTACTGGCCGTCAAGAGGCAAATGCTGGCAGCCTTGCTCCAAGTCCCTTTCACGGCTCGGATCGTTCACTCGCCTCCTCGAACTCGCGAGCGGCTTCCATGCTCTTCCTGGGCCCGAGGCTGCGAGCGAGCCGGGCGCGGTCTGCCGGCACTGCAAGAATATGGTCAAGCCCCTCATGTTCGAACATGTGAGGATGGCCTTTTGAAGGATATGGTTTGGATGCTTGAATTTTGGCGGCGCAAAACAGAGCCACCGCGGCACTGGGTGCAACAACGATACTTCTTTTTGTGGCGTGGGTGTGACATCCCCTACCCCAAGCGAACAAGGGTAGGTGATTCATTTGTCTATTCCCGACTAAGGGTACAATGAAACCATCAAAGGAAATCGAGGGTCAAAATTCCTCTATCTTGAGAAGGCAATGCCTGGAAGAGGTTTCAGAGGCGACAGGCTCGCCACGCCATAGCGGTTGCATGCGCCAAAGCAACATTGCATGCCCATCACGGCGCAACCAAGTCAACATTCGACAAGCCACAACAATGGTGGATCCAAATTCCAAAGCTGCGCCAAACGTGCGCGTGGTCAAAGTTATCCCCGAAAACAAGCACACAACTGCACGCAAAGAGTCCGAAAGCGCTTCAAGAAAAAGAGTGAAAACATGCCGTTTCGGTTGCGGCTTGCCTGCCGTTTCAATTAGGCGGCGGCATCGCACGGGGAAGCGGAATCTATCGTTCCGTTGGGCGACAGAAGACGCCATGGCCACCAGAGCGCCCAGCTCCCGGCCGGCCATGTCCCAATTCAGCCGTGGGGCAGGAGATAGACATCCTCAGGCCCCCGAAGGCGTGTGTACAAGTAATACAATGGGTGTACACGTGTAAACTCAAGCGATATCACATACATTCACACACAATTTTAAGGCAGCAGCCGATTCAAAGCCGCGTGAAACTGAAATTGGTGCAGGTTCAAAGGTCGCACAGGGCCAAATACTCGGATAGCGGCCTTGTGCGAATGAAAGGATGAAATCGAGATTAGAAGCGCATCAACTTCCACTGTCCGTTTTGCGGCTTGTTGGCCCTGCGCGTGAGCAGTGCGTTGCTGCTATTTGCAGCATTTCACAAACGGACTCCATTTCAATCCCACCCGGCCGCATCGTTGCATCCCATCCCTTCTCGGCTTGTCCAATCCTGCCTCATCCATCCTGTCCCTTCCAATCCAATCCAGATAACCCACAATGTCCAATCCAAGCTGACTCAATCCAATACAAATGATTGATATGACAGACAGCAAAAAACTGACTTGCTGCATCAAAGCATGCCAAACCTCAACAGAAAGAATGCAAAAACAACCTTGCTAATGAAGGACAGCGAACAAGTACCCAAGCCATGCAGCCAGCCAGTCGGCAATCCAGCAAGCATGCAAGCAAGCAAGCAAGAAAGCAACGCAAAGCAAAGCAAAGCAAAGCAAAGCAAAGCAAAGCAAAGCAGGCAAAGCCAGGCAAGCAAGCAATCTTTCATTCAAATCAACAAGCAAGCCAGCAAGCAATCCAGCAAACAATCCAACATACAAACAATCAACTCCGAGACAAAAGCAAGTACACATCTCAAAAAATGCAAATCAGACACAAGGGCAAGGACAAATATGCAGAACAAAGCCGGGGTATCCACGCAATCGCCCCAATGTCATACATATGTCCTAGCATATACATGTCTAATGTATACATATACAAATATATCTGTCAAATCCAAATCGAGTATACAAATATATATATATTATATCATATTTACACAAATAGGGCAGAGCTCAGTGCCTCGGGCTTGGGCGCAGGCAGGCTTGGGCAGCGGCAACTTCCTCAAACCCAGCTGGGCCGTGCACTTGAAGAACTGCTCCTTCCGCGTTGGGTTTTTTGCCCGCGCGACGAGGTCGAGGGTTGCAGTCAGGCTGACTGGGCCACTTAGGCGGATGTCCGTCAAAAAAAAAAGCAGAGGCATTCACGAAGGGAATCGGCGTGAAACTCCAAAAAACAACTGTACGAATCCGCCAGCTGAAAGCCTGCATAGTTGCGATGCTTGGTTGTTTCTCAACGTTGGGGATTGCTCGGAGGGCCAAGGTTGTCCCACAAGTTCTTGCTTCAAAGCTGCTCCGCTTGTCTCCAGACACGTGCGTCGACGTCAGTTGCTTACTAACGGAGTCTTCGGAAAGCTTCTCAAAACAATTCCGTTGCTGTTGAGGGAGGATCCCGGAAACCAGCTGTTCAAGGATTCCCTGCCAGTTTGTTGTTCCTTGTTTTCACTATGAAGGCGAAGAGGGCATGGCACACTACAAGAAGCACTCGTAACCAAAGTCCTTAACCGAGCCAACAATCTCAGGATTCATCCCTCGAGCCCGCCTCCAGTGCAGAGGACCGTGGCCTGGGCGATGGAGAAATTCACGTTTCGCCCGGTTTGATGCTACTCCTGTGTCTGTGTGTGTGTGTGTGTGTCAACACTATCAAAGGAAGCTTAGAAGGAACTTCCATGGTAAAGAGAAGAACAAGCGCACGGGAAAAATGTGCCCTTGTGGCGAGGGCATAACATTGTCCGAAAAGCGCAACCCTCAACAGGTTTCGGCTTTTCCTGATTGCGACGCCTGGTCGAAGCTTGTTTGGAGGGCATTCGCGTGCACTTTTCGCAACATTAGTTGCAGTGGCAGCAGCACTTTGGTAAGGTCAGGTACTTCGTGGCAGACTTTGCAGGCACAGCACGTTCCGCACTTTCGCAAGGTGTTTTGTACATATTCCGAAGATGAGGTATAGATTTATAGATCAATAGATAGATAGATTGGATAGATTGGATAGATTGGATAGATTGGATAGATTGGATGGATTGGATAGATTAGATGGATTATTGCAAGCATAGATAGATAGATAAATAGATTAGATTAGATTATACTAGACTATAGATTAGAGTAGAGATAGACAGATACATAGATAAGATAGATAAGATAGATGAGATGGACAAGATAGACAAGATAGACAAGATAGACAAAATAGATAAGATAGATAAGATAGATAAGATAGATAAGATAGATAAGATAGATAAGATAGATAAGATAGATAAGATAGATAAGATAGATAAGATAGATAAGAAAGATAATATAGATAAGATAAGATAGACAAGATAGACAAGATAGATAAGATAGATAAGATAGATAAGATAGATGAGATGGATAAGATAGATAAGATAGATGAGATAAGATAGATAGGATAGATGATAAGATAGATGAAAAGATAGATAGATGGATGGATGGATGGATGGATGGATGGATGGATGGATGGATGCATGGATGGATGGATGGATGGATGGATGGATGGATGGATGGATATATAGATAGATAGAGACATATATAAAGATAATAAGATAGATAAGATACAGAGATAGATGAGATAAGATAAGATGAAAAGACAATAGAAGATAAGATAACATAAGATAAGATGGAAAAGGTAACATAAGATAGATTGACTGATAGATCGACAGCTGGGTACACACACACACACGGATAGATAGACGCATAGATATACAGGCAGATAGATAGATCGATAGATAGATAGACAAACAGATAGATAGATAGATCGATAAGTAGATAGATAGATGCACAGATACAAAGAAGGGAAAGAGAAAGACAAAGAACAAGAGAAAGCGAAACATAAACAGGGTAAAAACAAGAGCCATGGCGAGAAAGAGAAAGAGAACTATAATTTGCATAAACTTGAAACTTCCGCCCACCGGCCTCGCCGGCTGTATGCATATTGCTGGGTTTCCGGCTTTGAGACAATCCAAATACACAAACCGAGAGGGTCGTCTGTTTGTGCAAATCAACCCACCCTGCGTTTAAGTGATTGCAGCAAACGCATGGAACCCTTGAAACCGTGCAAGGCTTGATGGAACTCCCTTGGCCCTCGGTGGGGGCACGTCACTTGCCTGCATGGGCTTGCACCAAGATTGGGATGCAGAAAGTTGGCATATTAGGTTTCTGAGTGAGTTGGCTTCCCTCCAACTTTGAATACGTTGCACCTTGTCTGAGCCCCCATGCTCTCCTGTGTAGTTCTTCAGCCCCAACGTGATGATGAGGTGACAAATGAAAACTTGGCCGGAGAAATAGACCGCTTTGCTGTCACAAACAGTTTACGAAGCCAAACCTGTATACAAATGATCGACACCTCCTCCCACCACAATTGATCCCTTCGAACATGACTAACTGAAGTCAAATCGGGAACCTACCTTTACTTAGGTGCACCAAGCAAGTGCTTGTATAGGCTGCAGCGTTCTCTGTCGTCGGACTTTCGCTTGCACGTGGAGCCCTCCTGTTTTGAGTGAAACGAGTGTCCAAAATTTGAGACATTACAACTTTACAACCCTAAGTTGTTTGCCTTGAAACTGCATGTTGAAACAAACTGTGCTTGGCGTGGACTGGCAAGATTTCAGTTGAACGAAACAAACAGGCCTGTGTTTGTTTCCACTAAAGAACCCCCCCCTGAAATCAGTTTCTTCACAAGTCGCATCTTTTGGGTGCTTGTTGGCGAAGCGACTTCCGGACTACAAATATGCTTTCCAGGCTGTATCATATATATATATATATACAACATCGTTAACTTGCAAATCTAGAGGAAGGCTTGAATGAGAGGGGGTTGCCAATATGTCTTGTTAACGCTCAAAAGCGAGCCCTGAACAATCCATAAGGCGACAAGAAATCCAAAGTCAACCTTCTGCGCATGGTGGTTGATCACAAGGTGCTTTCTCATGGCAGACCCACGCAAAAGATCATATGTCCTACTCAGTGGGGAAAAGTTACCCATGGCCATTGGGGGGCCGAAGACAAAAAAAATATCAACCCCAACATCCCTTTGTGCCCTAAGCCAGGTGTGTGTGTGTGTGTGTGCGCCTGAAAAGCGCCAAGGCGCACATACGCCAACAGAGCCGTGCCATCATGAGCTTGACCACTCCTGGCACCGAGGCGCCCAGGCGCCGAGCCTCTGCCTTCCAGACCTTCCAGGCTTGAAGATATGGGTCACACGGATCACTAAAAAACGCAAGTTCCGCTTCCTTGTTTCGCTGCATGACATCATGCTCTCGATCTGGTTGGCTTGCAGATATCCCTGTCCAGCCAAAAGCGTGCCAAGCTTCCGGCTTTGAGTTCGGAAAACCACCTAGGGGTCCCAAAGGCTACATTCATTTCCCAGCGAGCGACCAAAAGCTGGCAGCATGTGTCATGCACGAGACAGTTGTTCAACGATGATCAGCTGGTTTGGATTCTGAGGCGCGTCGAGCTTCTCTGCTTTTCGGCGTTTGACCAGAGACTTTCGACGCTGGTGCCGAGGGAACTGCAACGCTCGAAAGGCCTTGGCCGTGACCGCGCACTGCGGTGGAGCGCTCACCGGGCAGGAGGCCAGGCGGCAAGAGGCGACGGCCAGAAGGCCATGACCACCGCAGAGAAAAAAGAAAAAGAAAAAAAACGGAGGCCTGTGGTGAGGCAAAGGGAGGGGTGCTCATCGGGTAGAGGTAACCTTAGCGCCCGTTTTGCGGTCCGCATCCCCCCGACAAAGGGCCTAGGGGAATTATTATGGCTAAGGCTTTGCTTGCTTTAAATGCCTGACGGAAAATGAAAAGCGAGCTCTTGGCCAGCGAATTACACAAGATGCCCCTGACCTCTGAAACAGCCCCCTTTCGTAACACGCAATTGCTCTGGCGGCTCAAACCTCAAAAAGCGGTTTGTCTTGACCTCAGAGTTCACATTTAGGGAACCTCCTTTGGTTGGCTTCAGGAAACCAAAAGGAAACCAAAACAGACAAAAGGAAACCAAAAGGAAACCAAGCATTTTGGGGTCCCCCTGGATTTCACATTGGGCGGAATCAGCAGTCCTCTCGCCCAAGGCGGCCGCCACTGTGACTGCGAGGGCAGTGGCGCTGTCCTCGGGGAGTGTGGTACGGGGTGGGTTCCGGTGCAGGCATACCCAGCAGAAGAGCTTAGGGACGGGCTAAAAATAATGTTTGTCTGCGATGATCGTCCGCGCTAACGAATCAGCGATTTTGCCTGCCGACACGCTTACTATCAAAGTTGACTAACAACGCCTTAGCTGGACAGTAGAGCACAGTAGACGAACGAATGGACAAGTGGACAGACACACAAGTGGACGTATGGAGAAATGAGTGGCTGTTTGGGGTACATCCAAATTTGGCGTTGACGAGAGTATGGTGCAGACAAGACTACAGTGGGCAAGTAAGTGCACTGGCAGGTCGACGAGTTGACAGCCGAATTGACGGACGAGTCAACTAGACGAACAAGTGAGTGAGGAATCGTACGAGTGAAGGGACCAGCGAGCGAATAACTTGAGGTAGAAGCTTGGTGAGCGAATCGAATTCCACACTTGATGAATTCTTTGGCTGGAATGCAAAGTCGGAGGGGCAAAGGTCCCAGTATGGGCAGCTCTTTGTTGGCTCTACCGGCCTCATCACCCCAACCATCAACTCGTCCACGCCTTCGTGCACTCGTTCGTCCACTCATCCAACCGCTTATCCACTTACAAAAATCCGACTCGCGCAGAAATGAAGCTAAGTCCCAAAAATTACAGTAGATGATGTCCGACAAATCCGCAGCGTGTAGAAAACAAGAGTCCCCCAAATATCGCGCTTATTTCAAAAGGATCCCCCGAGCCATCAAGCAGGCCTTTTGTGCGAATTAGGGCTCGTGTCAGGCTCTTGCCATACCTTGCTTGACGCCAAACGGCCCATGGACGACCCGTCCTCCACCCAATTGGTGTAGAGGCAATCACCTCGAAGCTTCTTGCGAAGGTGCTCAGTGATGACATCTAAACGTAGAATGTAAGTGTGTGTGTGTGTGTGTGCGTGCGCATGTATGTGTATGTATTTTTGTACATGTATGCTTGCAGGGCATCAAGGGCCGGGAAACCTGGCGGGGAAGCGGCGATGCGTTCATTTTTTTGCTGGCGGTGTGAGCCCGTACGCACGACGGGCCGGAGCAGGGCGCGCTCTGGGGTGTGCTCGCGCGCGCGGGACGCGCAAGGTGTCAAGGCAACTGCTCCCTTTGGTTTTGCATTTTGCTTGCTGCTGCGTGCTCCTTGTTTGACGGCAGTCCTATTCTGTTCTCGGGCTTTGGATCAGCAGCCCGTTGCTTTATTGTGTTGCGTGTTGGGTCGCTTCCTTTCTTTCTTCAGGTTTTATACATATTATGCCTGCGGCGGCAGGAGTTCTTCAGGCGGTGGGATGAGAGCACGGAAGGGAGGATGGCAGGTGAATTTCGGAGAAGGTGACGTTTTGGTTGCAAGACCTCGATGGGCAGCGCATTGCGGAGGAAATGCCGGACGCGCAGGACGGGGAGCAGGTTACTACGGGAGGAGATGCTCTTCCACGACCTGATCGCGGACCCAGTTTTGGAGTTGGTGCTGACAAGGAAGCCGGGGCACCAAGAGAAGCACGATAAGCAGCTTTGGAAAGGCTAGACGATCTTTGTGGTGATCAACTGAGGGGGGTTGAGCCGATAGGCTCTTTGCTGAGGAGCTCCGGAATTTGTCACGATGTCAACCATTTGCATGTTCTTTCAGGATGGCCTCACTGGTTCTTTGGAGATCAAGGACAAGAGCTGAAGCTTAGGCTTTTGTGGAAACGATGGTTGCACTGCGTAAGGCCCAGACTAATCAGAACCACATCGGCGTGCGGAGCACCGAAATGTCTCCTGGGCATTTCGCGCGAACCCCCGAACCCCAAACCTCCGATTTGTCCATGTAGAAAGCCCTCAAACCAAACCTGCCATCCGAGCTCCGTTTCCCAACTCCTAACATCAGCCAGAAATCATCCTTGATCTGGCGAGATGTCCGGCCAAATGCCGCTAATCCTCAGGAGAGTGGCATTTATCGTGGTTCTGAGCAAATTGGAGGAGCGGTCAACAAGCACTGCCAAGACTTCAAAGAAAAGCAGGCCATATTCAAAACCTGAACAAAGGAACGTGATTCAACTTGTTCCCAGACTCCTTGCCGAGTGCGCGAGGGTACAAAAAGAAAACCATCAGACGTACACGCTTGTTCTTGAGCCAGTACTCTCTCGTAAATTTAGTGATATCTATCTTTCGTAGCTTTCGAAGGCGGAGGCTTGGGGCCTTTGCGGAGGCAGCCCCTGAACTCCACACCCGAGCCAGGCTACAAGCTACGCAATCGACTTGGGACGACCCCATATCGGGATCACACCATCGGTCGCGGCGCTTGTCCCAAGTCATCCCCTGAGAGCAGACCGGGTCAAAACAGATCAGGTCAGGAGAAGCAAGGCACCGTCATGGCAACAAGGGCCTCCTACGACCGCATCTGACACGTCAAATGGTACCTTTAGCCATGGCGACCGTCTCCCCTCTCTCCTGCAGAGCATCTCCACGGCCTTCTGGTCACCCCAGGGCAGCGCCGCTGCCTGCAAGACGAAAAGCCCGCAGTTGGAGTGTGGAATGGTGGATTCACTGCAAACCAGAGATGTGTCGTAGCGAGAGATGAGAGAGAGCTACAGTTTCTGTTTGATCTCGAAGTTGTCTCTCACTGGAGGGAAGCGACTTTGGCCAAATGGCCAAATGGCCGTAATTGTCCAGAAGCAAGCAGTAACTGGAAAGGACTGGTCAAAAGTGTGGTCACAAATCCAGTCAAAACATGTCCAACGAACGGTCATTTTTGGCCCACAGGAGACGACAACGTGATAAAGTGTCTGGAGAATGTAGCAGCTCAAATCATGAGTCGCGCCGCTCGCGCACCACTTTCGGCCCCACTCATCTTTATCCAAGCCTTTGGCTACCCAGGAGCACTCTGCGGCCAAAGGGTGCGTTCAAGGTGGTCTTATCGTAACTGGGGACTACCCTTGTGGACCGTTTTTTTGACGAAGAATCCAAGAAAATCACGTCATAGTTGCCAAGGAAACTTGCAGAAAGCCAAGTACAAAATAATTTGTCGGCGTTCCTTGTAGCACGGTACTTTCTTGTTCGTCCCCCAATCTTTTTTGACGGCCAACAATTGCCAGGAATCACATTAGCAGGTGCGTATGTGTCAAATTAGGGGGGCCAAGAAATAATGGCGGTTGTTCTTTCGATCTCCATTTAAGCAACCCAAAAATGTGTATCGTCAAACAAAAACACACCCAGGTGGATGGAGGTGCCCTGCGACACGCTGGTGAAAAGGCCTCTGCGCAAGTCCCGTGGAGCACATCCCCAAGTTGCCTCTGTGATGCTGATGCGGGGGGTAGCAGCTTTGTTTAGGAGCCATCCCTTCTTGTTCTTGAGTCACAAGTGATGGGGAAAGCAGAGCGCTGCTGAGTCGTCCGATTTACCATTCGATTTTCTGGGGCTTGGGAATCCCAAAAGTGGACCACTACAGACAGCAAGTAGGAAGATCATGCACTACATTGTTTATGTTCAATATGTGTTCTTCGCCCAAACATGCGTTTTCCCGCGATATGTACAATCTGTAGCTATTTTCCACTGTGTTTTCTAAAGTTTCTTGCTGCTCTGCTGATTTGCTGCGCACTACATGCTGTTGTGCGCGTGTTGGCTTGAAAAAGGACGCAATGCGCGCTTTTCTTGGTTCATTGAGGCCCTGTCTCTAAGTCAAGCTCACGTAGGTAGCTTGACTTTAATGAGTTGTCTGGTTTCAAGTCGTTACCCAACCTCACGTCAGCCTGAGCCTACTAGATGGTATCGGGCAGTCACCCGCCCACACGCCATGTAAAGAGATCCATCCCGTCGGATCTGCGATCCCGCTATCCTCAGCAAACGTGCCTGTGAAACGATTTCACCCGCTCAAGCACAAGCTCAGCGCTGCCAGCCACGAAATAGCAAACAGCCAGCACGGCATGCATGCCTGCCAATATGATAAGCACGCCCGCTCAAGAGCTCGTGCTCAGCATTGCACACATGCCAAATGACAAGCACCCCCACTCAAGAGCACACGCTCAGCACAGTGTCCATGACTGCCCAACGATGAGCACACTGGCTCAAGATGCCTGCCCAATGATAAGCACACCCGCTCAAGAGCGGGCAGCCGGCGTAGCTACATGCCTCCACACGATGTCCGGGACGTTGGCATGCTAGAAACAACTGGCAAAGTTTAACTGCAACTGCTTCAAGTCATGCTTCACGAGCTAGGTGGTCCAAGATTGTCGAAGGTCCAATTTTGCCAACACAGCAAGAAAAACTCTGTCCACAAACTGCAAACTGCGCGCATCCAAAAAGCACTGCGGGCAGTACCCCATGCAAACTAAAATGGGTTGCGCAACCCTCCACATTTTGGGGGGATCTCTATCTTGCGCAACCTCGAAGCCCTGCTCACGTCCCGTCAATGCCTTGAGGCCGCCAACCCGGCAAAAGCAAAACCGTCTTTGCAGAGTGGAGGGGTGGATAACTCAACTGCTCGGCCGTGGCTTCTGCTAACCGACACAACACATGTTTGCTTCCACTAGCCTGCTGCCAAGCAGTGGTTAAACCACCAAACCCACGAGAAGTGCTCTTGCAAGGATGCGAAATTGAGGAACCCTCTGCCCCTTGCAGAATTGTTTCGCGCACAAAACCTTACACAAGTGATCTTGACAACTGACACCCTGTTGCCAAGTCAGCAACAAAAAGAGCCTGCAAGCCAAATGACACGGTACAAAACTTGCAATTACCCTAGCTTAGTCTTGCGCAGTGTCCGGCAAGTATGATGTGAGCACGGCTGCTTGCACGGGCACAAATCAATGGCCAACAACTCCCCTTGCAACGAAACCATAATTTAAGGACTGTTCGCTAAGAGCCTGCGTGGCTACGAAAAAAACAAACGTGCTCCAAGGATGTCCGAGAATCCCCGACGCTGCGTGGTTGCCTCTGAACTAATAAAACCAACCAACTGTCAAGATGCGCTGCTTTGTGACGCTGCGGTGTTTTTCGGTCTCCAGGCAGGGCTCAGCAAAATCTATCGCGATTCACTGTAAAACAGGTCCTCTTCCGGAAGCTGGGGAATCGACTTTAGTGGCCAATACCCCGGCTTTTCCCTGAACAGTGAACAAAGGCGAACTTATGCAGGTTTTCGGAAAAACCAACCTGGCACCTGTGCTGGCAACTCCAAATCTCTTCTGCCCGGCACCAGCTGACAAAATGCCAAGTCGCTCGATGCGATGCGGCAGGTCTGTCCTGAGCCGTCGAGGAGGGTGCCGACAGTACCCTAGTGGTTCAGCTTGGATGGCGCAAACAGAAGACAAAAAGGAAGCGTTGTCGTTCATAGAGCAAATCCCAGTCCTTGTAACAGACGCCAAAACATCCCCACCCCATGCTGCAGATTCAGGCAGCAATTGATTGAAAAATAGCAAAACCTGGAACCTAGTTCGATGGTGCGCCCCCAAATCAAAAAGCAAGAGTTTGAGGAACCTCATCCCCCCCCCATCAAGCAAAAACCAAAACAAAAACGGGAAAGCCCCCGCGCTCATCGGAACCCGACTTCTCAGCCCCAGCTGCGCCAACAGCTTGCGTGGGCGCATAGCAGCCACGATCTTCGCCAGTTCGCCGTTGCCTGACGGAAAAGCCATGAGTTTGCATGAATCCGGGCTCCGTATTCCCCGAACACCACCCCAAAAGGAAGCTCACTTACATTGGCACCCGAAAAGTCCCTGTGAATGGGACTTGCCAACGGCCAACAAAGCCCAAAAGGATGTCCAAAAGGAGTTGACGAGTTCGTCTTGGGTATCCAATCTTTGAAACGCTGCATGTCCCTTTCAATCGAAGAAGCTCTGGCCCTTGCCAACTCGGCCTGGAAGATCAAACAAAAAGCAGGCGATGGGCACAATATTGCACTGCTGGTGGGTGACTTATCCCAATAATCGTAGGGTTGCATCCATCCCAGCTGGTGCTGGAGTTTGTTCCTCCACTATGTCACAGCATCTGGGAAACATGAAAGGGCGGCCCGTATCTTTGGGCAAGACAAACATTTCATCATTAAGTCATTATGCATTTTCAAGATCCATACCTGTATATGTGCGTGTGTTTTTTGCGTGTTTGGTTGCTATTGAAACACGCCCTCAGTTCAACCCGGTCAAGCTGCTCAGTGGCACCCGAACACTTCCGAAGCGCACATATCCTAGAAGACAAGAGGTCTTAGAACAAGTGGGCAACTCAGCATATGAGCAAAAAACTGAAAGGAAGATGTGTGCACTTTCTAATGCCTTTTGACTCCGGTGACGTCTGGACTGTTACAAAGAAACCGACGTGCAAACAAAGTTTCACCAACATCTTCAAAACTAGGGTGGCCTCTTTCTGCCGAGGCTGATAAAACACTCCTCGGCCCATCGCTTGAGCCATGGGCACACAAGGCCTGACTTTATGTGCCCATCCGTCACTGTCCGCCTGTACCGCGTATCTTAGGTTGCATTAACTTGGCTAGATAGCTACATACATAGATAAATCGAACAAGCGAAAGAGTAGCAAAGAGGCTCAGAAAACTGTGATCTACGCGAAGCATTCTCTCGACACCCCCAAACAAATCAACTCCATTCCTGTGCCCGCAGCTTGGGAGGTCTGCAAGAGCCGGGCGCAGAGCAGGCCGCTGGCCTGCGCCCAGCTCGAGCACGTTGCGGCCGCACAGCAGCGCGCGGCCCCGGGAGCTTCTGCGAGCGAATGCTCTCTTTGGGTTCGAACGCTAGGGTTCGCAGTCTTGAACGTGCCAGCTTCCCGACCTCCTACAAAGTGCACACAGACCCCTTTGTAAGGATTACTACACTTTCATATAGGAAAGGGCCCAAAACAAAGAAAGATTAAGGTGGTGAAAGATTGTGCAATCAGCATCCCCCAGTTTCATTTTCTGGTTCAGTTGAGAGCTCTCAAAGCACGGAGCAATCCAGCTTACAAAGTGACCATCCACAGACCCCGCCAACAGTCAGATTCCCAGTTTGCGACAGGAGAAGAGCAACACACACACACACACCCACATACAGGTTGATTGAGGAAAGGTGTGTGGATTGAAGCTTCGAACACTCGTAGCAATCCAAGCCAAGGCTCTTGGGTGCTTGGTCAGGGATCTGGGAGTTTGAGAAGCAACACATTGGCGACCACAGTACGGTCATGATGACCTGATTTGTCTCTGCGCAAGCTCCTTCCGCTTCCATGGTAGTGGCCTTTGTTGCTCAGGAATGCGCCCAAAAGAAGACTCTTTGGGAAGCATGCCTCAGGGGTTTAGGTCCGATGTTGCTGGGGGAACACCAGGCACAGATCGACTTGTGCGACCATGCAATTGCCAAGGGTCGGAGTCTCGGACAACCAGGCCGGCACTCAGGCCCCCACGAAAGATGCGCCATCAAGACCTGTGTGCCATTCCCTCTCTCCCCCCAAGATTGGTTCCATTCAGATAAACTTTGGGCTCCAAATGCGAACCCGTTTACACTGGGTTCACCTGTGCTTCCTTTCAGCCGGTAAAAACTAGGCGGAGGGTCCTGATCTTAGGAAACTATCATGTGCTTCTCCTTTCATACTTCTATTCGCGAAACCTCCGACTCGGCATCAAAAAAAGTCGTTTCCCTGGTGGCCGTGATCCTGTTCAAGGAAATAAACCTGTTAGGCAAATAAAAGGTTTGCATAATTGGCCTTTCCAGGTCAACCTTGCTTCAGTGCCGGCACTTATCTTCATCGTGAGAAAGCAATGACAAACCCTCTTCGCAGTTTGGCCAGCAGAAAGCTGGGTCCGGGCAAGCTTGACCATGTATCCACCAATTACAATTCTTGGTCTCACGTGCGGAAATGAGTTTTCTCGCTGGTAAAACGGTGTTCAGCTGAAGAAGCTCCCATTCCTTGCTTTTGACACATTCTTGAAGCATGATTTGAAGATAAACGCGAAAATGAATGCTGTTCAAGCAATCCCTTGCCTAAGATCTCATGATTCACGGCCAATTCACGAGCGTCGCAAACCTTTTTGAAAGGCTGCCACTGTTGTAGGTACCCTCTTTCAGTTGCAACCGACAGCGTGACTGGCTGGAACAAGCATGAAGAGTCAAACGAAACTAGGCATGCACTGTGCCAGATCACTTAGCTTTAGCTAGCCTTCGCTACGTTGGAGCTCTCGACTTCAGAGACTGCTGAAGTCGAAGAAACAAGCAGCTTTATGGCTTGGAAGACTTCGAATGTCCTTCCAAAATTTGAAAAGCCTCCAAAACCAAGTATCTGCAAAGTTCCAATTCTTAGCTAACAAGAACATCCAGCTTGGAAACATGCCAGAAAGCTGCAAACGACGAAGTCACCGTGGAAAACAACCCTGCCTTCAACGATGACAGAAGTCAGACAGGACACCAACCCACCACAAGCACAAGCACAAGCGCAAGCGCAAGCGCAAGCGCAAGCGCAAGCGCAAGCACAAGCACAACAACAACAACAACAAACACCAACAACCAACAC
>CAUJNA010001921.1:0-20000 GCA_963377175.1 Effrenium voratum | reverse complement strand
GTGTCCTGGCTTTGCAGCGCAAGCACACAGCGTGGCAAGCGTGCCTACGCTGCAGTGTGAGGCAAGGGAGTACTGCGGGCACAACCTTGGGCAAGGCGAGGGCAGGCCTGCCCAAGCCTGGGCTTGAGGTGCAGAGCGTCTGCAGTAGAGTTCCCCAAACGGAGTCTATTGCACCTGGGAAGGGTTTGAAATTGCAAACCCTTAAGAGCGTGCAATTGCAAACCCTGAAGGGCGTGCAAGTGCATTTGCAATTGCAAACCCTTAAGGGCGTGCAATTGCAAACCCTTAAGGGCGTGCAATTGCAAGCCCGTAAGGGCGTGCAATTGCAAACCCTTAAGGTTAGAATCTTGATCACTGCTTCAATCCGAAAGGGAACATGCAGTCCAACACAAAAGGGGGCGACCGACAAACATGCGCGCACGCCCCTTTTTCTTTATAAGGCGTTGCTTGGAAGTTGAGGCTCGGAGGCGCAGGGGGAAAGACATCGCGTGTCCTTTCCCCGTATCTGCACCCCTCTGCGGAGCCTCCTCATATGCCCCCGTGGTCAACAATGCGTGTTCGACCAGGCGCCAGGTGTGTGAGGCGCACGTCGGATACCATTGGCAGACTGACGCGTTCTGGGATATTGCACTTGGGGTTCACCCCGCACACTGTGCTGTCTAGGACCAGGCGTGGTTCCTTGCCTTCGGCATGCACCACATTGACTGTGCGGGCGACCCACCCATTGGAGATCTCTTTGTCCAAGAAGCGCAGAGACTGTGTGGGGCTCTGCTTCGGCGGCTTTCCAGTTGCCCATGCATTCTGTGAGCTCGTGAGGCAGGTCGGCCTGCTCTTTTGGGCGGCCATTGCATGCTACGGGGCAATTCGGATAGGGCCCCTGTGGGCACACCTTCGGAGAGCAATGGAAGGAGTTTGATGTCCGGGTCATCCGATGCGGAGGCCAGTGCATGCAGCAGTGACAGCCGGTACGGCTGGCCGCTGTCGGGAGCCAGGCTGGTTGGGGCGGGCAGGTTTACTGCCTCGAAAGCAATCAGCGCTGCCTCTTCGGACTCCTGGGCCGACAAGGGCGGCGCGGGTGTGTCCGAGCTGACGTGTGCGAGAATTTTGGGAATCAAATTTTGTGTTGTTGCCCACCGCAGCCAAGCGTGCGCTACCGTTCCCAGCGGGTGACTGGGCTGGGGGACTGAATGGTCTGCGGTGGAATGCAAGCCGGCTCCATCACAGATTTTGAGTCTGTGGGGATGCAGGCTACGTATGCAGGGTTTTTGAAGCTCGCGTACCAGCGGGTCGCGTCGAACTTTGAATGCGCAATGCGTGACGAGAGTCACGGGATATTCTGCGGTCAATGTGCTGAGGAATTGACCGGAGGAGCTGCGCACGCCCGCAATGCTAGCGTGCTTTTGTGGGTGATTGCAACGCGCTGCTACATGCTGGATGCACGGGTTGTTTGAAGCGAAGCACCAAGATTTAGCAAAAGACATGCCGTGTTGGCATGCGTCCACCCATGCCAAGTGTCCGTGGAATGCTTTGAGGCACTGAAAGTTTTCCGGCCCGAGCCATGCCACGCTTGAGGGCGGTTGCTCAAAGACTGCCACGCCTCCTTGTGTGGCAACAGCTTTGAAGAGTTCTCTGCTCCTCCTGTGGATTTCCCTGCTTTGTGCAACGCGCGATGCTTCTTCGGGAGACAAGCCCGGCACGCCGTGCATGCAGGTTGGAGTGCGCAAGGCTTTCGGTCCTCCGGGGCGGAGTTTCAGTCGACTGTACTCCTTGCACGGCGGAGCCAGTGTGATCAGGCTGACGATGCCTGACCACGAGATGCGCATAAGCAGTTCAATGCATGCATCGTCGAGTATGTCGTGCTCCGAATTGGCCTCTAGGTCAAAGGCCTCGAAACGCGAGAGGCCTTGCTTGTCGGCAGCTGCTGAAATGGGTGCATGGATTCCTGCAAAGACATCCAGGAGGAGTCCTCCTTTGATGTGGGCAGTATGCGCTCCTCAGCTGTGCGTGCAATGTTGGGTGGGTCGGAGTTGCCTGTCCTGTTCCTGGCTGCAGGACGGGGTGTTTGTGCGGACACTGAGGCCTGGAGCGCCTCGTTCGCGGGCGATAAAGCATGCGATGCAGGCGGGCCCGCGGTGCGTCTTGGGTAGCGCCGAGTGCTACCGGCTGAGGGGTTGCACTGTCCGGAGGAGCGGCCGGAGCGGCCTCCGGACTGTTTCCTGGCAGCCTTTTACGGCGCATACATGCGCGAACTGACAGTTGTCTGTTTTGCAGAGGCCCTGTTGGAATCTGCGGCAGATTGGCTTGCCTTGATGCGTTGTCGCCCAATTATTACGTGTCTTCCCCTTGCCTTTCCCTTTACCCTTTTTTCTGGGTGGTTCCGCCTTATGCGGCTTGGGAGCTGGGCGTTTGCCGGATCGTGCTTGGCTAGTCTGTCGCTTGGCAGGCGGAGCCGCTAGGGGCTGTCTGCTTGTTCTTGGGCGAAGCATGAGCAGGGAGTGTATTTCCATGCGGCCGTGTGTGAGCTCATGGAATGCATCGTCCATGGACCATTTGCGTTGCAGTAGGTCAACGATGGTGCCCCAGATTTGGCGATCAGCATGCAGAAGCTCCGAAGTTGTCACTGTGCGGAGCGAGAGGGCTGGATCTGGCTGAAGCAAGCACATGTTGGCGATTTGCTGGTCCAGTGCTTCGGCGTTAAGCAGATGCACTGCTTGGCAAAGGGCGAAACACTTGCTGAATACGATGCAACCAGCCGGCGGTGAGTGTTTTACCCTCCACGCTGATTTCAGGGGTATCATCGAAGAAAGCGTGTGCCAAAAGCTGCGTCTCGGTGCGTGCGGCTTTGTGGGAGCGCGCCTCTACGGCTTCCTGGTATTAGCCGTAATTGCCATGGTATCCGCTTAAAGTGTTTGGATTTGGTCATTTCGTAGACCATGCCTAGCAGGCGGATGCTTGGCATGCTGTCCGGTTGCAGGAGCTCTCCTGGGTAGTTCTTCTGGAATTTGTCTACCAGGTCCTGAACCACTTCTGGGGTCAGTTTAGGAGGCAAATGTTCTGCCCATGGTGATGCATGCGTCTCTGCGTCGAGCGGGCCTGATGGCTGGCTCAACGCTTTGGGCATGTGGGCATGCGTCTTCTGCGATGAGGCGGCCCGGCGATTTCGAATGCTTTCCCTGATGCGTGCGGCTGGAATGGAGCGCGCGTGGTCTGCCACTTCCAATGCGGACCAAATTTCTGCAGGCACCTCATTGAGCAGTGTGTTCAGGTCTGAAATGCCTGAGTATGCAAATGCAAAATCGGCGATTTCTTGAAAACCGAGACCCAGGATATGCTCGGCGAGCATGTCCGGCACTCGGGCGTTGGCCAGCAATGCGCGCAGTGCGCCTGCTGTGTCACTGGATGCCTCCAATTCTGCCATGACCAAGAACACCCCTCCTTCCAGCACACAGCTCCATTCGGCAACAGTGTCCATTGGAGATGGTCCGTGAGACGAGCGAGGGTAGCGGCCGGCCCTTGTGCATTTTCACGCAACCGGACGTATTGCGGCTGCTTGAGGTAGATAGCATGATTCCACACACGGGCAAAAGTTTCCGGATCGTGGAAACAGACATGTCTCAACATTCGAAAAACTTGGATGGCCGTGTGGTAAAGTGGGTCCAGGTGACACCCCACACCTAGGGCACAAGCCAGCCATGGGTTGGCGGAACCTTTGCGGGGCAGGATGAAGTTGGCCACACAACGTCTCATGCTCAGCAATCGCGACTGCGATGGGAGGGAAATTTCACATGCATGAAAAGCCATGGCGAAAGCATGCCGGACAATCTGTATTTTGGCAATCTTGGGCAACGGCAGAGCCGCGGCCTTGGCGAGTCTTGCCTCAGCGGCAGCGTGTCTCTTCTTCTGCAGCGAAGCGTCTTTATGCCCGCAGCACCAAGGTCATTTGCTGACTTCTTAACAGCAAATCGTTCGGAGTGCGGTAATGCACCAACGTATTTTTGCCAAATTTTCTGACCAGCTGTGTCCGTGGAGCACCCCCAAGATTTTGGGTACGAGATGACGTGTTTGCATGCCTCTGCGAATACAACCGACATATCCAAGGCTCTTTCCGCCTTGTCGAAATCATCGGCCAAGAATCCCAGGTTTCCAGCGTATGCAAAAGCAAGGGTTTCCGTGGATTCGATGGCTCTGATCCAGGTCGCACCTTAGCATCATGGTGACACTTGCACGGCCCATCAGGTTGAAGCATTTTAAAAGGTCCAGATTGAAGCCAAAGGCTTGGCGCTTACGGAATTGCAACTGCTCAAGCTTTTCCTGCAACCACCACCAAACAGTGCTGGTGGACGTGTGCGGGAGTCCTCCAGCAAGAGTTCTAGGTGCCACAGTGGCAAGTTGGCGCAAAGCTTTTGACCAGCCCAAGCTCGATAAATAAGCGCAAACACCGTGATAGGGCGGGTAGAGTGAGGTAACAAATCATGCTCACTTTTACGCAGAAAAACAGTCCGGGCCGTGGTGAGCACGGTCGGCCACGCCGATCCCAGAGTGATGTCATGAAGAATATCCAAAAGGTCCTTATGCGCGCCATGTGGAAGCTGCAATAGTTCACCTCTACTAAACCCGCAAGAACTCTTAGCTGAGGACGGGGCTGTCTTCTTGACGGCAGCAAGCCATTCAGGAAGCGTCACACGCTCCACCAAAGCAATCGGCGCCTGCGGGCAAAAAGTATTTGTGAATTCTTGAGCCTCTGTCCAGGAAGACTCATCCCGCTTGGCCCGAGCTTTGTCTCCGGCGGGCAGCAGGTCTTCGAGTTTGTCAGGATGATGGCATTCAACGAGGTCTACCTGCGCTGCGCCCAGCTGGCCAACGCCAGCCGCGTGTTGGGCAATCTGGGGGACGACATCCTGTCCAAGATCACGCTGAAGAGCTGTTAGGAGTCCTGTATGCGCCTGCTGCAGGGCTACTGATGTCTGCACGCTCTTGAGCCTCTTCACCTCTTTCACCACCACCTCGTACATCTGTCGGCGGCTTGGGCTCTGGCACAAGGAAGGATCCCAGGGAAAGGCCCGAGGCGGGGTGCGGCTTCACCTTGCGCCGCAAGTTGGGCCCAGCAACTGCTCTGTCATTGCCAGCCATAGATTTCCAGCAGTGTTTATTGAAGCCCATCTGCTTGCTCACGCACATGATTTGTGGCCAGTTGCAGGGCGCCACCTTGTCATCAAGCTTTCGGAAGCAGGGAACTCCTTGAAACAGGAGGTGCTCAGACGCCAAAGCCAAGCGTTCCTTTGTGTTGCTCCAAAGAAGGCTTCCGCGAAGGAGCAAAAATCGTTTGTCTTTGTCCAATCCACTTCTTGTTGAACGTCGCACTTAAATGTGCACTTCAAGCCCGCGCATCTTCTCCTCTGTGTTTTTGAGCCGCCGCTTCTGAGCAGGAGTCAGGAGTGCGTGAGCATCGATGTGGCCATCAGCGCTGACCTTGTGCTTCTTGGCGGCAGCCTCTTGTAGCCAGCAGGCCACGTCCCCCTCCGGAGCCTGAGCCAAGCAAGGTCGGGGACATCCCAAAGATCTGTAGAAAGCGCGTCACATCACCAGTAAAGAACCAGCCCCTCCACGGTGTACCGCCTTGTAGGCCATCCTAGGTGCTCCGGAGAGACCTCAAAGGCGTGGAGAGCATACCTGACAGCCAACGCAGTGCAGCACTTTGCACAAGAACAAACAGAAAACAAAAAACTCAAGCTTACAACTTCCAACAGCATACAACCGCACGACATGCTCATTGCTCATAATGAAAGCATTTCTCAAGGTGAAGCAAAGCACGACCCTGAAAGGAACTCGGACAAAATATCCTCATCATGGGCAGTAACGTTCTCGTGGATGACAATCTGGGACAGGTTGCGAAGGGTCACGCAGCCCCAGACTACAAACACAAAAAAATTGCTTGCTCCGTCTTGCAGTCTGCTCTTGTTCGCGCGAGACCACTGGTAGCACTTGAGAAGCAAATTTGCACTTCGCACTGCCCAACTTCAGCCCGCAGCTGCACAAAGTTGCAGCAACCACTCCCAGCTTCTCGTGTAGCTTGAACTTTGCACAGCTGCCAGGTCTGACCTGCATGCGTTTGCAGCCCAAAGCAAAAATTGCAAACATACATGGCCTGGACACCACCGGATCTGGCACAGTGAAACTCCAACAACCTCGCCGCTGCTTCCTGGCAGCAAGCGTATACTGAAGCCAGCATCCTAAGCCCTAAGCTAACATCAACTCACATCTGTAAGAAATGAGGGTCTGGCACAAACTCCAACATCAACCTCGCCGCTTCCCTTCCTGGCGCAAGCGCACACAGTTGCCTGTTGCCAGCATCCTAAATAAGCTGACATCAACTCACATCTGACGCTGACAGAACTAAGGATCTGGCACAGTGAAACTCCAACACCAACCTTGCTGCTACTTCCTGGCCGCAAGCGTGTACTGTACTGACGCCAGCATCCTAAACCCTAAGCTAACATCAACATCAACTCACATCTGACACAACTAATCATCTGGCACACAAACTCCAACATCACCCTCACCGCTACTTCCTGGCCGCAAGCGTTTAGCGACGCCTTCGCCCTATACGAAATCCTAAGCTAACATCAACTCACATCTGTCAGAACTAAGGGTCTGGCGCAGTGAGGCGCAGTGAAACTCCAACATCAACTTCGCCCCCCTGACCTGGCCGGAAGTGTGTACTGTCGCCAGCATCCTAAACCCTAAGCTGACATCACAACTCACATGACACTGACAGAACTAAGGATTTGGCACAGTCATAGTGAAACTCCAACATCAACCTCGCCGCTGCTTCCTGGCCGAAAGCGTGTACTGACGCAGCCTCCTAAACCCTAAGCTAACATCAACTCACATCTGGCGGAACTAAGGATCTGGTACACGGCGACCTAAACCCTAAGCTAACATCAGCTCACATCCGGGCCTGTCAACTCATACAACCGATGCGTTCAAAAATGTCGCGCCTTTTGCTGCGACATTTTGGGCCCTCCAGAGGCCGCGCAACATCCCCAGCCTCGCCAAGCTCAGCCACAAGGCTCAAGGCAACACACAACATCAGCTGCAAAGCCAATGAGGGCTTATCTGACGCCAATTCCAGGGCGCTTATTTTTTGGGAGACTTTTTGGGCCTGCAACATCCCCACATCTATCAGAACGAAGGATCTGGCACGGCAAGACTCCTACAGCACACACCGGAGCTGGACCCCGCCCAACCAAAAAAAACCGTTTATGGACCATTGTTAGGACCCCCAACCACTCCAACATCATACTTCCCTCCTCATCAAAGCTTGAAGAAAGCAGACCACCCTTCGCGCATGGCCTTGAAGGAAGCCAGGGCGTGGAAGACCATCATCCTTATCCTGAAGCAAAACTCGATGCAACTCATTCAGGCATGACAGCGCGCACGTGCCGTGACAGAACAGCTTGCCTGACACGATGTCATATTTTCCACCAAATGCCAATCGCCGAATTGCCAATCGTGGCATCAAGTCTTTTGCACTAGTCCTCTTCGGCAAGCGTGTTCATGTAGTCCAGGACCTCAGCAGGACCTCTTTCATCTGCTGCTGCACTTTTTCCGACTCTCCCCAATTGGTCATGGCGAGGATTTGCTTCATAGTTTCCACGTCACCTTCCAAGTTGCGCCAGCTGCACCAGCACGAGCGAAGGAACACGCTCTTGCTTTCCAGATTAACCTCCCAGACCATTGACATGGGCGGCACATACAGCAAGTCATACTCGGTCAGCACAATCCGTCTCATGGACTGTGTCTCAAAACACTCTGTGAGATGTTCCAGAAGGTAGGCGCCGTTCAACTAAGCAGTCCAGTCAGCGGCTGGACCAAGATTGGAGCACACACTCAAGTAGGTCTGCAGCGGCGCCCTCCAGCACCAGCAAAAAGCACTCACTGTCTGCTGCCCGCCAAGAACTCCCACCAAGGCCATGGCACACAGGCTGCTGACCCTCTTGCTGGCCTGCTGACCATCCTTGCACATCTTCGCCATGGAGTCGCCCTGCATCTCTGTCAAGATCTGCGCCACCTGTGTCCCAGCGCCATCCTGGATCTTCAGGAAAGCACGGCCATGCTTCTGTGCTGGGGCAGATGATTCGAACTGCGAGCTGAACATCATGAAGCGGCCATGCGCGGCAGCCAGAAGTCAGAGCAGATTTCAGGCTTGCCTCATCATGCAAGACCCACGGAGCGGCCCACAGCTCATCAGCATTCTCGTCCCGATTCTTCAGGAAGCTTGCTTCCTTGACACCCGGGCCGCCGTCATCCTCCAAAGCAGCCAGACGCTTGGGCATGGTATCAGCCTTGCTCTTTCGCTGTCTCTTCTGGCCCTTTTTCGCTTTGTTCTCCTGCTCCTTCTTCTTGGTTTCTTCTCTGGCAAGGCGTTTCTGGTCCGCTTCCTGCAGAATTTGTGAGGGGGTGGTTCATTGGAAAATGATTGAAAAATGCCTCCTCAAAAAAACTTAGGCGTGTTCTTTTGAAAAAGGCACTTCCCTGGAAAGCTGCTGTGGAAAAACACCGCACACTACATGTTCGAGCCGCTCGACTTGAGCCCGAGTCCTCTTGCTTCTTGCGCAACTTCTCTCTCTGCCGGCAGTCTTTCACAGCCTTCAAAACCTCTTGCATGGCAGTTGAAACTGCGCTGTTCAATTGCTTCAGCGCAGTGCTTCCGCCGGCAATAACATTGATGATCGTCTGCAGGTCATCTTGCGTCTCTGCGGTCTTCAAACTCAGGATGCGAAGCGCCAGTGAGCCAAAGCTGCAGAGACAATCGGGCTGCGCACAGGGCTTGAGTTTGAGCTGGCCGGCACAACTGGCCATCTTGGCATCGTGCTCCTTGTACTTGCTCTTGCCAATCTTCACTGCCTCCTGGACTTTGCTTGGGGCGTCAACAAGGGCAGCCCTGCAACATCCAAGCGCTCCTTCGCCAACCAATTTCTTGTACTCTTCCAGCAACTCAGACTCCGAAGTGTCCAGCTCTGCCACCTGAAAAAAACAAATGAGATTTCACACCAAACTGACAACCATGACAACATGCAAACAACTGAAACTTGCACGTGCCTCAACGCTTAGCATGATTGAACGATGCCTTGAGAGTCGAGACCGACAATGCCGCAAACAGACTCAGACTTCAAGCACTTCAAGCACGAGCGACGAGCATGCAGCAGACCTGGTGACCAAGCCTGCGCGTTCAACGTGTCGTAGTTCTTGCGAAACGGCATCAGGAGCACCACCTCAAACTGGTGGGCCCACTGCTCGAACGCTTTGAGCCGCTCCACTGCAAACGCCGCAGTGTTCGCACCGGCCACTTCGCTGTGCTCCGGACCACTTCCTTTGCCAGGACCCTGGCCATCCTTGGCTGTGGCTTTGGCTTTGGCTGACACTGACACTGGCAACTGAAGCGCTTCCTCTGGAGCTTCAAGTGTGGCTGCCAAGTTTGCCACAGCTGCGTCGCCTTTGGAGACTGCCCCCTCTTTGCGGCATTGGTTGGTGACCGCTGCCTCGTCAAACTCCTGGAAGAAGTCCTTGGTCTTCAACCGAACTCGTTCAGGGTTGCTTGGGTTGTCTCCTTCGTAGTCAACCACAGCTGCAACTGCTGCGCCCCAGCGTTTCTCTATCTCCTGCTGGCAAACGGCAAACGCGCCAGAGGCGACTGAGGTTCACCGGGTTTTCGGTTGACACTGTGACACCTTGCTCATTGCTCGCAGGCTCGCAAAATTCAAAACACAAAGCACGCACTGGGCACTGAGCACTGTTGCATCTCCCTACTTACTTATTTGTCTGTCCTCCGTTGGGAGCAACTTCTTCTTGAAGTAAGCCTGGAAGTCGAACCAGTCCACAAGCTTGCCTGCGCTGCCGGTCTGGTGCTTCTTGCTGAAGGCTTCTATGCTCTCAAGCCGTGCCAGCTTGTAACTTGCCCGAGCCTTGCCGCGCCCTCCGCTCGGACATTGGTTGTGGTAGTCTCTCACGAGCTTGCTGAAGACCTCACCGCCGGCAGCACAAACTTCTTCATACCTTGCGCTCCAACCGTTCTTGGTGGAAAGAGGAAGGCGAAAGCCGGTGCCGGTCCGAAAAGAAGGAGCTCCACCTGAGACGCCTGAGAGGCCCTCTGGGAGCGAAGGCGGCGGGGGTCCAACGGGCTCGGGCCGCAAGGTGTGCCCCATATGCCAGAACCCTAGTTCTGGCCAAGCATCCGTGGTGCAAAGAATGCAAGTGTGACATAGAGGGCTTGAAGGCTGACAGCGTCAGCTTTTGCCTTCGGCACCGCTGGTGCTTCTTCCAAATCCAACTCAAACTCTTCGCCGCAATCTGCCATGGGGAATCACGCTAAATGAGCCATGTCAGCCATGTGACATGTGGTGCAATGCAATCACATCTGCTGACAAAGTCAATCAAACACACGGAGCTCACAAGCAATCGACAGCGAGCCTCCCGCAGAAGCCACCAGGCACTCTCACTCTACCTCCGCACACGGGGCAAAAGAAGCCAAGTCTGAGTGCCAAATTGCGCAGTGCAGATCTCAATCAATCGCAAACGGACTCAAGCTTGCCAACCGAACTTTTTTACAACAGCGCATCCCCAAACCCTAAGAGTGGCCGAGTGGCTCGTCTGAATTAAATTGAGTTTCGAATGCAAAGCGCTTGAAATCAACATCGGCTTGTCTCAGGTGATGGCAGCCTACATGAAAGACATGACGCGGCCCTCTGCTTTGCTGGGCTGCCACAAACACCTCCTGGGGCAAGCTGCTGTGGCTCGCATTGCTTTCCGGAAAAGCACTGGTTTTGCGCCGAGCACGCAACTCCTTGATCTCCTTCTCCAACTCTCGCACGCGCTGTTCAGCGCACAAACACTGCAGGCATTGGCCATCAGTCTCAGGACTTTCAGGCTGCCACAGAGAACGACGAGCTTGCTGAGGCTGCCCTAGCACACGTCTGCTGCAAGTCCACAAACTTGCACAGCTTCCCAAACCAACAGCCAAAGCAACGCAAGCCGCTGCCACGAACACCTCTTCCGGAAAATAGGAGCCTGCCAGGATCCACTGAAAGCACATGGCCACCATCGCCAACAGAATATTTTGCAGCTTCCAGAAATGCCTCGAGCCAAGCTTTGCAACCAAAGCTCTTGCAAGAAATCATAACCTCTTTGACAGGCAAGTTTGGTGCGGACATGGAACAGACCTGAGGGCCAAACCTTGGCTCCAGAAGGCGCTTGTGGCTGGCCGGTTGCCTGGCACAGCAAACTGCAGAAGCACAAGCACACTCAACCAACTTCGAAGGTTTTGGATCTTCCGGCTGGAGCCAGAAGCTCTGGCCTGACAATTCCGGGCCAATTCCGGGGAGCTCTGGACTCTGGCTTGGAAACTGTCACCGCGGCCTTGTCTCTGCCGCAAAGGGTGCGGATGCCTCAGGACCGACCACAACGGCAGGGCGCAACTTGCGGACTGCCACCTGCGGACAAAAGTTCCGGTCCGGGGGATTTGAGGTGTTTCTGCAGGTTTCAGAACCTGCCGGATTTCCTGGCTCCTGGGGGGGAGCTTGGCCCAAAGAGCATTTTAGAAAGGGAACCACTTTCTCCAGGACAGATTTTCACAAGTTCCGGGAAGTTCCGGGGAGAATCGGGGGTTCAGGGGGAAGTTCCGGGGGGTTCCGGGGAAGTTTGCACCCAACTGGTTTTGCGCAAATTGAGTTTCTGGAACGCAAAGATTAAAGGACCGGATAACCCCACATGCTATGTTTTTCCCAAGGATGTGAGTTCAAATGTCCACACACATGTACTGCGCGCCCCTTGTATGGATGCGATTACAGAGCACCCAGATGCACAGAATGCAGCGCCTGCCACGACTTCGGCAACGGCATCGCCAAAGTGCTGCGCCTGCCACGATTTCGCAACGGCATCGCCAAAGTGCTGCGCCTGCCACGATTTCGCACGCCCCCCGCCGCGCGCGCGACAACATCCTGTCCCTCTAGACAGCTGCCGAATGCGACCCCTGCCACACAAACACACACCCAGATGCACAGAATGCTGCGCCTGCCACGACTTCGGCAACGGCATCGCCAAAGTGCTGCGCCTGCCACGATTTCGCAACGGCATCGCCAAAGTGCTGCGCCTGCCACGATTTCGCACGCCCCCCGCCGCGCGCGCGACAACATCCTGTCCCTCTAGACAGCTGCCGAATGCGACCCCTGCCACACAAACACACACCCAGATGCACAGAATGCTGCGCCTGCCACGACTTCGGCAACGGCATCGCCAAAGTGCTGCGCCTGCCACGATTTCGCAACGGCATCGCCAAAGTGCTGCGCCTGCCACGATTTCGCACACCCCCCGCCGCGCGCGCGACAACATCCTGTCCCTCTAGACAGCTGCCGAATGCGACCCCTGCCACACAAACACACACCCAGATGCACAGAATGCTGCGCCTGCCACGACTTCGGCAACGGCATCGCCAAAGTGCTGCGCCTGCCACGATTTCGCAACGGCATCGCCAAAGTGCTGCGCCTGCCACGATTTCGCACGCCCCCCGCCGCGCGCGCGACAACATCCTGTCCCTCTAGACAGCTGCCGAATGCGACCCCTGCCACACAAACACACACCCAGATGCACAGAATGCTGCGCCTGCCACGACTTCGGCAACGGCATCGCCAAAGTGCTGCGCCTGCCACGATTTCGCAACGGCATCGCCAAAGTGCTGCGCCTGCCACGATTTCGCACGCCCCCCGCCGCGCGCGCGACAACATCCTGTCCCTCTAGACAGCTGCCGAATGCGACCCCTGCCACACAAACACACACCCAGATGCACAGAATGCTGCGCCTGCCACGACTTCGGCAACGGCATCGCCAAAGTGCTGCGCCTGCCACGATTTCGCAACGGCATCGCCAAAGTGCTGCGCCTGCCACGATTTCGCACGCCCCCCGCCGCGCGCGCGACAACATCCTGTCCCTCTAGACAGCTGCCGAATGCGACCCTGCCACACTGTCAAGAGACGGCAACGGAGACGGCAAGGTGACGTCCCGTGGGACGCTATGCACCGAACCCTCAAGCTGTAATACCAACCACGTAGAAAGGTGTATACGGACGATGCCGTTATAGCCGAACCCGTGTAAACGTTGTAAGGGAGAAGGAATGATAGTTACAACAGTAGTCCTGACAAATGCAGCGCAAGCGAAGTGTTTTCGCTCTCAATGCCGATCACGTATGTATGCAGTCACACATCAGATCTTGAACCTCAATTGTGTCTTGAGCCAAATGGCGATCAATGGAACTTGGGAAGCAACACCAACAAGGACCTCAGAACAGCTACCCAATTTCGGCACGGGGCCTAGAGGGTTTTAACATCCCCCATTTGGGTCGCATTGTTCATCATGCGGTCCAAACACCACAAAACGTTCCACTGGCCACGGCTTCAACTACGAAATCGTGTCGTGCATTCTTTTACTTGCTATCACTACACCGTTCATTCGCTGTGAAACATGCCGGGTTCGATTGTACGAAAAGTGAAACATTCTTATCCTTTGAGCCAAAGCACATCCCCCCCAACCAATCCTACACAAAACCAACAAAAAAGCCCAATTCCTTTGAAAAAGGGGCAACACACCCAAACGGAAGGGGGAGGGTACCCAGAGGCGAAACACACGATCTCAGGACCGGCTCACATCGAAGCAAGTGCGGACTCTTTTGCAGGCATGGGGTGAAAGGCGAAACAGCTTCCAAAGCTGTAGACGGATTAGCATTCAATGCTTTCCATGCCGCACGAACAAGACGCACATGCAGTCTTGCGGCGTCGCCCACTTACCCCCAGGGTTGGGAGGGTGGGTCAAAACACAATCTCACGTGTCATTGCACACAGTGCTCTTGCAGCCAAAATGGCACGTGAGACACGGACATGCGTTCGGGTATGCGACTCAATCATCGCCAAACTCGTCAAACTCATTAGCCTGGTTCACAGACAAGCACAGTTCAACCAAACGCGACAGCGGTTAGCAGGCTAACCCATTGTTAAAACTTACATGCATGCATTCACAGACGCATGTCAAAACACACATGCTCATAGCTGCACATGCCAAGTGCTCTGTGGCACAACATGAGCAGGATATAAACGGAGGTGTGGTGGATGCACTGCGCTCTATCAAAGTAGTCGCAGTGATGCTACGGCTCCAGAATAAAGCTGCATCCACCTTTGGTGGAGTTACGCCTTATCCTTTGAGCCAAAGCACATCCACCCCCAACCAATCCTACACAAAACCAACAAGCCCAATTCCTTAGGAAAAAGGGGGCAACACACCCAAACGGAAGGGGGAGGGGACCAAAGAGGCGAAACACACGATCTCAGGACCGGCTCACATCGAAGCAAGTGCGGACTCTTTTGCAGGCATGGGGTGAAAGGCGAAACAGCTTCCAAAGCTGTAGACGGATTAGCATTCAATGCTTTCCATGCCGCACGAACAAGACGCACATGCAGTCTTGCGGCGTCGCCCACTTACCCCCAGACCACTGACGCTCACACGAGCCTTCTCTCACCACGCATCGCTATCGACTCCCACGTTGAGCATCCTCAATCGTCCCGGTCCCTCTCCTTTAAGCGGGGCATCTGCTGGTTTTGGTAAATTGCAGACTTTCACAGTCCCGAATTCAACCTACGGTAACATAATTGGACGCAAGAGCAAATTCCTCTTCACGCCAGCCAAATAAGCCTTGGTGGACATGACGGGGGGGGTCAAGAGCACCGTCCTTGTACGGAAACACCGAGAGAAACCGCGAAGCCTGTCAGGCCACAAGGAAAAAGCGACTGCACAGCAACGGCCTCCAACCCACAAATTGTTCTTGCTGCCCACGCTGGCAACGCGCTGCAACTAGGTGTGACTCATGAATAAGGAGGGACCACTGGGCACCTTCTCCTTTCCTCAAAGTTTCCAACGAGGCAAGCTTTCGAGTTGCCTGGAACCTCATAGGAAGAATCAGCATAAATGGGTCTGACTGGCATCACCCTTGCTGCGAAGCACCTGGGCGGGGTCATACGGATTCTGTCACGGATCCACATGAGCGCAACGTGGACAGCCTCGTATGCTTCAAAGGCTCGGCAGGCACCATCCAAATGACGGCGCAAAGCCTTTGTGCACTGCTGCCCCCACGGCCCAAATCTGCACCTCTGCGAAGGGCCAACATCCTCAAAGGTTTCCCAGCGAGCTGGCTCAGTCGTCATCTGCAGAACCTTATCGCCAGCCGCGGTCAGTTTGAGTTGTCAGTCTCCCACGCTACCGACTTCGGCGATGGATCGGACACAAGCCCAAAACCGACTTCCAGCCCAAGGCAAAACACCGCGTCGCAGTCGCATCCTGTCATCTGCTGTCCTGGTAAAACTCAGACCTTCGCTTGGTCTTTGTAGCGCATGTACGCGTCGACCAGCACTCCTACAGATTGAAGACTGCCTGTACACCTTGCCACGACGTCAAGGTCCCCAATAGCAGTTGCCGACCTTATAACGGTCCCCATGGTTCCAGCCGAACCTTTGCCGAGTTATACAGCCGGCCGCGTTATCATAAACCGGCAGCACCTGTATCTCGTCACGCACGACGGCGGCATGCCTGATGCGCGGCCTGAAACATCGTTACCGGCGCCAAGCCGGTCCGACCAACACCAGATGGACGCTGTTGCGATGGCTACGATTCTTCCAGCCAATGTCATGCAGCAGAAAATTCAACAGGCCGGGCTCTGTGCACTCAGCGTTCCTGCAGTGCTCGGCGCAGCCACACATGCCTTGCATCCTCTGCTCGCCACTCCAGTGCTTTAATAGTAAAACGCCGGAGTGCCTCGCCCCCTTCCAACGGCATGTGCCGCAGAATTGTCCAGGGAGTTGGCACCCACGACATTTGAAAGTTAACCGGCAGCTCTGTACCAGATCTGCAAGAGGGTGCTTGCGCCACGCCACGTAACGCCCCATCTCATCGGGTGTCCAGACGTGTCGAAATTGGAGAGCTCTTATACCAACCACGCCTCATTCTCGATCCATGTTGGTTGCACGAGGCAGGACATAGATGAATTGACCTTCACCGGAAAATGGTCAAACTGCATGTGGTGCTGACTCACTTCGGCACCAGCATTTGGGGCGGACATGACTTTGGCATCATCCAAGCTAAGGGTGATTGCACCAAACTGTTTGAAGCACAAACCAACCAGGTGTCCACGGCATGCCGAAACCAGGGAGCTCTCCCCCGGCCACAGCGCATAAACCTGGACGCATCCAACTCAGCAAGCCGGTCATCACAACATGGCGCCGGCCAACACATATTGCTGCTGAGCATAACCTCGTCATCGTCCAAGTCCATACTGGCAGTGAGACACAGGGCCTGGAGGCATCAGCACTGCAAGATGCCAAACATGACCTTGGCATCTACCACAGTCCACATTGATTGCGAGTGCCAGGTCCTGACGAATGGACCACTCAGGGAACTGGTCAAACCAAATTGAGCAAGCATAACGTCGGCATCTTCCATAGCCACATTGGTTGCAGGCCCGGGGTACCTCGGCATCTTCCACAGCCCACATTGATCGCGAGACCCGGGGCCTGGACGCATTGACTATTTAGGCAGTTGATCGACTGCAATTGGTGGACGCTGAACATAAGTCGGAATCGTCCCACTTAAGTTCTTCCACAGTCCGCATTGGTTGCAGGACCCAGGGATCGGACACAGGACCACTCAGGACGCTGGTCAATCTGCAACTGCTGGGCGCTAAACAAACTCGGCATGCTGATCAAACTGCAATTGATGGACGCTGCACATGACTTCAGCAAGCTGGTCAACCGCCATTGATGGACGCTGCACATAACTTCGGTATCGTCCAAATTACGTTCAGAAGGACTGTTAGCCGCATTGTTAGCCGCACTGCCACTCCGTTCAGCAGACTGCCACTCCGTTCAGAAGGACTGTTAGCCACATTGTTAGCCGCACTGCCACTTCCCCAAGCAAAATTAGTGCGAACTAACTGGCACCAGCAGGCAAATTTTTGGGACCACGGCATCACGCCGCACGACATGGACTGGTGCAATCTTGCCTCAAATGGGTTTGCAAGGCAAGAAAAACAATGGACGTAATGCAGCCCAGAATAGTGGCACCAAAAAGTCAATGCTTGGCCTACGGCCGAGCAGGTCCCATATGACTGTGGCTGGCTGGGAAACGGCCTGCCACTGAACTTGAGGAGGTCACCCACCACATTCTTGAGCCCAACGCTGGTATAGGCTGCGAAAAATGCCACCAGGGAAGCTGGGTCTGCATGGAAAGTGTGAGGGCGACCTGGAGAAAGTTGCAAAACATTCCAGATGGCTATCGGCCAGCTTGCTGTGCCTTTGTTTGGCAACTGCAACAGTCAGCACGGCTTGGAAACAAATGTTCGCATGCTGGGGGTAAAGATGTATTCCCAGCCTTGCGAGTGAAACGCAGCGGAAAACATGGCCGTGTCAGGTTTGTGAAGGCACTCCCTGAGGAAATAACGCCTTTAGGCGAATTATGTCTCAAAGCGCAAAGCACATGCTGCATCTTTGACCACTTTGTGGTTGATGCTCATTGGTTGTTCCAACCCACGGCGCTTAATTGCTTTAGCCAATATTCGCCGCCAGTTTAGCAACACAAGCCATCTCGCCCAGCACTGATGCCTCAACTGTTGGCCTGCCGGCAATGCGGCTCAGCACACCCGTGATGACCACGAGGGCATCGTCTTCTTGGCTCTGCGTCTTGGCGCGACTCCAAATTGAAGTTCCAGCAGAACCGTTCACCGCCAGGTTGCGAGTGCTGCATGTCCTGCAATTTCGTGGGGGCGTTGGCGCCCTGCTTAGCCTGATTCTTGCCCTTGCCCTTGACATTCAGCTTCTTGTTTGGCATGCTATTAGACGTAGTCTTAGGTTGCCCTTCCGGGGCTCCACTGAGGTTCAGTCCCTGAAGACGGCCTTCCTGCAAGCAAATGCGCTTGATGTGACTCCCAATAGGTAGCTCGGTCGTGCCAGGGCCTCTCTGTGGCTCCACATGGTCTTCAAGAGCAGCCAAAACAAGGGCCTGGGCATCGGAGTGCACTCGTCTGGTCGCTGCCAAAATTGCGTGACCTACTTCTTCGGTCTCGCTCGTCTTCACCAAACCACTCAACTGGGCATCACTCGCAGTTGCTGTTGGCGTGGCAGCTGAATATGCCAGTTTTCCGAGTGTCGTGATCTGCTCGCTCAGGAGTACAGACACGTTCTCCTTGGGCAAGCAGGCTTCTTCAAGCCGTGCCTTTAGCACCGCTTCCCTGTCCATCAAGGACGTCATGGCAGCCCACAGGAGCTCGAATTCTGTCAACACTAGAACTGCATGTCAGTTCCACAGACGAGACATCTGAGATCTGCCAAGAGCTCAAATTCTATCAACGATTAAACTGCAGCACATGCATGTCAGTTTTCAAACCAGTCACCGGGGGCTTCGAGCCTGCAACACGCATGGCACCCTTCATGACAACAAGCAGTGACACACCGCTCTCAGCTGAACTACAAGTTCAGCTACAGCCTCTGAGATCTGTCAAGAGCTCAAATTCTGTCAACAGTTAAACTGCAGCACATGCATGTCAGTTTAACAGTCCAGTCACTGAGGGCTTAGAGCCAGCAACAAGCATGGCACCCTTCATGACACAAGCAGTGACACACCGCTTTCAGCTGAACTACAAGTTCAAGCTGCAGCCACGCGACATCGCTGGCAGCCCGACACTGGCGATGTGTGCCTACCCGGCACATTTTCATATCACACAGGTTTTCTTTGCTCTGTCCATCACAGTTGACGGAAGGCAACAACGAACCTACTTCCTTGGCAGCTTCGCCAGTTGTGCATTGTTTACACCTGCCCGGTTCATCAACCAGCTGACATTGAATTGAGTGAAACCGTCCGAACAAACCTTTCCACAACGAAGGTGTTCGTGTTGGACCCTCAGCAGGACATGTAACGCTCTGGTTACCATGTGCTCACGTTTTTCCCACCCCCACTTTGTGGGTTCGGGGAACACATGGCTGAGACTCATAGCACGGCCTGACTTCCCATCCAAATGGCTCCCGGACACTTAAAAATTTGGCGCCCACGCATGTTTGGCGGCCGTCGGGATTGCATCACCGGAAGGCAACGCAGGACTACCGTGGTTATCTGAGGGACACAAACGGTAACTCACTTACAACGACAGGCTTACCTGCTCATCGAGCGGCCGGTTCCCACGACTTGGAACTGAAGGTGGGCAAACTCTTCAGGGCCCCAGAGCCTCGCAATTGCTTGGCACATGCGGACAAAATGGCCTGAGCATCATTGCCACAAGCCAGGATCATGCCCTTCAGTTCACTAGCCTTCTCAGAACCCAGCTCGTGAACTGCCCAAGACCAGAATGAACGAATCCATTTGGCTCCAGGAAACTGAATGGTCGAAACCGGCTCAAATCTGCCTGCATCCAGCATGACAAGTTGCCCGTTTCTTCGCTGACCCCAATTCCTTGCACACAAATCCCGCGGCCTGTATTTCTCTAGAGAGACCTGGCAAACCATAGCGATGGCTAGCTGGAAAAAGGCCAACTTCCCAAACTCAAACCTCTCCAGGTCAATCTGTTGCGCCTTCTCCACCACCAGGTAGTGTGCTTGGAAATGATCGTCGCCGACATTCAGCTCCGCCGACCCTTCTGCAAATACGTTGCAAACGGCAGAGGCTCCCGTTCGCGCAAATTCTGCTTCGCGCTTGTTGGCCTCAGGGCACCAGGCCAGCTTGACAACCATTGAATCCGCCTTCCGCATTGCGATAACCATCCTCGTGGCCCCTGCTGCCGAGAAAAATGCTTGATCGTCAACGATGTCCAGAGCGGGCAACCGAACACAAAGCCGACCCGATTCCGGAACTCCCCACGGGTTCCTCTCAGTCTTGGGTGCCTGCGAAGAGCAGGAAACAACCATGGTGTCCGGGCCCCGAGC
>CAUJNA010001920.1:0-50724 GCA_963377175.1 Effrenium voratum | reverse complement strand
GAAGCACCAAAGAGAGAGAGAGAGAGAGAGAACAAACACATGGCTTGAAAGGGAAGCAGTGAACACGCGCAAACGCGAAAAACTAAAAGAAATGTGTTACACGACAAAATGTGGGCGACAGCGAAGTTCATTCGGGCACTCCTTTGGAGTTCTTACCTGGGACCAGGCCCAGCTCCTTCAGCATCTTCACCTAGATGAGATGTCAGCTCCCTTCATGTCAGCGAAGTATAGCGAAGTCGTTCTCTAAGGCCGGGGCCCACTTGCCAGAATGCATCAGCTCCGTGTTCAGCCGCTCCTGATCTGAATGTGAGGGAATTGAGGGATCTTTGACTGGACCTTTGACCTCTCTTGCCTTAGGTAGCGGCCCCAAAGCTACAGTGCCGAGCGAACTCCCCTCGCAGCACTTCGTCATACCTGCAGTGTGGGGATGCGGACGCGGCAAAGAACCGGCCATGCAATCTGTGAGGGCACTCTTCCGGCACCAGGACATCGCATGGAGAAGCAAGTACCTGCTTCTCGAAGTCCTGCTTGTCGGTGTTGCGCTTCAAGTGCCTCGGCTCGGATTCCGCCTTCACCCCTGCCCCAGGTACCCCAGGTACCCCAGGTCCCCGCTTCATCAGGCCATCAAAACGCTTGATCACCGTCGGCTCCAGCACCTGTCTCCACGGGCTGATATTGGCCGATACAACCGGCGCAACCGGCGCAACCTGGCTGTGCGCCGCCAGCTCTTCGGCGGCTGTGGGCACGTGACGCCTTTGCTCAATGAGAATATGATGGCTTCTGGCTGTCACAGGCCCCGACGACGCGAAGCGTCTTGGGGAGGAGCATCTGCCGTGCCCTCACAAGGCGGCTGCTCACCTGCCAACCTGTGCCAGCCTAACCGGCCAATTCGCCCCGTCCTTTGGACTTTGGAGTTGGCGACAACGACGCAGAGCGACAGCTGCGGCGGGACCTGCGCGGGGCCACTTGGAGCCAAGCCCGTCACGGGAGTCTGGGAGTCTGGGGCGCCGACATCAAGGTCTCGGTGAAAAGGCCGCTGGAAGCCAAGGACCTGAGAGTGTGAAAAACAACCAACGGCTCGCGCGAGCTCGCGCGAGCTCGCGCAGCTCGCGCAGCTCGCGCAGCTCGCGCAGTCACGGTGACTGACAGCCCCCAGCACACACGACAGCGTCGTCCGCAGGGTGCCATTCCTAGAGCCAACCCACACGGCACGAACGACGCGACGGCTCGTCCATGCAGTGCGCCTGCCCACTACACGCTCTGAGGAGGCACGGATCATCCTGCAGCGCAGCGTGCGCAAGTTGGGAATCCGTTTCACCCCCGTCCTGGCAAGGGCCCAGGGCCGCCACCTCGGCACAGAAAAAAGCAACGGAGACGAGAAGTCCGAAAAGAACAAATAAATTGAAATGCTGAGCAAAGCACCGCAAAGACTCTGTCGTCGCGCAGAGAGCCAAACAGCAGCAAAACAGGAGTCCGCGAGTAAATATGTTGGTGTTATCTGCAACACCGCGAGCACACATGTTGGGCACCCCCACGCAAATACAACTGGGCCTGCAGAAGCAAACAATTTTGAGAAACAAAAGGGTCCAAACACACAGATTGCAATCTAGGCTAAATTATAAAAATAACATACATGAACACATGTCTGCTCCCGATCAACCACCCAAATTTAGGCCTATATATATATATATACATATATATATATATATCTAAATGCGATGTTTTCATGCAAAGTGCATCATTGCAAATAATCGCGCAACTCCTCATCACCAATAATATTCAGGCTGAGTTATCAGCATTCATGCAATGCAATAACCTATTCAAAACCAAATTGTATGCATTTATGCAACTGCAAGAGTTGCCTGCAATTCAGACGAAAACAAAAACATCTGCACGCTGAGTTGCAACTATGCAAAGCATTGTCCGAAGCTTGCGAAGCGGGCTGGGAGTATAAGAGAAGCAACACGTCAAGATGTTATTCACGTCTTGATTGTCACACAATGATGTTTGAAAGTTGAATTGTGCGCATGATCCAATGTTTTTTTAGCACATATTCTTTCAGAAGATAATCACAAATGCACGGCATGATCTTCTGAAGTGAACTAGGTTCCGGCGCTGTTAATGACCTCCCACTCTGCGGGCACGGTCCTAGTGCCATGTCAAAAAATCCCACGAGGGAACTCGTTTTGCTTTGAGTGGGTGGGGCGCGTCATGCGCAAAAGTGGCAAAAGCGACAGGGCTAGGAGCTTCTTTCGCAGTTTGGAAAACTTAGGCGCACGCCTGAATACATTTCACTCAGCACATGCAAAAGGAGATTTGCAAAGATGTTGATGCAAAGCTGCGCAAACAAAGACAACAGCCCAACGCTCAGCATAGCAGTTTTTGACAGTATTTGCGCCGGCATGCCCGGCAGCGCTTGGCGCCAAAATGCGCGAAAATGAGCCTTGCTTATATCCTTTCGGTACTTTCCAAAAACAATGCTTCATGGGTTGAATGGGTTGAGAGGTTTTTTGGAAGGAAATCTCGATGATCTCAGATTCAAAGAATATTGCCGTTGAGCAAATTTATCACTCGGATCTTGGGCCTGGAATATGCGGAGTTTATGCAGTAGCAGCACATTGGATTACGGTACAGTTACCGTAGCCCTTAAACTATTGTGTTCCAGGACGGACAAATGCAACCTTTGACGGGCTCAAAATTGAAATCTCCTGATATGTATTTCCGGCGAGCCGGAGCGAACAGACATGTTAAGGCATGTTGCACTGCTCCTAGCTTGAACCCAAACAAGACCACCCAAAAGAACCATGCAAGTCCGAAGCGGCCGCAGTTCTTTTTACCGGGATTGCTGAAAGTAGCACTGCTTCCAGGGCACGGATGCGCCTGGAGCAGGAGGTGCGTTGACCCCCCGTGAAACTTAAAGGCAAGACAATGCGTGTCCTTGCAAATGCGTGCAGTGCGTGCATGGCGTGGCAGGCGTGCCCACGCCGGTCCGGAGGGTCCGGAGACTGTGAGCGGTCCGGAGACCGAGAGGTCCGGAGACCATGAACGGAAGCGCAGAGCGTCTGCAACTTCTCATTGCAGGGCCTTGTATAAGGCAGTGCAGGGTGGGTGGGTGGGTTTCAAATGAAACAGCAAGTTTCGGTCAAGGCTAGGAGCAAAACGGCCACCGCGTAAGTAGATTCACAACATGCCCTAAACACAAGGGAAAAGAAAACCCTAAGCGTTAAGGCATGTTGCACTGCTCCACGATTCGCGGCACCAATTTGCGCTCATGCATCCAATGCAGCCAGGGCCTGGCCACTGCTTGCAGTGGGAGCCTGCAAGGCGCTAATGCGATGGTCCTGGGAATTTCGGAGTGCAGTGGCAGTGCTTGGCAGGAGCGCTTGTTTTTGCTGTGTTTTCTCAGTTCTTATTCCATTATCCAGTTCTTATTCAGTTCTTATTCCAGTTCTTATTCCAGTTCTTATTCACGATTTTGCTGGCAGGGCCACGAGAACCAAGCTTTCTGTGAGTCGCAAAAAAAGAGAATGTTTTTGATTTTTAAAATCGAGTCACAGAAAGCTTGTTTCTTGTGGCCCTGCCAGCAAAACCGTGAATAAGAACTGGAATAAGAACTGGAATAAGAACTGAATAAGTACTGGATAATGGAATAAGAACTGAGAAAACACAGCGAAAGCAGCCACTCCTCCCCTTCGAGAGAGCCGATCTCTCCTGGGACACACTGCGCTGCGCAAGACGCCCCACAAGCGGCCCTGAATCTTGAGCCGCGCAGGGGCTTGAAAATCGCAGCCATGTAGGCGGGGCCTCCTCAGTACGTCAACGATGATGGCAAGGAGGTTAAGATCGATAAGGCCGGAAGACCGTATCCTGTCGGGAAGGATGGATTCAGGTTAATGAAGACGTCGAGACCTCCAGAGTACACTCCTGAAGAATGGAAAATGATGAGTAAATACTACACCAAAGAAGAGAAGGTGGCAAAAGGAAGGAAGAAGATCCCAAGAATCTGAGATTTCTGCGCCAGCAGAGGCACGGACATTACAGATGCCCGGTGGTAAGAGAATCGAGCAATGCTTCGAAACCGCTGGGGTGGAGTAGAATGGCAGTACAATTGGGGGTTGCGGAAGAACATATCAAAGATCAAGAACCCAATGGATGGGAAGCACTTGGCTGAGCTTGAATGGGTCAGGATTGTCGTAAATCCTGTTGACGGAGTGGTTGTTCTCATGGATTCCAAGCAGTCCCAGACGTCTTGAGACGAAACGTTCAGCTTGAAAAGGAATTTGAGTGTCTGGTAGTCATTTATGCCTGGAAGTTCAGATCTGAGAAGCGATCAAAGTCGACTCCAAACTGGACGAAGGCAGTTGCATCAGTCATGGAGAGTCATAATGACGAAGCTGAGACGATCGGGGACAGATCCAACGGTCGACGATCTTACCTGGTATGAATGAGTCTGCTGAGGTAGTTTCTGGAAAAGTGCCACTCGCGATGCCTGCGATAGGCGAAGACGGTAAGCCAAGAAGTACCCATCGATGCCGTGCGTGACTTCTGAGCGAATACAGCACAGAGAGAAAGCTGTGAAAGTTGTACGATTCTTCGACGCTTTAGTATCCAGGCCGGTCGGCCGGAAAGAGATGCTGACCAACCCTCATGCGTTGGCATCGATGAAGAAAGAATGGTCGGGATTAACCAGGGCGTCTTCGATCTTGGCGCGGTGCGTGAATATGACGCTGTAGCCAAGGAGGCAAAAGCGAAAGGGGAAGAGATACACATGGCTCGTGCACATTTGCGTTGAGAAGCACTCACAGTTGCCCGTTGGTGATCCTAAGAGGAAGTTCAAGGGTAGAGGCGTGCTGCTGGGGAACCAAGTGAAGAACCAAAGCTTTGAGGCTGCGATGTTTCAAGATTTGGGGAACTCTCCTGCTTCATTCGAAGCCTCGCGTTGGGCGGATTTTTTGGGTTGTCATGATGGCTGGGATGTGCAGATGCCGACGCTGTTCAAGCGTACATCAGGCCACCTTGAGAGGCACGCCGTGTTGGATTGAACTGCCACCGGAGGCTGTGCCAAGTGAATGCAAATGGGATAAGTTCAGAAGACCAGTCGTCCCGTTGAGGAAGGCGCTGTACGGACACCCAGACATTCTGGGAGCAGCACTGCGATGAATCGGTGCGTGCGTTGGTTTTGAACCCATCGGCGAAGAATGGCCTTCGGTGTACATTCATGAAAAGCTCCAGCTTGTTCTGGTTGTGTGTGTCGACGACTTCAAAATGGCAGGGCCACAGAAGAACCTTGCCCAAGGGTGGAGCATGTTGCGTACACGTTTGAAGATCGAGCCCGAGACTGGACTTGACAGTACCTTGGTTGTAATCAAAGCAAGGGAAACGTCACTCTCGGAACGGCACCGAGTAACAACGGTGACCTATGACATGGAACAGTTCCTACGTTCCTGTGTCGACCGCCATCTTGAGGTGGCGGGCGACGTGAAGTTGAACAAGGTTGTCACTCCTGAGTTGCATGAGGAAACAAAGAATCACGTCTTGCGGAAGCCTGCCAGAGAGGGCCGTCAGTCGTGTGCAATTGGTGTCACAATCTTGTGCCACCGACGGTTCTGCCACAGTGCCGGACCAGCGGGGAGGGACCTCCTGCGTTGGCCATGAAGGAGCCCGTGCGTGGACACCTTACTCCGACTCCGATGATCGGGGTTTGCATCATTTGATGTGCTATGCGCATCATACTAAACATTGGCGCATGTGTCGGTTGGGTTGGAGACCCCATGGATGATGTGCACTTGGCCTTGTATGCGGACGCTGACTTTGCAGGATGCGTTGACTCGCTACGTTTATTTTTGGTGGACACTTGAATATACAAGGACCCAATACCCGGTTTCCGTTGTCTGGCAGCTCCAAAAGACAGGGTTGTGTGAGTCATTCCACTCCCGAGGCCGAAATAGTTGCGGCCGATGTTGCCATGAGATCGATGGGTATGCCTGCTCTAAAGTTGTTAGAGCGGATTCTCAAGAAGTCACCACTTTGTGTTCTATGACGATAACAAGGCTATGATCGGTGTCGCGCGGTCGGGGAGAAACCCCACGATGCGCCACCTTGAGAGAAGCCATGGTGTTAGCATTTCGTGGATGCATGAGATGTTCACACGTGATTACATGTATTTGGCGTATGAGGTCACCGACAGGATGGCGGCTGACATATACACCAAGGCGTTCAATGATGGGCGCAAATGGAAACATGCATGTTTGCAGAACTTGACCCGAGCTTGCTGTCTGACCCGGATACCCTCAAGGCGCTCACACCTACGTGTGATCCCATGAAAGGGACCATGCAGACTGCTTCGGGGACAGTTGACGGAGTTCCAACATTTCCGTACACACACATTCCGATCATGCCCCCGGACCTGTGGTGGTCTGGATTGACATCTAAAGAGGGATTGCATGAGCATGAAGGACATGATCCGGTTGTTGTTGCCAAAGGGCCCAGATTGATGCGTGTGAAACTTGCGGTTATGACACCGTTCGGGAGCAAGTGGCTTCGCTCCACTTGAAGAACGGGTCATGGCTCAAGGTCGAGGATAGAGTTGACCCAGGGCTGCAATGTGTGCGGATTGATGGATCGAACGAGCGCATAGAATTAAAATGCGTCAACGACCTTGCGTTGGAAACTTTGCTCCGATTGAAATTGCTTATGCGTTGTCTGCATATCAATCACGAGCAACTCGTCCCTGGTCGTTGTTTTGTTCCGTATCGCATTGCGGTGAAGCACAAACCACAGTTAGCGCCGGGTATTGAACTCGCGATGGTTAAACACGACGGTGGTGTGCTTCGCGCTCCTGTGCATGTCTCGCTTCCTGGTATGAGAACTCGCACAGTCGTCACTCTTTACAGTGTTGACTTGGCTCGGCCCATTGTGCTGATGGCATGTTCCGAACCGCGTAACTGGTTCACTGCCCTTGCCCGCCATAACGGGCCGCAGGTCGTCACCATAACTTTGGTCGATGACTTACTGAGCGAGTACGGGGGGAGAATCGCCAGACATGTGCTAACTAAACCTTCCGATTTGTTGTTCTTCGCCGGGCCTTGCACGGGGGGATCATCATGGGCACGCCTCAACAAGACTCGCGGAATTGACACCGCAGAGAAAATCGAGGCCAAACAAAGGGAATTTTGGAGATTGTTTGAACGGTTCGTTGAAATCAAACGGCATGCCATGACGAAACGAGCTGCGATTTTGTTTGAGTTGCCTGGAAGTTGCGATTATTGGAAAGACGAGAGACTGCATGAGGTTGTTCATGATGGGACTAGTCACGAGTTTGACGGGTGTCGCTATGGCTTGAAACAAAGATATGCTAAGAAACCCATGCCAATCAAGAAACCATGGAGAGTTGTCTCATGGAACTTTGACCTTGGCGGCTCGTTGTCTAAGAAATGCAATGGAAACCATGAGCATGGACCTTGTGCCGGTCGTGAAACCAAAGAAGCCCAGTTGTACACGTCGATAATTGTGGGTGTGATCCTTCGCCGTTTTCGTGCTCGAGCAAAGCGCCTCAAGCCGGCACCATTGAAACTCGCTCTTGCTTGCGTTACGCGAGGGAGATCGCGGAAGCATCAAGCTACCGCGCGAGGAAGTTACACCACCCCAACTGCGTTACCGAGGTGCTGGGTTAGTCCCGAACCTCTGGTGCCTGCGGGGAGCTGGGTCAGTCCCGAACCCCAAGTTTCGAAGAGGAGTTGGGCTGGTTCATCACCTCAGTCAGAAACTGGATTCGTGTTGGGACAATTCCGTGGCTTTATTTGCAGCTGCCTACTCTGGGTTTTCCTGGTTCTGGAGAATATCATCAAGATGACTGCCAATCCGACTGTCGTCAACACGAATGAGTTCTTCTGCGTGCCTGTCGGGAAATCCAGACAAGCGGCGATATTCTTGGGGAACTTAGTGAAGAACGCCATCGAGGAAGGCAAGAGGATACTCAAGAGGATGGAAATGGGCAGCGACCTGGGCATGTGCGTAAAGTGGATCGAGGACATCGGCGTCCCTGCTATTTATGCCTACTCAGCGTATTATTCTGCCAAAGGCCGCGGGATGATGAAAGGTGAAGGGCAGTCTATGAGGGTTGCCTTAGAGTTCATCAGCAAAGTTTTCGGACAGCTTTCTGCCGACGAATGTATGCTTGGATGGAGGGAATTTTGCAGCAAGGGAAAGAAGATTGTGGCGGCGCTGAGCCAACTTTGCGGTGAGGCATCGCTGCTAGCGAAGAACCCCGAGTTGCTCAACGTAACCAAGTACTGCATGGAGGGGGCGGATATGTTGAGATCAATCGCGAACATCTGGGATCTCGCATTGGGCGTGGCCGAAGACAACGAGGAACGGTCGTTCAAAGCTGCATTCCACCAGGACACCCCGGTCGGGGAGGTATACAAAGAGTTCATCAGCGACGAGTCAACCAGGGCATCGTCATCGAGAAGGTGGAGGAGCTCCGAGGAGTTCCAGACGACTGCAGAGTTTGAGAGGCACGATCGGAGAATATCGAAGTTCAGAGATCGAAACTGGGGGAAAGTATTCACGTTGAGCGTGATCAAGGCCCCCAAGATCGACTTCTACGGTCGTGGTGCCAAGGACGACTACCAGAAGAATTGGGACCTTGGGTTGGTCTACCAGAATGAGCTGCATGCATCGATGAAGATGCTGGCGCCGGCAATTGCGCCCCTAGCAACGGCGGCGGCCCTGGCCACCACGGACGGACAGGTGGCCGCGCACGGAAGCAGCATCGCAGCGCTGCAGAGCTCGCTGACCACGGGTCTCTCCAACAAGGCAGACCAGTCGGCCTTCGACGTGTTGGAGGGCGTGGTGGCCACGAAGAGCACCCCGGACAGCGTGGACCTGAAGCTGTCCAACTACAGCACCACGGCAGCCATGAACGGCTCCATCGCCTCGGCCAACAACGCCACGCTGGCCACGGTGGCCGCCAACTACGGTCTCAAGACGGTGGTGGACCAGCACTCCCTAGACATAGCGGCGAGGATCACGCCGCTGGAGGTAGACACCAAGGTGGCCAACGCTCTCCTGGGGGCCGTCACCGCCGCGGCGCTGGCCTCCGAGTTTGCGAGCCGAGACGCCGTCTGCAGGCCTCCAAGGCGGACGCCAGCGCCCTGACAGCTTACGCCCTGCTCTCGGCCGTCGACACTTCCTCTGAGGTGGACTCTAAGATAGCGGCAGCCCTCTTGGGCGCAGTCACCATGGCAGCCCTGGACGCTGCCCTCCTCGGCAAGGCGGACGCAGGCGCGCTGGCCTCCCTGCTCTCCACGGTGGACGGGTTGGACACGCCGCTGGAGGTAGACACCAAGATAGCAAATGCCCTGCTGGGTCTCGCCACCGAGGCCTTCGTCGCAGCGCAGCTTGCTAGCCGGGACGGCGCTCCAGGGGGCCAAGGCCGACGCGACGCTGCTGGCCTCATACGCCACGAACGCCGCGCTCTCGGCCAGCGAGACCACGCTCCAGAGCGCCCTCGACGCAATCCTCGAGCTCGCCGCCCTGCAGCTTTCCGGCAGCGGCGGAGTTGTTAACGCGCCGGCCTGGGCGGGCTTCACGACTTGGGAGCTCGTTCGCGGAAGCAACGTCGTTCGCAACCTGCATCTGGGGGCTCCTCTCTCTGCTGCGCTGGCCAACGGCGACGACACGTTGAGCATCACGGCAGACTGCTACTCCACGGCGGGCACTGACGCTGCTATAACAGCAGCCTTGCTGGCCTACTACACCTCGGCGCAAGTGGACGCGCTGTTGGGAGACTACCGCACAGGGGCAGCGCAGGACGCGGAGACGACCAGCGCCATCTCGGCCGCGCTGCTGGCCTACTACACCTCGGCGCAAGTGGACGCGCTGTTGGGAGATTACCGCACGGCAAGCGCGCAGGACACGCAGACGCAGGCCGCCATCGCAGGCGCGCTGCTGGCCTACAGGACGGGCCCGGACCAGGACGCCTCGGCGCTGGTGGCGTACCGCTCGGCCGCAGACCAGGACACGGCAACGGCCTCGAGCATCGCAGCCGCGCTGCTCAGCTACTACACCATCGCACAAGTGGACGGCCTCCTTGCCGACAAGCTCGGCGTCACGGAGGCGGCCTCGGCCCTGCAAATAGCCGCGCGGAAACTTGACGACGGAGGGGCCGACGAGGTGGTGGCCGCCATAGGAGAGCAGATCCTGGGCCCCACGGACGTCTCACTGTCAAACTGGACGGTTCGCCCCAGCAGCGGCTGCAGCGTGGCTGGCCACGCACACCGCGGGCGCAGTGAGCGTGGACGGCTACACCCTGACCCTGGCGGTGAACCCCTGCGCACGATGTTCCAACTTGACCCCGGGCCGAGAGCTCCTCTTTGCCTGCCGGTACCGGCTCGGCACGCCCTCCAACTTCGTGGTGTACATGTCCGAGGCAGACAACGTCTACGACCCCCTGTACGGCAGCTTCGTGGGCGACCAGGGTGCCTGGAGCACGGCCAAGATGTACTTCACAGTGCCTCTGAACGGGGTGGCAAAGCTGCACTTCGGGTGCACTTCCAGGCTGCCCAACCAGACGGCAGGAACGGTGGACGTCTACGGCCTCGATCCTGGACGCAACCCTGGAGGCCGGCAACACGGAAGAGGTGGAGGAGGACACGGTGGCCTCGGCACTGCTGCTGAAGCACGAGTTCCTCGACGGAGGGGCCGACGACGTCACGCTGGCCACCCTGGGCGAGGTGCTGCTGGAGCCCACGCTCACCACGTTAGGCAATTTTCTGGTGCGCTCCTCGGCCAGCTTCACGGTGGGAGGCTTCCTGCTGGAGGGCTACGCCATGACCCTGAGCGCCTTCGCCTGGAACATCGTGCGCACCTACACGCTGACGCCGGGGAGACGCTACTCCTTCGGCTGCCGGTACCGGCTGGGCACGGCCTCCAACTTGGTGATGTACGTCAGCGCAGCCGACAACGACTACGTGGGCGTCACCGGCACCTTCCTCGGCACGCCCTCGCAGGGCGTCTGGAGCACGGCGCGCCTGGACTTCTCGGTGCCACCGGGCGGAGTCGCAAAGCTGCACTTCGGAGCCTTCGGAGGCTCGATCCCCGGGCTGGTGCAGCAGTCGGCGGGCACGCTGGACCTGTACAGCATGCAGATCAGGGCCTCGGCCTTCGAGGGAGAGTCGGTCTCCGTGACGGACCTGCTGGCGGACTCACTGGCCCTGGGCGGGCTGGAGCAAGCTGCAGATTTCCAACAACAGCGCGGCCTCCGACAGCGGCCCGGAGCTGCGGCTGCTGGGCAGGAGCGGGACGGCGGGACGCACCAGTGCGAGCTGATCATGATGAACGACGAGGCTCTGGCGCAGACGAAGAGCCTCTCGACGCAGCTGTCCCTGACCACGAACCAGAGGAACCCGGCTGCCTCGTGATCGCGGGCAACACGGGCAACGTGGTCTGCAACACAAGCTTCACGAATTTGTCGGACACGTCAGCCAGAGCGGGCTGCCAGCCCGCAGGGGCGGCGTCCGCGGCGGGTCATCTCGGGGAAGAAGAAGGAGCCCCAGCAGCTTGTGGTCTTTGACCGCTGCCACCAGGTGAGCCCTTTGACCCCGAGGCAGTGCGCGAGGACGCACCACATGAAGCAGCGGTGGTCCTCGTTCTGAGGGTTCCAGATGGCCTTCTTCTTGCCCAGGGTCTCGGGCAGCTCCTTCCAGCAGGCTCCCGCCTCGTTGGGCGGCGGGGGCGCGGGCATGTCGGCCAGCTGCTGCGAGGGCGCAGTCAGCAAATACGCCGCCGTGATGCCCACGACGGTCCAGTCGGACTCGGGGAAGCGGGAGCGCTCGAGCGCGACCTCAAACTTCGTCCTGATGGCGGCCATCATGGTTCCGGCGCGGGCCGACGGAGGCGCGGGCCTCACGATCCACGGCGCCAGCCTGAGGAAGTAGAGCGTGAGCTGACCTGCGAGGAAGGGCAGCCGAATTGCCAGCAGGTCTTGGAGCCGGTCCACCAGCAGCCGCGTGGCGTTGATGGTGAAGACCTGCTGCCCAGGAAGAGGGCGCCAAGCGGCCCCACGCGGGCGCAGTTCGCTCACAGCGGCCTCGGCGCTAGGAGCACGCGGCTCCTCCAGAGGCACCGCCCGGACAGCGCTGAGCCCCAGGCGGCCCCAGACGCGGTCAGACAGCTCGGAGATCATGGCGCAAATTGGTTTGAGCTGAATAAATTGCTTTCTTTAGAAAAATAATAAAATATTCAGTCGGTCGGACGAGCGCTTCTTTTTTTCTGTCACGTTCTGTCCTGGTTTCTGTCGTGTCCCGGATTCTACCGCGTCACAGCGAGTCGGCGGTGCTGCCCTGCAGGTTCAGCGCAGTGAGGAGCTCTCTGGAGGCCTCGTCCAGCTCCTTGCGCGCCTTCTCAACCCGCTCCAAGGCGGCGAGGGTTGCGCTCTTGGCCGCCAGCGAGAGCGGCAGCCGCTCAGCGATCTTCTTGCTGACGAGCAGCTCCTCCACCTCGTAGAGCTCTCTCTCGATCTGCGCCAGCGAGGCGATGTCGCTCGTGCGAATCCGGCGCTGCCTCAGGGCCTCGCGCTTCTCGCGGAGCGTCTCGCAGCTCTCCTCCTGGCGCTCCTCGGGCACCGCGGGAGCGGAGCAGCGGGCCGTGCGCTGGTTGAGGCGCTTGCGAAGCTTGAGCCGAAGCTCTTGGGCATGCTTCAGCATGTCCCTCCAGTCCTGCATGTCGACCTCCTCCGCCGGGAACCTGCCGGCGACCCCGTCAGCCAGCAGCCGCTCCAGCACGGGCGCTTTCCAAGTAAGCTCGTCATGCAGGCGGCTCACCTCTCCAGACCCGGGCCCGAGAATCGAGGTCTACAGCACGCCCGCCCCGACGCCGTCGCGGCTTCTTCCTGCTACGTCGCTACCACGCCGTCCGCGCCATGCTGAACGACCTTCTCAAGCTGGCCGACCACTACCTCACCTGGAGACGCCGAACTAGGCCCGTCAGCATGACCCGGAGGGAGGAGCTGGAGCACAGGGCCGCCACTCACTGCAGGGAGTGCCTCGCGTCCTTCGAGACCGCTGAGAAGAAGCTCACCACTGCCGCCAAGGCCGCGCCAAGGCCCAGTGGCTGGTGTGGCTGCAGGCCGCGATCAAGCTACAGCCACCTCAGCCTCCGAGTCCTCTGCAAGTCGGGCGAGAAGTGCCTGCAGACGAGCTGGCGCTTGCTGAGGTTTGTGAACAGCATGAACGTCTTCCCCACGAGCCTGGCCAGCATGATCGACGACCTCAGGGCCTGCACCCACAAGCAGCTGCCGGAGCTCTTCCCGCTGATGCTCGCTTCTGCAGCTGCGCACGCCGACCGACTCTCCGCCCCAAAGACGGCCTCTCAAACAGCGGCGGACGCACTGCGACCTGGAGCAGGCGTGGGACTGCATCCTGCGCAAGCTGCCCATGCCCTTCGAGCACTTCTGCGGCGCCGAGGCGTGGGAGATGCCCGCGGTGTGGGAGCAGCACTGCTACGACAGCGTGCTGGCTGGGAAAGCGGTGAGTGCAGAGGACCACCGGCTGGCAACACCGCCAATCTCATGGGGTGGGAGACCTTCCGAGAGTTCCACGACTGCTACCGGAGAGCTACCGGGACTCCTTCCGGGCGCAGTCGGGGCTCGACCCTATCCACTACGTCACGCTGCCCGGGGCCGCCTGGGACGCCATGCTGCGGCACTCGGCCCGCAAGACTCCCATTCACCTCATCACCGACGAGCAGGCCTACGCGGACGTGCGGTCCTCCGTCATGGGTGGGCTGAGCTGCATCTTCCAGCCCTTCGCTCAAGCCAACAACCCCGAGCTTGGGCGAGGAGGACTACAACCCACAACCCCGAGGAGCCCGTCAGCTGGATCTCGTACTTGGACTTCAACGCCATGTACCCGGCCGCAATGACGCTGCCCATGCCCAACGGCCCCTGCGTGACGGTCGCCCTGCCGGAAGAAAACGCAGCAAGACTGAGCTGGCTGCACGAGACGTGCCTCTCGGGGACTCCGAGGAGGTGAGCTACCTGCTCCTCGTGGACTACGACTTTCCCCCCCGGAGGCGCATGACCACTTGGACTGGGCTCCCCCCGCGCGCATGAAGGTCGGGAAGGGCCTGCACGGGCCGCACACCGTGGACATGGCGGAGCGCCTCGGCCTCTCCCCGTCGCCCTGCGAGAAGCTCGTGCCCTTCCTCGAGAAGGGCGTGGACGGCAAGCGGCTCAAGTTCCTGCGGGACGTGCTGGGCGCCAGGGTCTGGAGGCTGCACAGGGCCTACCGCTTCGCCTGCAGCCCCTTCATGGCGGGCTTCATGGAGCTCAAGCACAGCGAGCGGAGGCAGCGGGGAGCGTGGTCGCGAGAAGGTGGTGAAGCTCACCCAGAACGCCATCTTCGGCCGCTGCTGCATGAACCCCGACAAGTTCAGGAACACGAACGCCTACGTGGACCCGGCCAAGTTCGAGCGGGCCGTGGGCAAGAGCTCCGTGACGAACTTCGAATCAACGACTCGCCCAGAGCCTCCAAAAGTGCTTATTTAACTTTAAGGATTGTTTATGACAAAAAATTAGCAATCATTGTCTAATTAAGCATTGTAGAAACAGTGCTTAATTAAGCATTGTTGCTTCTGAGTTGTGCAATTTTCAATATATATGGAATGCGCTTTTTTTTCATAATTTCATTTTACACCGTTTTCTGTTTTGTCCATTGCTAGCAAGAACCTCTGAAGCTCGCTGCCCGGCGCTATATACTTCACATGTCCAGTCTAGGCACCTTGTTGGCAGCAAGAAATCTCAGCAATGTCGCTTTGGAAACTGCTGCCATGGAAAACTTTCCTCCTCTTCGTCTGGCCAGCAATGCCAATGTGTGGCCAAACGACTCATCTCGATATGTCCAAGTGTGCGCAGGATTGGTTCTGGACCTAGCCAGCTCCAGAAATAAGTGCCCTTTGGGCTTCACTCGAAACAAAATATCTTCCCCAAAGAAACTTTCCAAGGTGCGCATGAGCAACAGAAACTTCTGCGCTGCTCGTAGGAATTTGTCAGCGTCCCAGTTCGCCGCACTCAAGCAAGCGTACATAGCTTGCAAGTGCTTGCAACCCTGCAGCATAGCTGACTCATGAGGTATGCTTGCGTCCATGTATTGAGTGGCCAGCTGCAAACAGCACGGCACCAAAGCTCTGCTCTCTCCTGCTTTGACTCGAAGCTTTGGAACTTTCTTCTTTCCCTTGACTTCGCGTCTCAACATGGTGGGGAGAAGCTTTGGCAACCTGTCTTGAACCTTGTTGTCTTTGTAGAACTGCTGAATATCATGAAACAGCTTGGCGCATCTGACGCGCATGGAAACTCCTGCGATCTTCTGCAGCCATGCCAGTCAGCCGTCACCCCCAAGTCGCAGCAGTGAAGGAAATCCACCTTGCAGCTCTGAGTAGTGAAGCCAGGAACTGAAAAGAGAGTTGAAATCAGTTTTCCAGACTGCTGCTGCCTCAAGAAGAAATCCATCGCCGAAATCAAAGGATACCTGAGCAGACGAAAGCCAGCGCAAGAATTCTTAAGGGCAGGCTAGCCTGCTAGGGCTGCGTCATGCCTATACGAATGAACCACAAATTAAGCCCTTATCTAACAATCTCAGACAAGACACTTCTCAAATGTTGCGTTGCTGAAATCTTTCAAGTCAGTCTTGGTGGCGTTGCAAAGCAGATATGCCCCTTGGCAGACCAGCTTGGAAAATCTAGTACCTCCTTGTACATTGACCAGTCTCCTCTCATCTCTGCCAGAGCTGCGCACACTCCCACTGGTTTGCCTGCCAACTTTTTTCTATAGGCATCACTCTTGAATTCCTGCTGCGTGTGCCTCTGGTGAGGCATTTTGTCTACTAATAAGATCCTGAAGCTCCAAGCCAATGCCTCAAAAATGCACTCATATGTCTTTCCCTTAGCTCGCATCGCCTTCGGAAAAGCACACAAGGGCACTCTCAAGCCCTTTTCTCCAAACAAGCACAATGTAATGGTCTCCAGAGTCTGCGATCTGTCAGAATTGAATGGGACTCCATCGATCCATAGCCCCAAGAGCAGCACCTTATCAGTCGAAATTTGCTAAATGCTGCTCCAGGTCGGGCCGTTCAGCCAAGATTGCCCGTTGGTGCTCCAGCAAGACCCGAGGGTCATTCACCTTCAACAGCGCGTGAACCACTTCATGCGGCATCAGCATGCGCAGCTTGGATTTCTCCTCTGCGTCCGTAGCCTCATTGAAGGCTGTGACTTGCAGCTCATACGGCGCAGGCGCATTTTGTGTTTCGAAAACACTTTCGCAGAAGCATTCTTGCCTGGCGCCACCTGCAAATCTTGGATGTGCTGCGTTCCAGCCAAGGAAGCGTTGCCTAATACTCTGGCTGACCTTTGTCCAGATAAGTCATTGTTCAATCATGTCTGCTCGTGTCAAGAGACGGCAAGGTGACGTCCCGTGGGACGCTGTGCACCGAACCCTCAAGCTTCAATACCAACCACGTAGAAAGGTGTATACGGACGATGCCGTTATAGCCGAACCCGTGTAAACGTTGTAAGGAAGAAGGAATGATAGTTACACCAGTAGTCCTGACAATGCAGCGCAAGCAGTTGTTTTGCTCTTCTCGTCCGTCACGAATGTTCGCAGTCACACATCAGATCTTGAACCTCAATTGTGTCTTGAGCCAAATGGCGATCAATGGAACTTGGGAAGCAACACCAACAAGGACCTCAGAACAACTACCCAATTTCGGCACGGGGCCTAGAGGGTTTTAACATCCCCCATTTGGGTCGCATTGTTCATCATGCGGTCCAAACACCACAAAACGTTCCACTGGCCACGGCTTCAACTACGAAATCGTGTCGTGCATTCTTTTACTTGCTATCACTACACCGTTCATTCGCTGTGAAACATGCCGGGTTCGATTGTACGAAAAGTGAAACATTCATCCTCCAATCGAAGCACACATCCGTATGCAGGTGTATATAATACACTGTGGCCACTTCACTTGACCGCCAGTGAACATTCCAGCTGCCGCATTTGCGCATCGCGCAGCTGTCATCCATAAATGGGTTGGCCACAAAAGTCCACCAGACGCGCCCGCTTGTGATCGGTCTGCATATCTCCGGCAAAGAAACATCGGTGAGTAATCAATGCAAATCATAGCCATTCCAGATACCATGGATAATGCATAAATAATGAAAAGATATCATCTATAAGGTAATAGTTCCATCCATGAATATCCAGAGCGTCATAGTCATCGGAATATGTAACCATGTACACACCCAATCATCTTGGACACATGAATATAAATCTTGACATAAGTCGTTCCACCGAAACAGTGTCGATGTGACGCAAGTAACAGATGGGGACTGGCCCACATCGTACCGCAATCATCATCTTCACGAAGCATACCTGTCCCCAATGGACAGCCTATGGGTACGTCGGCGGAACTCCTCGTCCAAGTTCTTCTGGGCTGCTCGTGCCCGGACACACTTCTTGTTGTAGTCCTCTGGCAACCAGTGCCCTTTCCGAAGGCACCAATCCAGCAGGGGTGTGTCACATTTGTTCGGGTCGACGGCCGAGATGATGGCGCTCACGTTGACCGTGTAAACATGTTTGCCAAGGTTCAGGCCATCCCTCACGAATGATATATACTTACAATTGAAAGCTAGTGCAAAGCATCTGAAAATAATATCACCCACCGGGTGCACTCGATCCTTGACCAGGAGCTTCATTTCTTCCTTGGTGACATCGAGGATTCTTGCTGCAATCCACAGCTTGTAGAATGTGCATAGTCCCTCGCATTTGTTCACCATCATACGAATATATTCGTCACGCTCCTCAACCGATCGGAAGGCTCTTGTCCGAACATTCTCCGATTGAGAAATCTTCGTTATTGTTGATGGCAAAAGTATACCTTCCTGATCATGCTCAGTGATGTTGGGGTACCTCTTGAAATCATTGTGATAAGAGCAGCCCGGATTCCCTTCGAGTCCGGCATTCATCGTTCTCTCCTCACCACCTTCAAACATCCCCCACATCTTGGACAGCTGGAGTGCGATAAATCCTGCCATGTACTGAGCCTCACGCGGCTCGTCAAGGCAGATCGCCATCCGTTGGGAACTTATAATGTCCCGTGACGCCGGATCGGTGTCGCGGTAATGCCAACCGCTGTCTTCTTCTTCTGACGCATAGCCGGATGTATATCCTTGCGTGTCCATGTCGTCATCATCTCCCGGAACTTCCTCCGCTTCGTCTTCATCCTCCTGTGCTGCCGCATCGTGGTTAGCTTCTTCCTGTGCACGCCTGGCATCTCCAGAGACGTTGGGGTTTTGATTGTCCTCCTCGTCATCGGATTTGATGTGAATGTAGTATCTTCCGATGGAGATCAGTTGTGCCTCGCACTCCAGGCACAAGCAGAAGCAGGTGGGGATCGCGGTCGCACATGATGGACATATCCGGCACCTCAGTCCTTCCCATGTCTCATCATTCAGGATGACGACTTTGCTGACTTCGTCCCGGACCTCGTTGACCTGTGCGTTGAACTCCTCCATCTTGTTGATTCGATAGAGTTCGCAGGCACGATTAACCATGTCAACGATGTAGTGCAGATGATCGGCACCTGTCTCAGTCTCCGGCATCCTCTCGCTGATCTTTGCGACGTTCTGGAGGAACATCGCAGCCGACTCTTGGGAAGAGTTGACAAAGCCAGGGCAGATCTCGTTCTCCACACACTTCGAGTACGCCCTCTTGATGTCAGTGTACTCCAGGTGCTTCCCTCCATTGCTTTTGCCAATCCAAATGGACTTGACCTCATAGAACGGGATCACGTCAAAGACCATGAAAGTCCCATTAGCCGCGACTCCAGCTCCATACCGCGCGAGGGTTGCACTGGGAATATAGATGATCGCAATCGGATCCCCTCTCCTCACGTTCCGCAGCGTCGTCTTCGTCGCCACGTTCATCTCATCCCATGGAGCAAATGCCCCGAAGTGCAGCGCCAGCCTGTTGCCGCCATCGATTCCGCCGGGGACTAGCCCACAGCGTACGATGCCTGGCAGGTTTTCCACATACGTCACATGGAATGCTCCCCCGAGAGTATCACCCATTCTTGCGGAATACCTATTCGCCAGTGCGGATGAGCTCATGAATCCAAAATCACTGTGACCGGTTGTGACTCGGATGCACCAAGGTCTGTGCCATCCATCGCATCTGTTGAACATCCTGTCGATGTCGTCCCGATCCACGCCAGCCTTGGTCATTTCCTCCCTGGCTGCCCTCGTGTCGTTCGGGTTCATGATGCTCAGAAACCTTGCTGCCAGAACCTGGAATCTCGATTTCTTGCTTCCGGATTCCTGCCACTTGATCACCTCCATGATGCCCATGTATCGTTTCGCTCTCGTGGTGTGTGGTGGGAATATGTCGTTGTTCCGATCGTCAATGACAGCATCAATGTCGACCCATCCACCCTCGTCGCACCTGAAAGCACTTCCTCGGCAATTGCCGATCTTGTGTCGAAGGACTCTGCATAGGTCGTGAGATAGCTGGTTTGCTTGGTCCCTTGTGGTAAATACCGAGCGATCATCACCAATCCTGCATAGTGGAGCACCGTCGAAAGGAGCGACGCAGAAGTTGACACTCTTGCCAAGTTGCATCACGTCCACCTGCTCAAGGATTGCACCTTTGGGAAAGTAATTGGGGTCAACGATGGACGCATACGCCCATGGCAAGTGCACATCACTCACATCGCCATACTTCGGGATGTAGCACGGAATGGTGTCACATCCCACCTCGAGCGTTTTCTTGAACGTCCTGCTGTCCCCGCACGGGTTGTAGGTGAGGTCGACGCCACCACATTGTAGCTCTCCTCCCTCAGCCGTGTCAGCCATCTCCACCAAATTAATAGTGTAGCTGTACATCTCAATTGTTTCTTTCCCTGCTTGTCCCCCTTTCTTTCTTTCCTTGGACGATGATGAGGACGGTTCCTCCGTATCCCCCATGTCTTCATCAGATGAAACAGGGTCACTGCTGAGTAGCTCACGGAGCACCTTCATCGCCTTCTCATTTCCAGCAACCTCCTCAATGTCCTTGCAGTCGCCGTCGTGGGCCAGGTTCGCGCACTTCTTACAGATCCCCATATCTCCCATGCACTTCTCCATTGACTCCAGGAATCCTAGTGCCGCTCTCCGCCCGTCGATCACTCGCTGCTTCTTGTCTTCCTTCTCCGTATTGGTTTGAGAACTTCGACTCGGGTCTGGTGCTTGACCAAGACCCTCATCTTCGCCCTCCGTGGCCTTTCTCTTGGAACCTTGTGCAGAGGGCTCGGTGATCAGGAATCGTGGGTGTCTGGGCTTGACCTTGTTCATGATGTCAAGCACCTCCTTCGTGGGCGCGCCGAGCTGTGCGGACGGCTTGTTCCGCTTTCTGTTCTGGCCCGTCGTGTGGGTCACGTTCCCAGCGAGGTGTCGCACTATTGACTGCTCGAACTCCCTCTTGATCTTCCATGCATCCTTCCACAGTGGCAGTTCGTGCTGGAAGTACGACATCACCTCAAAGAATCCCAACACCGTCTCGACGACGTCTCCCAAGGATTCCTCGTTCGTGGTTTGTCCCAGGAGTTCATACATCGTTCCTTGGTCGAGCACACTCTTGATCCAGGACGAATATGCCACATTGCCAAGATCCTTGCCTATCAAGAAGATGGACATCCTCTCCTCGACTCCCTCGGAATTCTTGCACACGATCACATCCCGGGACGCGCACAATTGCTTCCCGTGACCGTTGTTGTAGAACTGCGCTGCTTGATCCACAGTCATGCTCACGAATCCCACGTGAGAAAGCTCCTTCTTCAGCCTTGAATACACGAGCTCCCGTATGATCGTGATCATGGCCTGGATGTTGTTGACGTCCACCATGAGGTTTTGAAGGTCGGGGATTGCCACCACGCATTCCGCGAAGAGGCGCGTGTACATTTTCTTCCCCTCGATAGACATTGCAATACCGTTCGTGTCCGCGTTCCAGTTCGCGCAACAGTTCACGCAAGAAGAGGGATTGTACTTCGACTTCGGTCCGAGCACCTTCGACTTGCTCATCTGCGTCTCTTTAGCGCAAAGTTCGCAGATAAACTTGCTGAGCTCCGTGACCGTATACCATCGAAGACGTTGATCACCGGCATCAGCTTTCCCAAAGCGTCCTGCTCGCCGTGTCCTTCATCCTGCCGCTCTTGTTTCCTCTTCGACTGTGCAGTGAAGGTCGGCTTGTACTCGAATTTCACCTTCGATTCCTCCATGTTCTTCGGGATGTTGAATCGAAGGTCGGGCTCGTTTATGCACGTCCCCTCCAGCTCACACACGAACGTGTTGCTTGGTGCGACCGCATCGATGGATTTCTCAATCAGCAGTCGTTTCAGGAGGAAGTGTTGCAAGTTCGAGCTCCCAGGGATCTTGTAGTTCTTTCCTGTGAGCGCATGTACCACGCGCCACAGGCGATCGTTCTCGGTCACCAGCGCGCCTGCCGCCTTGCAGATCTCACTAACCTTGTTGGCGATCGTCCCCAAGTCCCCTCTTCCACCATGGAAAGCAACATCGCGATTCACGCTCACCACGACCAGGCCCTTGCATGTGTTGACGAGGTCAGATATCGCCTTCTGCAGGTAGTCAATGATGGGGTTGGCGGTCACCTGCCATCCGCATCCTCTCATGCACACCCAATCATATAGCGACATCCAGATGTGCACCGACATTGGCGAGTCATCCATGTCTCGCCTCCGCCGTTCAGCGATGAGCTTATCAAGCTTCTGCAATCGGGAGATGATATTCAACGTGTCGTTGGGTGAGGAGACTTGCTCACTCGACCCATAGTATGATCTCTCCTCGATGTTTGTCCATCCCTGTTCGTTGACCATCATCTGGAAGGTCTTCGTGCTCCCTTTCGAGTTGACGGCCCGCGGGGGCCAATCCAGGACCAAGAAGCTCTTCTTGTGGATCATCATGTCGCGAATCGTCGCCTCGCCAATGGGGCTCCTCTTCTGCCTATTGATGATCCGGTTCAACTGTCCAGGTGCGTTGTCCGGGTTCTTCTCCGCCTGAATCAACGCGTTGATGGCTTTGGCGCCCGGAAGGCGTCCAGTAATCAAGCATCCTGTTTGGGCACACAAGAAAGCATACAGCTGTAGCCATGCCGCGTTTCCCTTCCCAACATAGGAAAGAATGATCTTCTCCGCGCTGGTCTTCTCCTCGAAGTGCAATAGCGAAGAGGTCAGGCATCTCAGCATACACTCCCAATACGTTGCCTTCTTGCCTTCTGCAAGACATGGCCCAAATACGGTTTGTATGATTGGGTACCCCGTATTGTTGTCTATGTTGAATTTCACATTGACAGTCGCGCCGCCCAAAGTGGTACCCCCTTCGAATGAAGTGTAGGTATCGTGTCCAGCAGTTGGGTTGATAATTACCCATCTGTCGTCGTCACCGCCAGAGTTCATTCGGAAAATGGAATCGATGATCTCGTTGTCGATCTTGACAGCATCGCTGGCTTGCGACCCCCCACTTGGAGCTCCCGGCTGGGGGACTGACCCACCAGCGGTTTGACTCCTTTGCCCGGAGCTTGATGCCGACTTCTGCTGTCGCTCCGTCTTCCGCGGCGGCTCCGTCTTTGATGAGCCCATCACCCACCATGTCGGCTCTTCCCCAACCACGAAATCCTCGGGGTACTTCTCGAGTTCCCTCTCGACTTCATGAATCGTGCAGTATTTATTCTGGAAGAATTCGATCAAGACGTCCTTCTCGGCCTTCTTCTCGATCTCCTTCATCCAGCTTACCCACTTGCGCCGATCTTGGTTCTCAGCGGCCCTGTCAGCCGCGTGCGGCGCCAAACTGATGGAGTTGATGTTCATCGCAGGCAGCTTCGACTCATAGATCATATCGATGCACCACAGGAAATCCCTGGCGTACTCAATCTCCCGGTAGAGATCGTTCGGCTCCCTTTTGTCTGGACGGAAATAAGCTGTATACGACTGATCTTTGGAGTCCTTCTCACCGAGCAATGGCTGCAATCTCCTCATGATGAACGATACGCACATGAGCGAATTGACCGCCCCGATGCACGCATCAGAGATGTCACTGGGGGTTGACCCACAGATCATCCAGCGCAATAGATTGTTCTGGCTGGCATTCTCATCCCTCCTCAGTGCATATGCAAGGTTCTTCATCGATGCCTGCAGCTCATTCTGGTAGACCAACCCAAGGTCCCAATTCTTCTGGTAGTCGTCCTTGGAGCCACGACCGTAGGAGTCGATCTTGGGAGCTTTGATCACGCTCAACGTGAATACTTTCCCCCAGTTTCGATCTCTGTATCTTGCGATTCTCCGGTCGTGCCTCTCAAACTCTGCAGTTGTCTGGAACTCCTCAGAGCTCCTCCACCTTCTCGATGACGATGCCCTATATGACTCGTCGTTGATGAATTCTTTGTACACCTCCCCAACCAGGGTGTTCTGGTGGAATGCTGCTTTGAACGACCGTTCATCGTTGTCCTCGGCCACGCCTAATGCGAGATCCCAGATGTTCGCGATTGATCTCAACATATCCGCCCCTTCCATGCAATACTTGGTTACGTTGAGCAACTCGGGGTTCTTCGCCAGCATCGTTGCTTCACCGCAAAGTTGGTTCAGCGCCGATACGATCTTCTTTCCCTTGCTGCAGAATTCCCTCCATCCAAGCATACATTCTTCGGCAGAAAGCTGTCCGAAAACTTTGCTGATGAACTCTAAGGCAACCCTCATAGACTGCCCTTCACCTTTCATCATCCCGCGGCCCTTGGCAGAATAGTACGCTGAGTATGCATAGATAGCGGGGACGCCGATGTCCTCGATCCACTTCACGCACATACCCAGGTCGCTGTTCACCTCCATCCTCTTGGGCATCCTCTTGCCATCCTCGATGGCGTTCTTCACCAAATTTCCCAAGAAGATTGCCGCTTGCCTAGATTTCCCGACAGGCACGCAGAAGAATTCATTCGTATTGACGACATTCGGATTGGCAGTCATCTTGATGATATTCTCCAGAACCAGGAAAACCCAGAATAAGCAGCTGCAAATGAAGCCACGGAATTGTCCCAATATGATCCCAGCTTCAGATTGAGGTGACGAACTCGTCCAGCTCCTTCTTGAATCTTGGGGTTCGGGACTGACCCAGCTCCCCGTATGCACCAGAGGTTCGGGACTGGCCCAGCACCTCGGTCGTGCAGTTGGGGTGGTGCAGATTTCGCTCGCAGTAGCTTGGTGCTTCCGCGATCTCCTTCGCGTAATGCAAGCAAGAGCGAGTTTCAACGGTGCCGGTTTGAGGCACCTTGCTCGAGCACGAAAACGGCGAAGGATCACACCCACAATTATAGACGTGTACAACTGGGTTTCTTTGGTTTCACGACCAGCACAAGGTCCATGCTCATGGTTTCCATTGCATTTCTTAGACAACGAGCCACCAAGTTCAAAGGTCCATGATACAACTCTCCATGGTTTCTTGATTGGCATGGGTTTCTTTGCATATCTTTGTTTCAAGCCATAGCGACACCCATCAAACTCGTGACTAGTCCCATCTTGCACGACCTCATGCAGTCTCTCATCTTTCCAATAATCACAACTTCCAGGCAACTCAAACAAAATCGCAGCTCGTTTTGTCATGGCATGCCGTTTAATCTCAACGAACCGCTCAAACAATCTCCAAAATTCTCTTTGTTTGGCCTCGATTTTCTCTGCGGTGTCAATTCCGCGAGTCTTGTTGAGGCGTGCCCATGATGATCCCCCCGTGCAAGGTCCGGCGAAGAACAACAAATCGGAAGGTTTGGTAAGCACATGTCTGGCGATTCTCCCCCCGTACTCGCTCAGTAAGTCATCAACCAGGGTTATGGTGACAACCTGCGGCCCGTCACGTCGGGCAAGAGCAGTGAACCAGTTACGTGGTTCGGAACATGCCATCAGCACGACGGGCCGAGCCAAGTCAACACTGTAAAGAGTGACGACTGTGCGAGTTCTCATACCAGGAAGCGAGACATGAACAGGAGCGAGAAGCACACCACCGTCGTGTTTGACCATCGCGAGTTCAATACCCGGCGCTAACTGTGGCTTGTGCTTCACCGCAATGCGATACGGAACAAAACAACGACCAGGGACAAGCTGCTCGTGATTTATATGCAGACAACGCATGAGCAATTTCAATCGGAGCAACGTTTCCAGAGCAAGGTCGTTAACACACTTCAACTCTATGCGCTCGTTCGACAGTTCTTCAACAAATGCGGCCAGCACGGACTGCATGTCAACATCCCCGGACCCGACGTGAAGTGGTCGTGGTCGTGGAGACCGTTCCCGCGCCGGTGCAGCGACCGGTACGGGATGAAACAGCCAAACTGCGCGTTCAACCCAACCATCAATTCGCACACATTGTAGCCCCGGGTCAACTCTATCCTCAACTTTGAGCCATGACCCATTCTTCAGAAACCAAGTGGAACGAAGCCACTTGCTCCCAAACGGTGTCATAACCGCGAATGGAGGTTTCACACGCATCAATCTGGGTCCCTTGGCAACAACAACCGGATCATGTCCTTCATGCTCATGCAATCCCTCTTTGGATGTTAATCCAGACCACCATCGGTCCGGGGGCATGATCGGTATGTGTGTGTACGGAAATGTTGGAACTCCGTCAACTGTCCCCGAAGCGGTCTGCGTGGTCCCCTTTATGGGATCACACGTGGGTGTGAGCGCCTTGAGGGTATCCGGGTCAGACAGCAAGCTCGGATCAAGTAGACCAATCTGCAAACATGCATGTTTCCATTTGCGCCCATCATTGAACGCCTTGGTGTAAATATCGGCCGCCATCCTGTCGGTGACCTCATACGCCAAGTATATGTAATCACGTGTGAACATCTCATGCATCCACGAAATGCTAACACCATGGCTTCTCTCAAGGTGGCGCATCGTGGGGTTCCTCCCCGATCGCACGACACCGATCATAGCCTTGTTATCGTCATAGAACACAAAGTTCGGTGACTTCTTCAGAATCCGCTCTACCAGCTTGAGAGCGGGCATACCCATCGATCTCATGGCAACATCGGCCGCAACAATCTCGGCCTCGGGAGTGGAGTGACTCACACAACCCTGTCTTTTAGAGCTGCCAGACAACGGAAACCGGGTATTAGGCCCTTGTATATTCAAGTGTCCACCGGAGGTGGACCGCAGCGAGTCAATGCATCCCGCAAAGTCAGCATCCGCATACAAGGCCAAGTGCACATCGTCCATAGGGTCTCCAACCCAACCGACCATGCGCCAATGTTTGGTATGATGCACATAGCACATCAAGTGATGCAAACCCCGATCATCGGAGTCAGTCCACCTATGCACGTTCCGTGCTAGGCGATTCACTTGCCGCAACAAATCGAAGCGAGCAATCCGCGCACCGTACAACAACTTCATCAGTACGCTAGCGGCATGCGGAGCAAGGTGTCCACGCACGGGCTCCTTCATGGCCAACTCAGGAGTCCCTCCCCGTTGGTCCGGCACTGTGGCAGAACCGTCAGTGGGCACAAGATTGTTACACCAATTGCACACGACTGACGGCCCCTCTTTGGCAGGCTTCCGTGAGACGTGATTCTTTGTTTCTTCATGCAACTCAGGGGTGACAACCTTATTCAACTTCACGTCGCCCGCCACTTCAAGATAGCGGTCGACACAGGAACGTGGGAACTGTTCCATGTCATAGGTCACCGTTGTTACTCGGTGTCCGTTCCCGAGAGTGACGTTTCCCTTGCTTTGATTGCAACCAAGGTACATGTCAAGTCCAGTCTCGGGCTCAATCTTCAAACATGTACGCAACATGCTCCACCCTTGGGCAAGGTTCTTCTGCGGCCCTGCCATTTTGAAGTCGTCGACATACACAACCAGAACAAGCTGGAGCTTTTCGTGAATGTACACTGAAGGCCATTCTTCGCCGATGGGTTCAAAACCAACGGCACGCACCGACTCATCACAGTGCTGCTCCCAAAATGTTCCCGCATCTGGGTGTCCGTACAGCGCCTTCCTCAACGGGACGACTGGTCTTCTGTACTTATCCCATTTGCATTCACTTGGCACGGCCTCCGGTGGCAATTCAATCCAACACGGCGTGCCTCTCAAGGTGGCCTGTGTATACGCCTGAACAGCGTCGGCCATCTGCACATCCCAGCCATCATGACAACCCAGAAAATCCGCCCAACGCGAGGCTTCAAATGAAGCAGGAGAGTTCCCCAAATCTTGAAACATCGCAGCCTCAAAGCTTTGGTTCTTCACTTGGTTCCCCAGCAACACGCCTCTACCCTTGAACTTCCTCTTGGGATCACCAACAGGCAACTGTGAGTGCTTTTCAACGCAAATGCCATGTGCGCGAGCCATGTGTATTTCCTCCCCCTTCGCTTTTGCTTCTCTGGCTACAGCGTCATATTCGCGCACCGCGCCAAGATCGAAGACCCCCTGGTCGATTAATCCCGACCACTCTTTCTTCATTGATGCTAATGCATCAGGGTTGATCAACATCTCTTTCCGGCCTACCGGCCTGGATACTAAAGCGTCGAAGAATCGTACAACTTTCACAGCCTTCTCTCTGTGCTGTATTCGCTCAGAAGTCACGCACGGCATCGATGGGTACTTCTTGGCTTCACCGTCCTCGCCTATCGCAGGCATTGCGAGTGGCACTTTCCCAGAAACTATCTCAGCAGACTCCTCCCATTCATACCAGGTGAGGTCCGTCGATTCGTCGACCGATGGATCCGTCCCCGATGCCGTCTCAACTTCGTCTTTATGACTCTCCATGACTGATGCAACCGCCTTCGTCCAGTTTGGAGTCGACTTTGATCGCTCCTCAGACTTGAACTTCCAGGCATAAATTACCACCAGACACTCAAATTCTTTCTCAAGCTGAACGTTTCGTCTCATGACGTCTTGGGACTGTTTGGAATCCATGAGAACAACCACCCCGTCGACAGGATTAACAACAATCCTGACCCATTCAAGCTCAGCCAAGTGCTTCCCATCCATTGGGTTCTTGATCTTTGATATGTTCTTCCGCAATCCCCAATTGTACTGCCATTCTACTCCACCCCAGCGGTTCCGAAGCATCGCTCGAATTCTCTTACCACCGGGCATCTGTAATGTCCGTGCCTCTGCCGGCGCGGAAATATCAGACTCTTTACTCTTGGGATCTTCCTCTTTCCTTTTGCCACCGCCCTTCACCTCGGCCTTCTCTTCCTTGGTGTAATATTTACTCATCATCTTCCATTCTTCAGGAGTGAACTCTGGAGGTCTCGATGTCTTCATTAGCCTGAATCCGTCCTTCCCGACAGGATACGGTCTTCCGGCCTTGTCGATTTTAACCTCCTTGCCATCGTCGTTGACGTACGTGATGCCATCCCCAGGTAGTCCAACTGACACGTGTGGAAGGTCGGACTTTACAACCTTCTCATCGCTCTTAGGGTGTCCATCTCCCTTCCCTTTTGAAGAGCTCGGTCTAGCATCTTCTTCTCCTGCATGATCCCCCCGATCTCCGGCGATTACCTCCGGGCCATCGTCGAGCAGTAGACCAGCGATCTGATCGACTTCATCGTCAAGCAGTCGCTTCTCGTCACTCTGCAACAACTCAGGCTCGTAGTCCTCATCCTCGATCAGGCGGTCACGTGCATCCAGACCGATTGCATCGATAGACATCTCTATTCCTTCCAAAGTCTCGTTGGCAACCTTGTACTTCTGTTGTATTGGGAATGTCAGAGGAGATTTCAGAATCATCCTCTCCGTCTGATGTAGCATTCTCAACCGAGGTGGAACCTTTGCCTTCTTGATGTTCAGCTCTGCACCCGCAAATGCAGTAAGTGCCCAAGCACGATACTTGTTTGCCCAATGCATGCCGGTGCTCAACACATATCCAGCAAATATACCAGTTTCCCCTCTCGGCTCGAACTTCTCCCTCTTTCCCCCTCGTGCTTCGCTCGGCTTGAAGTCCACTAGCGCACCAAAAGGTATCTTCTCGCCCTTGAACTCCTCGCCGTGCAGCCTCATCCATGCACTCGACCCGTTCACCTCTTCGATGTTCATGAGATGACACAGAGTGGTGATGGCTTGCACCCAATAACACGTGGGTAGACCGGCATGTACTAGACAAGCCGAAGTCTGGTCGATGATGAATTGATTTGTTCTTTCAGCAAGGGAATTGTTCTGCGGCCGTCCAGGCAGCGATAGGTCGTGGTTCAGCTTCGGCTCCACGCACGCATTGATCAGTTCCGGGCCGTCATCTGAATATACCTGCTTGATTTTCCTCCTCCCGCAGAAGTGCTTGATAGCCCTGACGACTGAGTCAGTGTCTCTTCTCGCAGTGGGATAAGCCATGATAATTCCGGTATATATGTCCCGGATGATGAGCGCATACCTGCCTTCCACTTCATGATCCCCTGATGCCGTCACGAAGTCGAACGTCACCAGGTCACCGAACGTCTTCACTTCTCTTTTGAATGTCCCCGTTCGCGATCTGAAGTGTCTCATCTTTGCCTTGACGCATGATTCGCAGAAGGGATTCCGGTATCTGTGTGTAAGCAAATGAGCTATGGAGTTGGCGTCCTTCTTGAGGACTCCCACTTTCCTCTTTATTGATGATCCTTCATACACGTCTACTTCGATTCCGGCATCTGGATCATCTTCATCAACCTCTTCCTCGTGAGCTTCGGCATCACCATGTCGATGCGGGACTGGCCCAACATCTACAGGTATTTCCTCAGCCACGGGAGGCGGACGTACCGGACCGGCTCCTCCGGGTGGCCCGAAGTCGAATGCCCCATCGTGGTGTTCGCCCTCGGCCTCTGCGGACTCACCGACAGCGGCGGGTGTGACGTCGTTCTCATCGTCACCTCCCTGATCTGCCTCGTCGTTCGTTACCATCGCCAATACTTCCGAAAAGTGCTCCTTTAGGTCGTCTATCGTAGGGCGATGCCTGTTACTCCGAAGTTTACCATCACTCACTAGGTACGGGATGTCGTCCTTGACCTGCAAGTGCACGAATCCCTGCTTTGGCGTAACCATGAAAGGTAGTTTACCAGGCATCCAGTGAAATGCATAACCCATCTTCATGCATCTCCTCCCCACTGACAATACCGGGGGTGTCTCATCCAATACATGCGGCTCGACAGTCTCGTCCAACTCGTCCACGACTATCTTGGCCACATCAGATGTGGAAGTGGAACCATTCGCGGTCTGGAACACGATCTCGTCGTCATCTTTCCCGATGTCGACACCCAGGCTCTTCGCCTTGGCTCTTCCGATGAGATCATGACCACATCCGGTGTCCATCAACCATTTCACCCGTTTGCTGATGCACGTTGACATGGCAAAAACGTTCTTCGGCATACCATGCTGCTTCTTCCAGTCGACAGCCGATTCCTTGATCTCGTCCTTGTTCCGATCATACTCGAACATTATGCTGCTGTCCTTGGTCACCGGGAAGTAGTGCTTCTTGTATATATCATCCACCACTTCTCTCAGTATCTTCGCACGTATCAATGATCGTTGGACTTGATAGGCTGATAATTCTCGATGATCACTGCTTTTGAACTTCTTCTCGTCGACGTACACGTACTGATAAGGCTCATTCTCATTGTCCTCATAACCGTACCATTCCCCTTTTCGTTCCCATTGCCTTCTCTCGTCTTCGAGGTAGGTGATCTCCCCATTCTCGTCGACGTCGAACACTTCCTTGAACCACACCATTTTCTCGGGGATCTCGGACTCGCCAGACCATCTCGATGATTCGCTCATCGCGTCGTCATCGTGCTCGTGGTAGACAGTCTCGGCTTCGTCCGGTTCGACATGATCAACGTCCTTCTTGAAGCTTACCTTCCCCGCAGGAGCCGATTGCTTCAGGACTATCGCAGGCATTGCGATGGCCCTCCTCGCAATGGCAGGCGCTGCGGCTTTGGCGGCAGCCTTCGACTTGGCTTGCGCCTTGTCATTTGACGTTGCTGGAGCTGAATTGTTCTTGATGAGCTCATGCCTATACTTGCAAGCGCTTCCCTTATCGCACTTCCCTTTCTGAAACGCGAAGCATGCTCCATCATCTCTCTTTGGTGATGATGATCTGGACTTGGATTTGCCCTTTCCTTTCCCCTTGGACATGCTCTCCAACTTGTGCTCCGTCTTCTTGCTGTGGGAAAAAGTGCATTCATTTCCTTTCACGCACCCCTTCGCCGATTTGAAGTGGTACCAGCAGGGGTTATCCTTGCTTCCGCCCGGACTCTTGCCTCTGTCGCTGGCACCGTCGGACTTGCCGTTCTTGCCAGCGTGGCCTTGGCTTTTGGGAGCACAGGAGCGGCATCAGGTCCACCGGGTTTCCCCTTTCTGCCCTTGCCACCCTGATTCTCCTGTTTGCCAGTAGCTGGAGCCGCATCCTTCCCGCCTGGCTTCATCATCGACTTGACCGATTTCTCCTTCATGTCGAGCATCAGGTCTTCCCGATCTGCCTTGATCTGATAGTCGATCAACGCCAATAAGAATTCATACGTCTTCTGAGGATGCTTGTCCGGTAGTCTGTGGTAGGCATTGAGGCCGAACTCCATCTTCTTGCTCCCTTTGATCTTCCTGTAAAGGATGTCTCTGAGAGCCAGCTTACTGGGTCTGTCCTCGCTCCTCATCTTTAGCAGCAAATCATACCATTTGTTCCTGAACATGACCAAGTTCTTGTCGCCAGGAAAATCAAGGTTGAATAGATGCTCGATGTGGTAGACAAGATCCGTTCTATCGGAAGTTCTGAATGATTGCATAACTAATGCCACCAACTCTCGTCCCTTCACGATCACCCCTTGTTGATATCGTAGTTCAGAGTGTCGTGTAGCATCGAGGTATACGTCCTTGGCTTCGTCAGGTGCTTGTTTCAACATGTTCTGCATGCCCATGGCCATCTTAATATCTATCGTAGCAAATCTGTCGCCACCTGAATCGCTAAGCAAATCCAGGTCTGGGTTCAACCCAAGAGCCTGCTCCAGCCATTTCGTCCATGCGTCGGTATCTGGATCTGCACATGCGCTCAGAACCTTCATCAGCAGTTGCATCTTCCAGGTGTCAAGTTGATGGATCTTTGGCCAGGCCGGAATAGATACTCTCTCGGCCTCTTTCCTCGAGATTCTCGGTCGATCATTCTTGATCTCTCGGTTATCTCTCGATCTCCTTCGTCTCCTCCGTGTCCGATCATCTTCTTCCTCTTCTTCTTCCTCGTCTTCCTCATCTCCTTCGTCGTCGTCATCCTCATCCTCATCATCAGGTGGATCATCCGGAGGTCCTCCTCCGCCACCAGCGAGGCTCAACTGACGTCGACCCGCTCCCTGCCCATTCCCATTGGGCGGGAATCCACCGTAATCCAATGGGGGCGTAGTACCGTTGTTTCCCCCTCCATCACCCCCACCAGTCGTAGTAGTGGATTGTGGGACATGCCCAACAACCCCTTGCATCTGGGATAGGTGTACATCGATCATTGGATCACCGAAAGACGGAAAGAGGATCGAACCTGGCATCAGCGACGGATTAGGGATTTGATTTGAAGACGATGACGGGACTGACCCAGCCACCTTCTTGTCTATCCTATTTGAATTAGCCTGGGTTCCTCCCTCAGCGCGTTTCACCACTGCTCGTTCACGATGTCCATCTTTGCTGCTGGAGGCTTCCTGTGTCTCCAGCTTCTTGTGTGCACGTAGTTCCTCGTTGTCAGCATCGAGTTGGCGTACAAAACTCTCTTCTTGCTTGAGCGTCGCCTCTCTCTCCTTCAGTTGTCCCTGAAGCTCATGCATCTCCTCGAGGTACTCATCGTACATTCCCTTAGCTGTCAATCTCCAGTACTTAGCCTCCTTCGACTTCTCGTCCATCGTGCACCGTTCCTCTTGTTTCTCTTCTTTGACCTGGGCTAACTCCAAGATCGCATCCTGACGATGACCACCTTCAACAGCAATCATCTGGTCCTTCATCGACACGTCGGACTCATACTGTTTGACGATCTCTTCTTTTTCGCGAAGCAAGCAATCTGCTCTCTTCGATTCCTGTTCCGCAATTACTGTAACGTCATTCAGCCTCGCCATCAGCTGTTCCCTGGAGTCCTCCAAAGAGTACGTCTCGGGGCGCTTGACGAGTGCATGCTCCAACTGTGATTTCAGACTTTGGACCATCTCCTCCTCGTTGAACTTCTCGATGGATGTAGAAGATTCTATGCCTCTGATCTGTTGCTGATAAACTGATATCTGTTGTGAAGCCTCACGGTGTATCTGATTTGCACGTATAGCTGATTCCTGCGCAGCCGACTTCTCGCTTGCCATGTAGGATTTCATCAATGCAATTTCCCGCTTCTGCTCCATGATAGTTCCTTCAGCTTGCCTCATCTGTTGCATTATAATTTTCGACTCCATGTCTTTCTTCTCCCCGTACTGAAATGCGTTCATTTCCACCTTGCGCATCTGTTGGGCTTCTTCCTCAAACTTGCGCCATGCCTCAGCCATGTGGTGTTAGTGGTGACTCACTAGATGTCCCGACTGCTTGCTGGCAATCTCGCATCGTCTTTCCAGCTCCTGGATCCGGATGGTGCTTCCATAGTCTTCTTGGTTAAGATTCGCCATTGCCGCCGACATTTCATCAAGTGTCTTCTGATATTCCCCGATCTCCACCTCCATCTTATTCTTCTCTTTGATCACGGCGCGAAAATCTGCACTGGTGGGTGATTTTGACCTCCCACCCTTCGATGTCGATCTCACGCCCTTCTGCGACGTCCGCGGTGTCGCAGGCGAAGATGATGATCTTCTCGGTGGGGATTCTCTTTTCTTCGACTCCTGATGAACATCGATCTGCTTCCATGATCTTGTGGGAGTAGATATGTCGCTGAATAGCGCGGAACCTCCGCTCCCAGGTTCATCCTGTGAATCTGCAATCATATCCATCACCGCAGGAAGAGCCATCAATCCATTGGATCCCCCTGAGCTGCTGTTCCCAAAAGTTGCAGTACTTGGGCTCGCCGAAGACGCCATTGTACTGTGTAGGTTATCGTTCCTTTATTGTCCCTGTACCCGCAATAAACCAGCTGTCTCCCAGTCCAGTGTAGAGCTCGTAGTTACGGCTGATAACCTGTCAAGAGACGGCAAGGTGACGTCCCGTGGGACGCTGTGCACCGAACCCTCAAGCTTCAATACCAACCACGTAGAAAGGTGTACACGGACGATGCCGTTATAGCCGAACCCGTGTAAACGTTGTAAGGAAGAAGGAATGATAGTTACGACAGTGGTCCTGACGAATGCAGCGCAAGCAGTTGTTTTGCTCTTAATGCCCGTCACGTATGTGCGCAGTCACACATCGGATCTTGAACCTCAATTGTGTCTTGAGCCAAATGGCGATCAATGGAACTTGGGAAGCAACACCAACAAGGACCTCAGAACAGCTACCCAATTTCGGCACGGGGCCTAGAGGGTTTTAACAGCTCGAAACCTCTTCTCCGGAGGAATGTCATTCACTTCCTCGCATGGCAGTGTCCTTTTGTTGCACATCTCCTCCAACAAGGAGGCTCTTCTGCCTTGCCCTACCAAACAAGTGCACACTTGAAAGTTATGGCGCTTTAGAGGCGAGCGCTTAAGAGATTTAGCTTTGCTTTATCTTATTTTGAACTGTGACTGCAGTGATTGTGGGCCAACTTCAAACTACAGCTTGAGCCAACCGGCCAAGAAAATATAAGAGGCATGCAGACACATGCGCGAAGCATCTCAATGACTCGATCTGCTGCTTTTTCCATCTCCAGGACAAGCCTGCAAACAAAATCCACAGGCGTGGCTCCTGTACTATATCTTCTCAGGAGAGCAAACTCTTGCTTGTTTTGTAGATTAGCTTCACTGCTCTCGCGCATGCTTGCCTTCTCATTCAATTCCTTCAGCTGGGCAAGCAGATCTGGCACCTCCTGCTGCTTGTCGGTTGGAAAGGGAACGGCCAGCTGCGTCCTCACCTCTGACAAAAAGCCAGACAACTGCTTGTCAGCGTTCTCCAACTCTCCTAGCTTTTTGCCCCAGCTGTTATCCTTCAGGCCAGCGATCTCGGCTGTCAGGAGCTTCAAGTCCTCCAACAGCTTGCTGAGGCGAACCCTCGCAGCTTGCAGGCTCTTTGACTCAGACTTGGCCTCAGACAAAGACGCAGACATGCCATGCTCAGCTGCAGAAGAACTGGCCAACTCTGGTCGGCCCAGCAAGTCCAAAGCCATCTTTTGGCTTGCCTTGCCCTTCATGCCCGCAGCAGTGCTTGACATGCTGCTGCTTGTCCTTGTGCCCTCAGTGTTCTTCTTGCCCTTGGTGTAAACAAAAAGGTACTTGTGCAACTGCTTGAACTTTGAGTGTTCTTGCACCTAGATTTGGAGAGGATCTCCTCCAAAATCTCATCCTTGTCATTTTCTGACAGGCCGGCTGTGTCAATATGCTCGATGGCGAAGATCCCTTGCCTCAGCTGCGTTGGCGCAATCCCAGAATGCTGCTAGCAAGCCATGAAACTGCAGAGAAAAACAAAAGCCACTACTAAGCCAAACAACCTGGTGAAGAAGTTGGTCACCAAGGACTCAGTCTCGTCCTTAATGTTAGATGTCAGGGACTCCAGGCTGTGGACCCAGCTGCAATTCTTCACTCCGAATTCTTGCAGTTTGTCCAGAATCACCTTCTTCTCCTCAATGGTGCCCGCTTCGTACTCCTACCAAGGAGATCAAGCTGTCAGTTAAGTAGGTGGCCAAGAAGCCCACTACAAACTCAAACATGCATGCGGCGGTCCTGCAACACCTTCTGTGCGTCATCCTTCTGGGAGTCACTGGTTTTCTTTGCCTTCACTTTGTATTTTAGCGAAGTGAGAAGCGCGCTCACTGTGCCTCTGGCGTAGCCCAGCTGGCTTGGTGGGGCCCCAGACCCCTCATGCTCCATGGGCGCCTGGCCATCTTCCTTTTTGGCAGCTTGGTCTGAGGCCGAGGAAGTTTGAGCACATCTGGCATGCATTTTCCCATCACGCTCGAAGATTCCACGGTATCGTGATCTGATCTGGCCACTCAAGCATCTGCCTGGTCAGGACAAGCATCTTGCACAAGTATCAAAACCGTAAAAAAAATAAAGCTGGCCTTGTTCTCCGACGGATCTGCTGCGGGCTTCTCGGGCTTCTTGAAAGTATCGCCTTCCTGCAGTGTAGATTCACACACAAAAAAGGACACTCCCAAAAAAACATGGCAAATCAATGTGATCTCTCAAGGCAGTCCTTGGCCAGCCGGATGGCCTTTGCCACTGCGCTGGGATGGCCAGGTCCAACCCACCTTCCATTCACCTTCAAAGAATCGATCTGAGCTTCCAACCAAGCTTTTCGCTTCCGTCCCTTGTTTTTTTTACCCTTCACGGGCTCTTCCTCCCAGCCGTGGTCGCGCGCCCAAGCACCTGTCCCCCAGTAGGATCTTTGCCAGCTTTCAAAGGCATCCTGCTGAGTGGCCACCACCGCCGGCTGCTCATTCTTCTCATTCTTTTCATTCTCATTCTTTTCATTCTCATTCTTTTCATTCTCATTCTCTCATTCTCATTCTTTTTTTCTTGCTGGCGCTCCTTTCCACCAGCACGCCATGGGTGCAGAGTTGCCAGCTCTTTGAAATCCTCTGCGGATTTCCCAAGCGTTTTTGCTTTCTCCTGAGCTTCGTCCCTTCCTTTGGCCTCCTGCAAAGCCCACTTCGCGTAGTAGGATTTTGTCTCCAAAGGGACATCGGCACTTTTCTCCATCTTGATGCTGGCGCTCAAGAGCTCGGCTATGCACCGAACCCTCCAGCTGTAATACCAACCACGTAGAAAGGTGTATACGGACGATGCCGTTATAGCCGAACCCGTGTAAACGTTGTAAGGGGAAGGAATGATAGTTACAACAGTGGTCCTGTCAAGAGACGGCAAGGTGACGTCCCGTGGGACGCTGTGCACCGAACCCTCAAGCTTTAATACCAACCACGTAGAAAGGTGTATACGGACGATGCCGTTATAGCCGAACCCGTGTAAACGTTGTAAGGAAGAAGGAATGATAGTTACAACAGTAGTCCTGACAAATGCAGCGCAAGCAGTTGTTTTGCTCTTAATGCCGATCACGTATGTATGCAGTCACACATCAGATCTTGAACCTCAATTGTGTCTTGAGCCAAATGGCAATCAATGGAACTTGGGAAGCAACACCAACAAGGACCTCAGAACAGCTACCCAATTTCGGCACGGGGCCTAGAGGGTTTTAACATCCCCCATTTGGGTCGCATTGTTCATCATGCGGTCCAAACACCACAAAACGTTCCACTGGCCACGGCTTCAACTACGAAATCGTGTCGTGCATTCTTTTACTTGCTATCACTACACCGTTCATTCGCTGTGAAACATGCCGGGTTCGATTGTACGAAAAGTGAAACATTCATCCTCCAATCGAAGCACACATCCATATGCAGGTGTATATAATACACTGTGGCCACTTCACTTGACCGCCAGTGAACATTCCAGCTGCCGCATTTGCGCATCGCGCAGCTGTCATCCATAAATGGGTTGGCCACAAAAGTCCACCAGACGCGCCCGCTTGTGATCGGTCTGCATATCTCCGGCAAAGAAACATCGGTGAGTAATCAATGCAAATCGTAGCCATTCCAGATACCATGGACAATACATAAATAATGAAAAGATATCATCTATAAGGTAATAGTTCCATCCATGAATATCCAGAGCGTCATAGTCATCGGAATATGTAACCATGTACACACCCAATCATCTTGGACACATGAATATAAATCATGACATAAGTCGTTCCACCGAAACAGTGTCGATGTGACGCAAGTAACAGATGGGGACTGGCCCACATCGTACCGCAATCATCATCTTCACGAAGCATACCTGTCCCCAATGGACAGCCTATGGGTACGTCGGCGGAACTCCTCGTCCAAGTTCTTCTGGGCTTCTCGTGCCCGGACACACTTCTTGTTGTAGTCCTCTGGCAACCAGTGCCCTTTCCGAAGGCACCAATCCAGCAGGGGTGTGTCGCATTTGTTCGGGTCGATGGCCGAGATGATGGCGCTCACGTTGACCGTGTAACCATTCTTGCCAAGGTTCAGGCCATCCCTCACGAATGATATATACTTACAGTTGAAAGCTAGTGCAAAGCATCTGAAAATAATATCACCCACCGGGTGCACTCGGTCCTTGACCAGGAGCTTCATTTCTTCCTTGGTGACATCGAGGATTCTCGCTGCAATCCACAGCTTGTAGAATGTGTATAGTCCCTCGCATTTGTTCACCATCATACGAATATATTCGTCACGCTCCTCAACCGATCGGAAGGCTCTTGTCCGAACATTCTCCGATTGAGAAATCTTCGTTATTGTTGATGGCAAAAGTATACCTTCCTGATCATGCTCAGTGATGTTGGGGTACCTCCTGAAATCATTGTGATAAGGGCAGCCCGGATTCCCTTCGAGTCCGGCATTCATCGTTCTCTCCTCACCACCTTCAAACATCCCCCACATCTTGGACAGCTGGAGTGCGATAAATCCTGCCATGTACTGAGCCTCACGCGGCTCGTCAAGGCAGATCGCCATCCGTTGGGAACTTATAATGTCCCGTGACGTCAGATCGGTGTCGCGGTAATACCAACCGCCGTCTTCTTCTTCTGACGCATAGCCGGATGTATATCCTTGCGTGTCCATGTCGTCATCTTCTCCCGGAACTTCCTCCGCTTCGTCCTCATCCTCCTGTGCTGCCGCATCGTGGTTAGCTTCTTCCTGTGCACGCCTGGCATCTCCAGAGACGTTGGGGTTTTGGTTGTCCTCCTCGTCATCGGATTTGATGTGAATGTAGTATCTTCCGATGGAGATCAGTTGTGCCTCGCACTCCAGGCATAAGCAGAAGCAGGTGGGGATCGCGGTCGCACATGATGGACATATCCGGCACCTCAGTCCTTCCCATGTCTCATCATTCAGGATGACGACTTTGCTGATTTCGTCCCGGACCTCGTTGACCTGTGCGTTGAACTCTTCCATCTTGTTGTTTCGATAGAGTTCGCAGGCACGATTAACCATGTCAACGATGTAGTGCAGATTATCGGCACCTGTCTCAGTCTCCGGCATCCTCTCGCTGATCTTTGCGACGTTCTGGAGGAACATCGCAGCCGACTCTTGGGAAGAGTTGACAAAGCCAGGGCAGATCTCGTTCTCCACACACTTCGAGTACGCCCTCTTGATGTCAGCGTACTCCAGGCGCTTCCCTCCATTGCTTTTGCCAATCCAAATGGACTTGACCTCATAGAACGGGATCACGTCAAAGACCATGAAAGTCCCATTAGCCGCGACTCCAGCCCCATACCGCGCGAGGGTTGCACTGGGAATATAGATGATCGCAATCGGATCCCCTCTCCTCACGTTCCGTAGCGTTGTCTTCGTCGCCACGTTCATCTCATCCCATGGAGCAAACGCCCCGAAGTGCAGTGCTAGCCTGTTGCCGCCATCGATTCCGCCGGGGACTAGCCCACAGCGTACGATGCTTGGCAGGTTTTCCACATACGTCACATGGAATGCTCCTCCGAGAGAATCACCCATTCTTGCGGAATACCTATTCGCCAGTGCGGATGAGCTCATGAATCCAAAATCACTGTGACCGGTTGTGACTCGGATGCACCAAGGTCTGTACCATCCATCGCATCTGTTGAACATCCTGTCGATGTCGTCCCGATCCACGCCAGCCTTGGTCATTTCCTCCCTGGCTGCCCTCGTGTCGTTCGGGTTCATGATGCTCGGAAACCTTGCTGCCAGAACCTGGAATCTCGATTTCTTGCTTCCGGATTCCTGCCACTTGATCACCTCCATGATGCCCATGTATCGTTTCGCTCTCGTGGTGTGTGGTGGGAATATGTCGTTGTTCCGGTCGTCAATGACAGCATCAATGTCGACCCATCCACCCTCGTCGCACCTGAAAGCACTTCCTCGGCAATTGCCGATCTTGTGTCGAAGGACTCTGCATAGGTCGTGAGATAGCTGGTTTGCTTGGTCCCTTGTAGTAAATACCGAGCGATCATCACCAATCCTGCATAGTGGAGCACCGTCGAAAGGAGCAATGCAGAAGTTGACACTCTTGCCAAGTTGCATCACGTCCACTTGCTCAAGGATTGCACCTTTGGGAAAGTATTTGGGGTCAACGATGGACGCATACGCCCATGGCAAGTGCACATCACTCACATCGCCATACTTCGGGATGTAGCACGGGATGGTGTCGCATCCCATCTCAAGCGTCTTCTTGAATGTCCTGCTGTCCCCGCACGGGTTGTAGGTGAGGTCGACGCCACCACATTGTAGCTCTCCTCCCTCAGCCGTGTCAGCCATCTCCACCAAATTAATAGTGTAGCTGTACATCTCAATTGTTTCTTTCCCTGCTTGTCCCCCTTTCTTTCTTTCCTTGGACGTTGATGAGGACGGTTCCTCCGTATCCCCCATGTCTTCATCAGATGAAACAGGGTCACTGCTGAGTAGCTCACGGAGCACCTTCATCGCCTTCTCATTTCCAGCAGCCTCCTCAATGTCCTTGCAGTCGCCGTCGTGGGCCAGGTTCGCGCACTTCTTACAGATCCCCATATCTCCCATGCACTTCTCCATTGACTCCAGGAATCCTAGTGCCGCTCTCCGCCCGTCGATCACACGCTGCTTCTTGTCTTCCTTCTCAGTATTGGTTTGAGAACTTCGACTCGGGTCTGGTGCTTGACCAAGACCCTCATCTTCGCCCTCCGTGGCCTTTCTCTTGGAACCTTGTGCAGAGGGCTCGGTGATCAGGGATCGTGGATGTCTGGGCTTGACCTTGTTCATGATGTCAAGCACCTCCTTCGTGGGCACGCCGAGCTGTGCGGACGGTTTGTTCCGCTTTCTGTTCTGGCCCGTCGTGTGGGTCACGTTCCCAGCGAGGTGTCGCACTATTGACTGCTCGAACTCCCTCTTGATCTTCCATGCATCCTTCCACAGTGGCAGTTCGTGCTGGAAGTACGACATCACCTCAAAGAATCCCAACACCATCTCGACGACGTCTCCCAAGGATTCCTCGTTCGTGGTTTGTCCCAGGAGTTCATACATCGTTCCTTGGTCGAGCACACTCTTGATCCATGACGAATATGCCACATTGCCGAGATCCTTGCCTATCAAGAAGATGGACATCCTCTCCTCGACTCCCTCGGAATTCTTGCACACGATCACATCCCGGGATGCGCACAATTGCTTCCCGTGACCGTTGTTGTAGAACTGCGCTGCTTGATCCACAGTCATGCTCACGAATCCCGCGTGAGAAAGCTCCTTCTTCAGCCTCGAATACGCGAGCTCCCGTATGATCGTGATCATGGCCTGGATATTGTTGACGTCCACCATGAGGTTTTGAAGGTCGGGGATTGCCACCACGCATTCCGCGAAGAGGCGCGTGTACATTTTCTTCCCCTCGGTAGACATTGCAATACCGTTCGTGTCCGCGTTCCAGTTCGCGCAACAGTTCACGCAAGAAGAGGGATTGTACTTCGATTCGGTCCGAGCACCTTCGACTTGCTCATCTGCATCTCTTTAGCGCAAAGTTCGCAGATAAACTTGCTGAGCTCCGTGACCGTATACCATCGAAGACGTTGATCACCGGCATCGGCTTTCCCAAAAGCATCCTGCTCGCCGTGTCCTTCATCTTGCCGCTCTTGTTTCCTCTTCGACTGTGCAGTGAAGGTCGGCTTGTACTCGAATTTCACCTTCGATTCCTCCATGTTCTTCGGGATGTTGAATCGAAGGTCGGGCTCGTTTATGCACGTCCCCTCCAGCTCACACACAAACGTGTTGCTAGGTGCGACCGCATCGATGGATTTCTCGATCAGCAGTCGTTTCAGGAGGAAATGTTGCAAGTTCGAGCTCCCAGGGATCTTGTAGTTCTTTCCTGTGAGCGCATGGACCACGCGCCACAGGCGATCGTTCTCGGTCACCAGCGCGCCTGCCGCCTTGCAGATCTCGCTAACCTTGTTGGCGATCGTCCCCAAGTCCCCTCTTCCACCATGGAAAGCAACATCGCGATTCACGCACACCACGACCAGGCCCTTGCATGTGTTGACGAGGTCAGATATCGCCTTCTGCAGGGAGTCGATGATGGGGTTGGCGGTCACCTGCCATCCGCATCCTCTCATGCACACCCAATCATATAGCGACATCCAGATGTGCACCGACATTGGTGAGTCATCCATGTCTCGCCTCCGCCGTTCAGCGATGAGCTTATCCAGCTTCTGCAATCGGGAGATGATATTCAACGTGTCGTTGGGTGAGGAGACTTGCTCACTCGACCCATAGTATGATCTCTCCTCGATGTTTGTCCATCCCTGTTCGTTGACCATCATCTGGAAGGTCTTCGTGCTCCCTTTCGAGTTGACGGCCCTCAGGGGCCAATCCAGGACCAAGAAGCTCTTCTTGTGGATCATCATGTCGCGAATCGTCGCCTCGCCAATGGGGCTCCTCTTCTGCCTCTTGATAATCCGGATCAACTGTCCAGGTGCGTTGTCCGGGTTCTTTTCCGCCTGAATCAACGTGTTGATGGCTTTGGCGCCCGGAAGGCGTCCAGTAATCAGGCATCCTGTTTGGGCACACAAGAAAGCATATAGCTGTAACCATGCCGCATTCCCCTTCCCAACATAGGAAAGTATAATCTTCTCCGCGCTGGTCTTCTCTTCGAAGCGCAATAGCGAAGAGGTCAGGCATCTCAGCATGCACTCCCAATATGTTGCGTTCTTGCCTTCTGCAAGACACGGCCCAAATACAGTTTGTACGATCGGGTACCCTGTATTGTTGTCTATGTTGAACTTCACATTGACAGTCGCGCCGCTCAAAGTAATACCCCCTTCGAACGAAGTGTAGGTATCATGTCCAGCAGTTGGGTTGATAATTACCCATCTGTCGTCGTCGCCACCAGAGTTCATTCGGAAAATGGAGTCGATGATCTCGTTGTCGATCTTGACAGCGTCGCTGGCTTGCGACCCTTGACTTGGATCTCCCTGCTGGGGGACTGACCCACCAGCGGTTTGACTCCCCTGTCCGGAGCTCGATGCCGACTTCTGCTGTCGCTCCGTCTTCCGCGGCGGCTCCGTCTTCGATGAGCCCATCACCCACCATGTCGGCTCTTCCCCAACCACGAAATCCTCGGGGTACTTCTCCAGCTCCCTCTCGATTTCATGCATCGTGCAGTACTTGTTCTGGAAGAATTCGATCATGACGTCCTTCTCGGCCTTCTTCTCGATCTCCTTCATCCAGCTTACCCACTTGCGCCGATCTTGGTTCTCAGCGGCCCTGTCAGCCGCATGCAGTGCCAAACTGATGGAGTTGATGTTCATCGCGGGCAGCTTCGACTCATAGATCATATCGATGCACCATAGGAAATCCCTGGCGTACTCGATCTCCCGGTAAGAGCTCCCTTTTGTCTGGACGGAAATAAGCTGTGTACGACTGATCTTTGGAGTCCTTCTCACCGAGTAATGGCTGCAATCTCCTCATGATGAATGAGACGCACATGAGCGAATTGACCGCCCCGATGCACGCGTCAGAGATGTCACTGGGGGTTGACCCACAGATCATCCAGCGCAATAGGTTGTTCTGGCTGGCATTCTCATCCCTCCTCAGTGCATATGCTAGGTTCTTCATCGATGCCTGCAGCTCATTCTGGTAGACCAACCCAAGGTCCCAATTCTTCTGGTAGTCGTCCTTGGAACCACGACCGTAGGAGTCGATCTTGGGAGCCTTGATCACGCTCAACGTGAACACTTTCCCCCAGTTTCGATCTCTGTATCTTGCGATTCTCCGGTCGTGCTTCTCAAACTCTGCAGTTGTCTGGAACTCCTCAGAGCTCCTCCACCTTCTCGATGACGATGCCCTAGATGACTCGTCGTTGATGAATTCTTTGTACACCTCCCCAACCGGGGTGTCCTGGTGGAATGCTGCTTTGAACGACCGTTCATCGTTGTCCTCGGCCACGCCTAATGCGAGATCCCAGATGTTCGCGATTGATCTCAACATATCCGCCCCTTCCAAGCAGTACTTGGTTACGTTGAGCAACTCGGGGTTCTTCGCCAGCATCGTTGCCTCACCGCAAAGTTGGTTCAGCGCCGACACGATCTTCTTTCCCTTGCTGAAGAATTCCCTCCATCCAAGCATACATTCGTCGGCAGAAAGCTGTCCGAAAACTTTGCTGATGAACTCTAAGGCAACCCTCATAGACTGCCCTTCACCTTTCATCATCCCGCGGCCCTTAGCAGAATAGTACGCTGAGTATGCATAAATAGCGGGGACGCCGATGTCCTCGATCCACTTCACGCACATACCCAGGTCGCTGCTCACCTCCATCCTCTTGGGCATCCTCTTGCCTTCCTCGATGGCGTTCTTCACCAAATTTCCCAAGAAGATTGCTGCTTGCCTAGATTTCCCAACAGGCACGCAGAAGAACTCATTCGTATTGACGACATTCGGATTGGCAGTCATCTTGATGATATTCTCCAGAACCAGGAAAACCCAAGATAAGCAGCTGCAAATGAAGCCACGGAATTGTCCCAATATGATCCCAGCTTCAGATTGAGGTGACGAACTCGTCCAGCTCCTTCTTGAAGCTTGGGGTTCGGGACTGACCCAGCTCCCCGTATGCACCAGAGGTTCGGGACTGGCCCAGCACCTCGGTTGTGCAGTTGGGGTGGTGCAGATTTCGCTCGCAGTAGCTTGGTGCTTCTGCGATCTCCTTCGCGTAATGCAAGCAAGAGCGAGTTTCAACGGTGCCGGTTTGAGGCACCTTGCTCGAGCACGAAAACGGCGAAGGGTCACACCCACAATTATAGACGTGTACAACTGGGTTTCTTTGGTTTCACGACCAGCACAAGGTCCATGCTCATGGTTTCCATTGCATTTCTTGGACAACGAGCCACCAAGTTCAAAGTTCCATGATACAACTCTCCATGGTTTCTTGATTGGCATGGGTTTCTTTGCATATCTTTGTTTCAAGCCATAGCGACACCCATCAAACCGTGACTAGTCCCATCATGCACGACCTCACGCAGTCTCTCATCTTTCCAATAATCTGGCACCGAACGCTCAAACAAGATCGCAACAAATGTGGCATGCCGTTGTTTCCAACCGAACCGTTTCAAACAATCTCCAAAATTTCATATTTTATTTAGCCTCAATTTCTCTGCGGTATCATTCCCTTAGTCTTGACTGGCGTGCCATGATGATCCGTGCAAGAGCCAATGAAGAACAACTCATGTTCCAACACCTGATAAACACATGTCTCATGGCAGGTTCCATATGCCGCTCAAATAAATCATCATAGGTTATAGTGACTACCTGCGGCCCGTCGTCGAACGGAAACGATGAACCGATTTCCGATGATTTGAACATCATCAACGATGGGCGAACCAAATCAACGCATGGAAGTGACAACGTCTGAGTTCTCATACCAGGAAGCGAGACATGAACAGGAGCGCGAAGCACACCACCGTGGTGTTTGACCATCGCGAGTTCAATACCCGGCGCTAACTGTGGCTTGTGCTTCACCGCAATGCGATACGGAACAAAACAACGACCAGGGACAAGCTGCTCGTGATTGATATGCAGACAACGCATGAGCAATTTCAATCGAAGCAACGTTTCCAAAGCAAGATTAGATTTAACACGCTCAACAAATAAACGCGTTCGACGATTTCTTCTCGATACCTTCAACCACCAGGACACCGTAGGTTACATCGGACAGCGTGGATGATACCGTGATGCGTAGAACCGTTTCAACGCCGATTACAGCGACCGATCTGGGATAAAGCTCTCGCTGCAAGCGTTCAATAACCATCAATTGCCGGCGTAGCCGGATGCTCATCCTCCAACAGCCATGACCATTTGCTCAGAAACCAAGTGACGAAGCCACTTTGCCCAAAGCGATTGTCGCCAACATGATGGAGATTTCCCTGCGCATCAATCTGGGTCAGCGGCAACAACAACGGATCATCGCTTCATGCTCGCCACAATCCCTCTTTGGATATTTGTCAGACCACCGTAGATCAGGGCATGATCATTGTATTATTATCTGAAATATTGGAATAAATCAGCATCCCAAACAGTACCATGGCGTCCCAGCACATGGGATCACACGTGGGTGTGAGCGCCTTGAGGGTATCCGGGTCAGACAGCAAGCTCGGGTCAAGTAGACCAATCTGCAAGCATGCATGTTTCCATTTGCGCCCATCATTGAACGCCTTGGTGTAAATATCGGCCGCCATCCTGTCGGTGACCTCATACGCCAAGTACATGTAATCACGTGTGAACATCTCATGCATCCACGAAATGCTAACACCATGGCTTCTCTCAAGGTGGCGCATCGTGGGGTTCCTCCCCGATCGCACGACACAGATCATAGCCTTATTATCGTCATAGAACACAAAGTTCGGTGACTTCTTGAGAATCCGCTCTACCAGCTTGAGAGCGGGCATACCATCGATCTCATGGCAACGTCGGCCGCAACAATCTCGGCCTCGGGAGTGGAGTGACTCACACAACCCTGTCTTTTAGAGCTGCCAGACAACGGAAACCGGGTATTAGGCCCTTGTATATTCAAGTGTCCACCGGAGGTGGAACGCAGCGAGTCAACGCATCCCGCAAAGTCAGCATCCGCATACAAGGCCAAGTGCACATCGTCCATAGGGTCTCCAACCCAACCGACCATGCGCCAATGTTTGGTATGATGCACATAGCACATCAAGTGATGCAAGCCCCGATCATCGGAGTCAGTCCACCTATGCACGTTCCGTGCTAGGCGATTCACTTGCCGCAACAAATCGAAGCGAGCAATCCGCGCACCGTACAGCAACTTCATCAGTACGCTAGCGGCATGCGGAGCAAGGTGTCCACGCACGGGCTCCTTCATGGCCAACTCAGGAGTCCCTCCCCGTTGGTCCGGCACTGTGGCAGAACCGTCGGTGGGCACAAGATTGTTACACCAATTGCACACGACTGACAGCCCCTCTCTGGCAGGCTTCCGTGAGACGTGATTCTTTGTTTCTTCATGCAACTCAGGGGTGACAACCTTATTCAACTTCACGTCGCCCGCCACTTCAAGATAGCGGTCGACACAGGAACGTAGGAACTGTTCCATGTCATAGGTCACCGTTGTTTCTCGGTGTCCGTTCCCGAGAGTGACGTTTCCCTTGCTTTGATTGCAACCAAGGTACATGTCAAGTCCAGTCTCGGGCTCAATCTTCAAACGTGTACGCAACATGCTCCACCCTTGGGCAAGGTTCTTCTGCGGCCCTGCCATTTTGAAGTCGTCGACATACACAACCAGAACAAGCTGGAGCCTTTCATGAATGTACACTGAAGGCCATTCTTCGCCGATGGGCTCAAACCAACGGCACGCACCGACTCATCGCAGTGCTGCTCCCAAAATGTTCCCGCATCTGGGTGTCCGTACAGCGCCTTCCTCAACGGGACGACTGGTCTTCTGTACTTATCCCATTTGCATTCACTTGGCACGGCCTCCGGTGGCAATTCAATCCAACACGGCGTGCCTCTCAAGGTGGCCTGTATATACGCCTGAACAGCGTCGGCCATCTGCGCATCCCAACCATCATGACAACCCAGAAAATCCGCCCAACGCGAGGCTTCAAATGAAGCAGGGGAGTTCCCCAAATCTTGAAACATCGCAGCCTCAAAGCTTTGGTTCTTCACTTGGTTCCCCAGCAACACGCCTCTACCCTTGAACTTCCTCTTGGGATCACCAACAGGCAACTGTGAGTGCTTTTCAACGCAAATGCCATGTGCGCGAGCCATGTGTATTTCTTCCCCTTTCGCTTTTGCTTCCCTGGCTACAGCGTCATATTCGCGCACCGCGCCAAGATCGAAGACCCCCTGGTCGATTAATCCCGACCACTCTTTCTTCATTGATGCCAATGCATCAGGGTTGGTCAACATCTCTTTCCGGCCTACCGACCTGGATACTAAAGCGTCGAAGAATCGTACAACTTTCACAGCTTTCTCTCTGTGCTGTATTCGCTCAGAAGTCACGCACGGCATCGATGGGTACTTCTTGGCTTCACCGTCCTCGCCTATCGCAGGCATTGCGAGTGGCACTTTTCCAGAAACTATCTCAGCAGACTCCTCCCATTCATACCAGGTGAGGTCCGTCGATTCGTCGACAGATGGATCCGTCCCCGATGCTGTCTCAGCTTCGTCTTTATGACTCTCCATGACTGATGCAACCGCCTTCGTCCAGTTTGGAGTCGACTTTGATCGCTCCTCAGACTTGAACTTCCAGGCATAATTTACCACCAGACACTCAAATTCTTTCTCAAGCTGAACGTTTCGTCTCATGACGTCTTGGGACTGTTTGGAATCCATGAGAACAACCACCCCGTCGACAGGATTAACAACAATCCTGACCCATTCAAGCTCAGCCAAGTGCTTCCCATCCATTGGGTTCTTGATCCTTGATATGTTCTTCCGCAATCCCCAATTGTACTGCCATTCTACTCCACCCCAGCGGTCCCGAAGCATCGCTCGAATCCTCTTACCACCGGGCATCTGTAATGTCCGTGCCTCTGCCGGCGCGGAAATCTCAGACTCCTTACTCTTGGGATCTTCTTCTTTCTTCTTGCCACCGCCCTTCACCTCGGCCTTCTCTTCCTTGGTGTAATATTTACTCATCATCTTCCATTCTTCAGGAGTGAACTCTGGAGGTCTCGATGTCTTCATTAGCCTGAATCCATCCTTCCCGACAGGATACGGTCTTCCGGCCTTGTCGATTTTAACCTCCTTGCCATCGTCGTTGACGTACGTGATGCCATCCCCAGGTAGTCCAACTGACACGTGTGGAAGGTCGGACTTTACAACCTTCTCATCGCCCTTAGGGTGTCCATCTCCCTTTCCTTTTGAAGAGCTCGGTCTAGCATCTTCTTCTCCTGCATGATCCCCCCGATCTCCGGCGATTACCTCCGGGCCATTGTCGAGCAGTAGACCAGCGATCTGATCGACCTCATCGTCAAGCAGTCGCTTCTCGTCACTCTGCAGCGATTCAGGCTCGTAGTCCTCATCTTCGATCAGGCGGTCACGCGCATCCAGACCGATTGCATCGATAGACATCTCTATCCCTTCCAAAGTCTCGTTGGCAACCTTGTACTTCTGCTGTATTGGGAATGTCAGAGGAGATTTCAGAATCATCCTCTCCGTCTGATGTGGCATTCTCAAATGAGGTGGAACCTTTGCCTTCTTGATGTTCAACTCTGCACCCGCAAATGCAGTAAGTGCCCAGGCACGATACTTGTTTGCCCAATGCATACCGGTGCTCAACACATATCCAGCAAATATACCAGTTTCCCCTCTCGGTTCGAACTTCTCCCTCTTCCCCCCTCGTGCTTCACTCGGCTTGAAGTCTACTAGCGCACCAACAGGTATCTTCTCGCCCTTGAACTCCTCGCCATGCAGCCTCATCCATGCACTCGATCCGTTCACCTCTTCGATGTTCATGAGATGGCACAGAGTGGTGATGGCCTACACCCAATAACACGTGGGTAGACCGGCATGTACTAGACAAGCCGAAGTCTGGTCAATGATGAATTGATTTGTTCTTTCAGCAAGGGAATTGTTCTGCGGCCGTCCAGGCAGCGATAGGTCGTGGTTCAGCTTCAGCTCCACGCACGCATTGATCAGTTCCGGGCCATCATCCGAATATACCTGCTTGATTTTCCTCCTCCCGCTGAAGTGCTTGATAGCCCTGACGACCGAGTCAGTGTCTCTTCTCGCGGTGGGATAAGCCATGATAATTCCGGTATATATGTCCCGGATGATGAGCGCATACCTGCCCTCCACTTCATGATCTCCTGATGCCGTCACAAAGTCGAACGTCACCAGGTCACCGAACGTCTTCACTTCTCTTTTGAATGCTCCCGTTCGCGATCTGAAGTGTCTCATCTTTGCCTTGACGCATGATTCGCAGAAGGGATTTCGGTACCTGTGTGTAAGCAAATGAGCTATGGAATTGGCGTCCTTCTTGAGGACTCCCACTTTCCTCTTTATTGATGATCCTTCGTATACGTTTACTTCGATTTCGGCATCTGGATCATCTTCATCAACCTCTTCCTCGTGAGCTTCGGCATCACCATGTCGATGCGGGATTGACCCAACATCTACAGGTATTTCCTCAGCCACGGGAGGCGGACGTACCGGACCGGCTCCTCCGGGTGGCCCGAAGTCGAATGCCCCGTCGTGGTGTTCGCCCTCGGCCTCTGCGGACTCACCGACAGCGGCGGGTGTGACGTCGTTCTCATCGTCACCTCCCTGATCTGCCTCGTCGTTCGTTACCATCGCCAATGCTTCCGAAAAGTGCTCCTTGAGGTCGTCTATCGTAGGGCGATGCCTGTTACTCCGAAGTTTACCATCACTCACTAGGTACGGGATGTCGTCCTTGACCTGCAAGTGCACGAATCCCTGCTTTGGCGTAACCATGAAAGGTAGTTTACCAGGCATCCAGTGAAATGCATAACCCATCTTCATGCATCTCCTCCCCACTGACAATGCCGTGGGTGTCTCATCCAATACATGCGGCTCGACAGTCTCGTCCAACTCGTCCACGACTATCTTGGCCACATCAGATGTGGAAGT
>CAUJNA010001919.1:0-50851 GCA_963377175.1 Effrenium voratum | reverse complement strand
TTTTTCACGGCGCGCACAACAGGAATGCCTGTAGAGGGGTGGTGGTGACCCCCCGTCCTGTACACTCCGCACTCTGTGACCCGTACTGAGCATGCGTGAACCCCTCGACCAACATGAAAAAGAACTTCCATCGGACCAAGGACAAACTCATGGGCTCACGCAGCTGCCTGGAGTGATTCGCACTGTCCTCTCCGGGCTACAAAATCAAAAGGCATGCAAAAATATCTACGGCTCCGACTCCGCGCGGCCGACAAAGGTCCGCATTCTGTGACTTGTACTGAGCATGCGTGAACCTCGACCAACATGAAAAAGAACTTCCTTCCATCGGACCAAGGACAAACTCGTGGGCTCACGCAGCTGCCTGGAGTGATTGCACTGTCCTCTCCGGGCTACAAAATCAAAAGGCATGCGAAACGGAAAAGATCTACGGCTCCGACTCCGCGGGGCCGACAAAGGAACCGCTGGGACGGAGCTTCACGATGTACCTGCCGCAGTACTTGTGGGCAACGAAGGTGTTGCGCCAGACCGTTCTGGCCTCCGTCTTGCCAAGCACGGGCTCTGTATGAGTCAATGCCCAGTTTGTCGAGCCCGTCGAAAACGGTCGGCAGGATCGGGAACATGCCTATCCTCTTCAAAAGCTTGTCGATGGCATCGCTGTTGTCCTGGTCCTGCATCTCCAACTTCTTGAGCTCCTGCACCAAACCCTTGTACAGATTGTTGTGGTGCCCGGTATACAGCCGCCCGGGACGGTCAAACAGAGCTTGGGCAGCAGCGCTCTCCTTGTAGGTTGAAGCCACCAACCCAGCGCGTCTTTGTCCCGGATGAGCAGGATTGCCAAGTCTGTGCGAGCCCCAGCTGGGCCGCCGCCCTGGTCTCCGCCAGCTCTTCGATGGCCTCGCGGTTGATGGGCTCGTACAGCACCTTGGAGATGCAAAGGCTCTTCTCATCCTGCACCTTGCGGACACCCGCAAACGAGCCAGTGAGCGCTCGGGTCGCTTCCTCAAGATAGTTCCTCCTGGGGCGCTTGGGAGCGGGCCGGGGGGTCCTGCATGAACATCTGCCGGCGCTTCCTCAACTGCCAATAGAAGATGAAATTCCGACGGGGTGGACAGGTCTAGAAACCGCCAGGAACTCACCTTCTGCCGCGCCAAGCCCGCCTCCAGCACTTGAATCCGATTGAGGTCGGTGGGGGCCTGCTGCAGCAAAAACTCGCTCCGGTTGGCAGCCTCGTCCCCGCCGATGGTTGCCTGTTGCAACTCCTCAGGGACCAAGCAGGGTGAAGAAAAAGGGAGGGAGACCGAAAAAGGGAACAATGACAAAAAGGGGGAGGGAGAAGGGTGTGGAACACGACGCCTGAAATTGCTCCGCCGCGGACTTCGGTCGCAGCAGATCTGGGCTATGGGCTGCATCTCCATTGTCCTCAGGGCAGGCAAGCGCAGAGGAAGTTTGGTCCGCAGGGTCCACAGGGCAAGCAAATGTCCAAAAAAAGGAAAACCTGGTAGCAACGCGGTGTCGCCGACAGCCTGCGGCCTCCTCTTCTCGCCCCACCGGCTGGTCGCCAAGGACCACGGGGATGGCCTTGTTGCCGCCTCCATTGCCAGCCTCACCAGCCTCGTTGCCGCCTCCAGTGCCAGCCTCGTCACCCTCGGCCTCGTCACCCTCGGCCTCGTCGCCGCCTCCATTGCCAGCCTCGGCCTCGTCGCCGCCTCCATTGCCAGCCTCACCAGCCTCGTCGCCGCCTCCATTGCCAGCCTCACCAGCCTCGTCGCCGCCTCCATTGCCAGCCTCACCAGCCTCAGTGCCGCCTCCACTGCCAACCTCACCAGCATCAGTGCCGCCTCCACTGCCAGCCTCGAAGGTGAAGTCGCTGGAGGCACCACTGTCGAGCACCTCCTCCACCGCTGCCGCAGGATGCGGAGGGTCCACTCGACCGATGATGTAGGGATGACAAGAAGCTAAAACAAAATCTTGGAAGCAAAAATGCTGCGATCCCAATCGTCAATGCACAGGCTCGTGAGGCATCATTTGGTGGTAGAACCGAAACCCAACGGGGATCATCGACCGTTTGGATTCGCATTTGGGCACGGTCATCAAATCGAAGCCCATACCGTTTTGGATGAGCTGCAACATTTGGTCGTGGCACAACGAAGGCTCACGATAACAAAGGCTCACGCTCACAGGCTCACGCAACGATCAAGTGTCACAACACGACAGACAAGGGCTGGCCTGGTCCGCCAGAGCAGGATGTTGCGATGTAGCCGCCTCAGCATGCACGGCAATCCAACAAGCCGACAAGCCTCCCACCAACCCCGCGTTAGGGCCCTGCAAAAAGGCTTCTCCAGGAGCAGGATGTAGCCGCCAGAGCCAACAAAGCCGCCGATACAATGCGTCCAACAAGCCAACAATGCGTCCAACAAGCCGACAAGCCCCGCACCAATCCCACATCAGGGGCCCTGCATCTCCGAGACCAGGAGCCTGAGTCGCCCTAGGCCCTGCCGGATTTTTTCAACCAGGACCTGAATTGCCAGGCTCCTCTTGGCCAGGATGTGACCGACCTGAGCCGGGGCTGGGTCCCGCCAGAAGTGCCCCCTGGCAGGGTCGCTCGGTGCGACCCGTTGGGCGAACAATTGAAAAAGAATCCCCCCGGGCCGTATGGGAGACACATTTGGAACAAAAGCATACGAAACCCCTCCAGACCCGTTGGGCAGACCATTGAAAAAAAATTCCAAAACCCCTCCAGACCCGTTGGGCGAACCATTGAAAAACGAATCCGCCCGGGCCCGTTGGGCAGACCATTGAAAAACGAAACCCCTCCAGACCCGTTGGGCAGACCATTGAAAAAAACCGAAACCCCTCCAGACCCGTTGGTCGAACCATTGAAAAACGACTCCTCCCGGGCCCGTTGGGCAGACCATTGCAACAAAATCCGAAACCCCCTCCAGACCCGTTGGGCAAACCATTGAAAAACGAATCCACCCGGGCCCGTTGGGCAGACCATTGAAAAAACATCCGAAACCCCTCCAGACCCGTTTCCCTAGGTGCCCTGCCAGGGTCGTCTTCGGACCGGGGCCGGGGAGAGGGGGCAGGGCAATCAGGGCACCTAGGGCACCCAGGCCACCCAGGGCACCTAGGGCGGGACCGGGGCCGGGGAGAGGGGGCAGAGCACCCAGGGCACCTAGGGCACTTGGAAGGACCGGGGCCGGGGAGAGGGGGTACCGAGGGAGAGCGCCTCCGGGGCACATGTTTTTCTTTTTTTTTTTTTTTAACGGGCTCCGTTTTTTGGTGGCATCTTTGATGGGTTCCGTATTTGGTACGTTTTTTTTGCTTGTATTGTTCAGTTGATTCTTCTTCTTCAAAAACAAAAGAAAGAAAGGGAAAAAACTCAAGAAAAAAGAAGAAGAAAAAATCAACCACCCCAACCGCACAAGCCACAGGACAAGGACCCAAGTGCCCTAAGTGCCCTGGCTCCCCTTCAACTCTCCGAGGTTGCGGCCGGCTCAAGGTCACGGTCTCTCAAAGTCACGGGGTTCAACCTCAGACATCAAGGTCTCGATGAAAACAAGGATGAGCGGGTTAAGGGGACAAAACCGGCTTGCCATTTAGGGCGGAGGGTCACAGCGCAGCCAGGCTCCCGGCGAACAGCCTCGCTGCCCCCCAGACCCCCCCCCAGAAGCGCCCTCCAAAAAAAAAGGGGCTGCAGCACGTCCCTTTCCCTCAAGTCCACAACCAACGTCACGTGCACAAAGAGACGTGTCACGGCAAGAAAATCCATGCGTGAAAACCGTGCAAAAACGAAATTTTCAGAAAACGCAAAAACGCCTTTTTTTCCGCAAGAACGCCTGCTCAGAACGGGCAGGAGCCGCCGCCCGTGCCCAGCTTCACCTGCAGGTCGCGGACGTCAAGGACCAAGCCGCACTGCTTGCCCATGATCCAGACCTGCCGGGCTTCGACGTTGGCCTTGCACTCGCAGCCGGCCAACGTCTCCGGTCTCTGGATCTTGTTGCCGTCAGCGTCCCAAAAGCGGACGTTCCGCGAGTCCAGCTTGCACTTCAGGAACGTGGCGCCCTGTCGGGACTCTTTGAGGCAGCTCTGCCATCTGTCCTGCACGTCGGACCCCCATCGTTTCGTCAGCTCGTCACACCAATGGCGAATGTGGTCGCGATTGTCATGACGCCGGTCTCTTTTCCTCTAGGGATAAAAAAATATTGGTCCGATGAACGCGTTGGCCTCCGCTCACGCAGCCTGCGGCCATTTCTCGAAAGGGAACAGCCCGGAACCACAAGGGCAAGTCCTGGGGCCCAAGAAAAGCCAGCCGGGCACTTAGGGCGGTAGCCATGCGGGCCCGGGAGGTCCGCACGGCCTTTGCACCCACGCTACAACGCCACGCTCAAAAAACATGCCAAGTTCAGTGCGCAAATCTTCAAAACCCAGGCCGTGTTCCTACAAGGTTTGATGTCTCTTCAAGACCCTTGCACCCGTGGAGATGCCTCAACAAATTGTATCCCGTCAAGTTCAGTCCACACGCCTTCTAAACCCAGGCCGTGTTCCTACAAGGTTTGATGTCTCTTCAAGACCCTTGCACCCGTGGAGATGCCTCAAAAAATTGTATCCCGTCAAGTTCAGTCCACACGCCTTCTAAACCTAGGCCGTATTCCTGCAAGGTTTGACGCCCCTCCAAGAATCGTCTCCCAACAAGAACAAGGCACAGGCCGGCCAAAAAAAACGAGCACATCCTCTCGACGTCAGCCAACCTTCCTGCCAAGCAGCTCACCCCCCCGAGCTTGTGACAGCTCCATCCCCCCGAGCTTGTGACAGCTCCATCCCCCCCAAACTTGTCCCCCGAGCTTGTGACAGCTCCATCCCCCCCGAGCTTGTGACAGCTCCTGGTGCTCGGCACCCCCCGGCACTCCCCGGGGCCTGCTCGGCACCCTCCCGCTGCCTGTTCGGCAGCCTTGCGCTTGTTCAGCGCTTCCGCCACTTGCTCAGTGGCAATCAAACCCCCCCAACCCGGAAAACCATCAAGCCCCCCCACCCCGAAAAGCAATCATGCGTGCGTCAAGAGCTCACCCCCCACCCCGGAAAGCAATCATGCATGCGTCAAGACCCTGCAAGGCCCTGTTCGGTGCTCGTTCAGCATCCTGTTCGGCTTCTCTTTCCAATCGCGTTTCATGCAAAAAACGTGTGCCATGGTCAAACATGGTGACGCCGTCTTTTTTTTTGCAACGCCCGAGGGGACCCCAGGGGCCCTGGGGACGGGGAGGAGCCGGGCGGTTGCCCGGACCACTTTTTTTTTGGCGATCTACGAAAAAGCAATCGACAACAATGGCAACCTGGGCAACACAACGAGAGAACATCAGGCAGGCGGTCGAGGCCGGATCGAGGGCCCGGGACACGGATGACGGAAGCCGTGTCTTGGGCTTGAGGCGGGGCCGAGGCGCCTACGCGTTGCTCCAGCGCGCGGACGGGAGCGTTACTAGGGCCGGGGAGGCCTACTTCGGCATGCTCGGGCGGCAGCCAGAGTCGAGGACCTTCGACCCAAGGCAGCCGCTGGTCAGGGAGGGTGCGGCCGACTACGTACTGCAGAACGGGCAGCGGGGCCTAGTGCGGCGGCTGCGGGAGGACGGCACCTACCAGCTGACGAACCTAGGGAGGCGGTTCTTCAAGAACAAGTACTCGCAGCACGTAGCACACATCCCAGTGGTCATCAGGGGGATGCGGCGGGCCGGCAAAAACGCGGGCCGGGCTTACGAGCGCAGGGACTGGCTCCCCGCAAATGTCCTGGGTGGAGAGGCCAGCCGGCAGCCCGACAGGCTGTCGGAGCAGCAAATACTGCAAAACGTCAAGCAGGAGACGCTGCGGCTGATAACCGCGGGGGACGAGGACCGCGCCGCCGGCAGGGCGCCCATCATGGAACTCAGCGACGAGACGTACTTCTACGACCCGGAGGGGGAGTGGGTGGTGTCCTCGGAGACGACGCAATACCGGAACAGCCGCGTACACGTAGAAACCATCCTGCGGCAGCGGCTGCGAGGCCTGCGCCGCGTGTCGTACCAACTGCCGTGCTTCAACAGTATCCTGGAATGCGCATTCGAGGATTCCGGGGACAACGCCTGCGTGCCGCGGCAGCTGGCTCAACTCTTGGGCGTGCCCTTCGAGGAGGTCTGCGGAGACCTCGACGCCCTTGCAGAGCACGACTGGCGCGCGCACGGCATCTCGCCGGTGGAGATACGAGCCTTCTGCGCGTGGCGCAACGCGCCCATGGTCCTCATCTCCAACCCCGGCGAGCCCCTGGACCGCTTCGAGCCCACGCAGCGGGAGACCAAGACCGTGGTGTTCACCTACTACGACGGGCACGCCTTCTTCTACCGGAACGCCCGGCCGGTGCTGGAGCAGATGGGCTGTGCGCTGGTCATGTACCGGCGAGACCCGAAGCAGACTGTGCCGCCGCTGGAGGAGTGGAGCCCGTGGCAGGGCGAGATCTAGCCAGGCCACTTCCACACGACGGACCTACGGGAGACGAGGCGGCAGCTGCTGCTCGCGGAGCACAACCCGCAGGTCACGCTCCGCTCGCTCGCGCAGTTCTCGAGCCTGAAGCTGCGCGCCAAGGGCGGGCAGTGCGTGATCCGTGCGCTGCCCGAGGACTGGGAGCTGCTGCAGGCATGGGCCAAGGGGCTGGGGCTGCACTACCGCGGGCAGAGGCTGGCCTCGCTGAGCTTCGAGGCTTTCTCCACGCTGGTCAAGGCGCCGTGGATCACCCCGAGCCAGCGGCAGAAGAAGCTGCTGCTGGCCGAGCAGGGAGGCAAGTGCGCCGCCTGCGGGCAGCAGATCGGCGCCGGGTGCGCGGAGTACGACCACATCGTGCCGGTGCGGCAGGCCTTCGCCGGGCAGCAGCAGCGCTTCCAGGCGCTCTGCTTTGAGTGCCACCAGATGAAGACCCAGACCGAAAGCATGCAGCCCACGTCGCTGGAGTCGCGGTTCTCGCGCTCGGTCTACGACGCGTACGTACGCTCTCCCAAGCAGCCTCCGTTAGTGTTCCAGGCGCGGGCCCTGGGCAGCGGACCGCTCGAAGGCGTGGACGTGGTGCGCTGCCGCAGGAACGGGCTGGCCATCGCACCGTTCCCACTGCCCATCTTCTGCCCGGCCGACAACATCGAGCCGGCGCGGCCCGGGCACCTCGCAGACCTCTCGTTTGTGGACCTGCAAAATCGGGGGCGCGTTGCCCCCGTGACGCTGCTGCCCTACGTGGGGCCGGGCTGGTACCCGAAGGTCTCGCTGGACTACATGCTGCGCTGCGGCGTGGCGCAGTGGTCCGACGTGCACCACACGATGAACGCGGCCAGCCACGTCACCGCGGAGTGCCTGGCGCCGGCGCTGGACGTCATGGAGCAGGCCTGGCCCGAGGGCGAAGAACATATGGCAAAGCTTGCAGTGAACTCGATGATCGGGCTCATGGCGCACGACAGCACCAAGGCGTACACGCTGCGCAGCAGCAGCAACGAGCTGGACGCGACAGGGGCCGACACCAGGCAGGTATTCTACGTCGGCGAAGGCCGGTACGTGTGGGACTTCATCACCACCCGCTCAATCCACAACAACGGGACGCTGCGCCCCATCCACGACTGCGTGCTCGGCTTCGAGGCGACGATGGTGGCACGCATCCGACGAGAACTGGGCCATCCGCCAAAGTACATCAAGCAGGTGAAAACGGACTGCGTGGTGCTGCAGGGCATGCCGCGGAAGTTCCGAGACAACTTGGAGCGGCTCGTCCACAACACGTACCCAGACGGTAAGCCCAAATTCCGCCACGAGGAGACGACGAAGCCGCTGCGAGGCAAGCACGCGCCGCCCTGCATGCAGGCGGAGCCGCCAGCAAGGGCCGCCGGCTGGACGGACGTGGCCGACCCTGTGGCGCACTGCCTGGCCGGCCGATCGCTCCTGCTCACCGGGCTGCCCGGCACAGGCAAGACGCACCTGGCGCGGACCATCGTGACCAAGCTGCGGGAGCGCGGTGAGGTAGTGCACCTCATCAGCAAGACTCACAGCGCCGTGCAGAACCTGGGCGCCGGCGCGAAGACGGCCGACCACTGGGTGCGCAAGTATGTGCGGGGGGCCAGCGTGCAGCGCCTGGACTGGCTGCTGGTGGAAGAGGTCACGCAGTTCGACATGAGCCTGTGGGCGGACATCGCGTGCGTGTCCCTGAACCACGACGTGCGCTTCCTGCTGGTGGGCGACTTCCGGCAGCTCCCGGCCGTGCAGGACACCTGGGCCGGCACGCCCGTCAACAAGCCGCTGCGACACAGCCAGCTGATGCTGGACCTTGCGGGCGGCTGGCGGCACGAGCTGACGGAGAACAAGCGCAGCGACGCGCGCATCTTCGACCACGTGCGGAGCCTACGTGTGGATGAGCCGGACGAAATGCCCCTAGAGGAAGCTTTGCAGACGGCGCGACGGCTCTTTCCGCGCAAGCCAGGCGTGCCGGGCACCACACTCACGATCAGCCACGCCCAGCGGATGGCGGTCAACGCGGACGCGAACCGTCGCCTGGCCCCGGCGAACGCGCAGCTTGTGGAGCCAGAGGAAGACCCGGACACCGCCGAACAAAACAAGTCGCAACCCATGCGCGTGTGGCCAGGCCTGAAGCTCATCGGAGCGGGCGGAGCCATCAAGAAAGGCACGTTCGTGACAGTCGCGGCCTGCGGGGACAACATCGCACTGGAGAGCGGCGCCGAGCTCACCCCGCGAGAGCTCTCAAGCCAGACGCGCCTTGCCCACGCGCTCACCTACGCGTCAAGCCAGGGCCTGACGCTCCAAGGCAGGGTACACCTGGACACGCGCTCTGAGCACTTCACGCTGCGCCACCTCTACATCGGCTGCAGCCGAGCCACCTCCGGCAACCTTCTAGAGGTCGGCTAAAACTGAAAAGGGGTCGCAGCAGAACAGTAGCTTGGCGGGTCCAGTCTCGTCCGACCAGACGTGCGGGCCAACCCCGGTTTGGAAGTGTTCGGTGGCTTGCTACGGGGACGGTGGGGGCGGTCCGGCTTTAAAGAAACGGATGCCCGCGCTACTGGAGCTCTTCAAGGGCACCGGCTCAGTGGGACGAGCCTTCGAGGCGGAAGGCTGGGAAGTTGTGAGCCTTGACCTGTTGCCCAAGTTTGAGCCCTCCATCTGCTGCAACATTCTGCAATGGGATTACCACGCAGCCTTTCCGCCCGGACACTTCCAGTTTGTCTGGGCATCGCCCGTGTGCACCGAGTACTCCAGGGCGCTGACCACCCGGACGCGGCGGTTGCTAGAAGCTGATGCCCTGGTCCTTCGAACCATCGAAATCATCGCACACTTGGACCCTCCCATGTGGGCCATTGAGAACCCGGCCACCGGGCTGCTGAAGACCCGCCCGTTCATGGAGCGCCTGCCCTGGGTGGACGTGACCTACTAACTCCGTACAGGAAGCAGACGCGGCTGTGGACCAACATGCGCTGGAGGCCAAGGCGAGGCCTGTGCAGGCCCGGCAGCCGCTGCGGCGCGTGGCAGGACGGCAGGCACCTCCGGGCCGCGCAGCGGGGGCCGCGGCTGATGGAGGGGCAGTACGAGAGGGTCAGCCAGTCACGCGAGCTGCTCTACAGCGTTCCTGCTGCGCTGTGCGAGGAGATTGCGTGCGCGGCCACGGAGGAGCTTGCGGAGCGGCTGAGCAGTCCGGATTAGGCTGTTCTGGTCTAATCCGAGGGGCCTGGAAACAAGTCCATTTTTTCCGTGGTTTTGCTGGGCAGCGGACTTTTTTTTTAGTCCAGCACAGAGACGCCCGTGCCGGAGAGCGTCACCAGCTGGTAGGCCACCAGGTGGATGAACAGGTCCGACATCGTGCCGTCCAGGCCCTTGAAATTGAACCGGGCAAGGTCGCCCGAGCGGGTGCTGACACCACTCAGTGGCATCTTGGGCACGCGCTCCGTCGGAAAGCCGGCAATGAAGCTGTGGCGCAGGTAGCCCCCACGGCCGATGTCAATGTTGCGCACCGTGTCGTCGTAAGTACCCGCAAGGACCGAGAGGAAATGGAAGTGCTCCGAGGCTCCCTTCATAGGATTGTGAGGGTACTGCAGGCTGCCCAGCTGCATCTGCGATTCCAGGAGGCTGTCCTCCTGCCTGGCCGCACCGATGGGGGCCACGTCCTGACCCGGGTTGGCCAGCAAGTGGATTTTGGAGCCCGCGTCGTTGTCCCAAAAGTCACAAACGCGCCCATGAGTTTTGTGAAGGCGCGCGCCACGGTGACGTTGTGCTCCGCGACTCCGTTCGGGACGCTGGACTGCTGCGTGTGCACTGTGGGGTAGCTGAACACGAGCGACCTTCCTGAGAGGAGCACGCGGTTGAAGGACTCAACCAGCGCAGAGTCCAGGACGACCTGGGAGGCCAGAACTCGGACGTTCTGGATCTCAAAGACGGTGCTCAGCGTGGCTCCGGACGGGTGCGCCCCGGCGTTCTCGGACCACAGCGCAGTCGTGGCGTCCGCGAACTCGATTTCTATCACCAGGTTCAGCTGCGGCGGCAGCATCTTCCCGCAGCGCAGGATGCCCACCATGGTGGGGCGCAGCAGCACGTCCGCGTAGCCGCCCTGGTGCACCGCGCGGGCGATGCGGGGTCGTTGACTTCGTCGAAGCCCTCCATGGCCTTGTTGCGGTTGTACTCCCGGCCCTTCAACAAGTCGTGCACGGCCACGGTGCGGCCGTAGTAGTTGATGACGTCGCAGCGCTGGCCGTTGGCGAAGACCTGGACGCGCTGGACGAAGCAGGCGGGGTTGGGCGTGGCCGGGGCCAGCGGGTTGGTGCCGTCCGTGTTCCTGACGCGTAAGGCGATCTTGATCGACTCGGGGTCGATGAAGGACGTGCCGCTGGTCAGCGGGATGCGGCAGACCCGAGAGGTTGTGGGGGAGAACGAGCTCAGCGAGCTGGGGAAGTACTGCACGTCATGCCGCGCCGTGACGTAGCTGGTGTTGCTTGTTTTCAGCTTGTAGTCCAGGCTCTGCATCAGCTCATCCTGGGCTCCGGCTTTATATACACGCAATTTGAGTCGTACGGCGAAGGAAAATGCTATTCCTCCAGTGCGTACATAGATGTACGGACGAGAAGAATAGCGTTTTGTGGCGCAAAACCGTGCAAAACGAGCTATTCTTACAGCGTATATTGATATACGGCCTAGAAGAATAGCATTTGTTCAGCGCAAACCCGTGCAAAAATAAACTCTCCCCATGGGTTTTTAAGCAGCCTCAATGTCTCGCGCCAGCTGGTCAAAGCTGGGTGGAGGCAGGCTCCGGCGCGACTGCCCGGAACTGGAGCTCGCCCGCGAGCTCGGCTGAGACTGGGGCAGGGTTTCAGGGTTCAGGCCCCAGGAGAAGGGGCGCGGCGTGTGGTTGGACTGCGCCTGGACTCGGAAGCCAGACTGGGAGGAGGCGCGGCTGCTTGCGGGTCTGCCGGACGTGCTTCTGCCTGAGCGCAGCGTGAAGTGCTGAGGCTGAGTGGCGTCATTCAGGTTGTTGGCGGACCGGACGTCCTGCACGGCCGCGTCCTCGCTGCCCTGCTGGGGCCGGAAGAGCGTGTTCTCCAGCACCCATCCCGTGCCGCGCGCGAGGCCGTAGGCTGCGCCGCCTGCGATGCCCATGGCCAGCCCCGCTGTTGCCGCCGCGCCAACTCCCGCCGCGCCAGCCAGCGGTCCAGCAACCTCGCCCGCGGCGGGCGCCAGGGCTGCTGCTCCTTCTGCCAGGCCCCCCAGGTACCCAAAGGCTCCGCCCACGCCCTCGGCGGCAACGGCAACCTCACCCTCCTCCGCAGCCACGGCCGCCGTCTCCTCAACGGCCTGCGCCGCGCCGCGCTCCACCTCCTGCGCGCGCTGCCCCGCCTCGTCCAGGAGGCGCTCCACGTCACTGGGCCGGCCTATGAACTGCGGAGGCGGCTGCGCCGGGCCCGGACGGGGCAACACATTTAGGCGGACGTACTCAGCGGCGTCCTGGGGCAGCTGAGAGCGGAAAGCCTGCGCGGCTGCGAGCCCCGCCGCCCCTGCGCCTATGAGGTCCGCTGCCGCCTGCGCGCCGTCTGCAGTGCTGCGCAGACGGTCCGTGATGGAGGGCGGCCCCAGCCCGTTGCTGGCCAGCGCGCCGGCCTCGGGGTCTCCCGCCAGGTCATCCTCAACAAAGCGGGTTCCGCCGTACCCTTGGTACTTCCGCGCAAGGCGCACATCCTCGTCCGTGGCCTCAGTGGGAGTGCGGACGCCGTCCTCGGGAATTGCCTGCAGAGGCGTGTGCTGCAGGGGCCGGGGGTTGGGGTCCTCGCTGGACTGTACAAAATCGTCCAGGTAGAAGTGGCTTGTGATGAATGAGGTGGCTTTGCGGTCCGGCTGATCCAGGGGCAGCGGCACATTCCGCTCAAGGTAGCCCACCACCTGCTCAAAGCGCGGGCGCTGGTTGAAGCCGTGCGCCCGAAGCGTCTTCATTTACTGGTGCGCAACTTCGCCCACCGCCCGTTCCACGCCCCGGCGCTCGGCCCGCGCGTAGCGCAGCTGGGGTACCTGGCGGTGCACGGCCTCCGTCAGCCGGCTCACTTCGTCCAGGTGCCGCTGCCCCTCCTGCGCCTGCCTGCGCTCCCCAAGCCAATTGTTGAAGGCCCGCGCCTCCTCCAGTTCTCGGTAGCGCTTCAGCAGCAGCGGCTGCAAGTTGTAACTGGGGTACGTCCTGCGGAACCACCGGAGCATCCGCGGCTCGTTGCGGGGTTCAATGGACATCATGCTTTTACACTAGTTCGCTTGCGCCTGTGGTCAGCCGGTCATAAGCGGACTGCCTCTCCAGCATGCGCAGGGCGCGCTGCTGCTCTCTTGTGAGCTGAGGCGCCTCCGGTGGTGCCTCAGCCGGTGCCTCCGCCGGTGCCTCAGCCGGCGCTGGTGCCGTCTCAAGTGGAGGCGGCTTTGGCTTGCGCTTTGGAGCAGCCGGCTCAGTAGGCACGTCCTGCTTCGGTTTGTTCTTGCTCCCAGGGGGCCTGCCCCGCCGTTTCGGTTCCGGCGCAGCGTCCTGCTCAGCGTCCGGCGCAGCGTCCTGCGCCTCTTGCGCCTCCGGCGCCTCTTGTTCGGTCGGCTCCAATTATTATACGTGGTCAAGATATAACACGAACGACAAAGACGACCCGCGAAGCCGGACAACGTTGCCGTCCAGGTCGGTCAGCCGGAAGCGCATGTGCCTCAGGGTAACCGGGCCCCTGAGGGCCATGAAGTGCCCGTCGTCGGAGCCCGTCTCCACAATGGTGCCCACGCCACTCTTCAACGTGAACTTGGAGAGGATGTCGTCGCCCAGGTTGCCCAGCACTCTGCTGGCGTTGGCCAGCTGGGCGCAGCGCAGGTAGACCTCGTTGTGCGCCATCAAGCGGACGAACTCAAACACCTGCTGCCCGCCGGAGACGAAGCTCGGGCCCAGCATGTGGTCCACGCTGAAGGGCTTGGTGGGAGAAGCGGGCGGCGCGGCGGGGTAGTCCGCCGCGGCAGGAAATTGCTGGCGCAGCTCCAGGTCGTTCAGGATGAGCCGGTTGCCGTCGTAGGCTACGCTCAGGCTGTTCGTGGTCTCGCTATAGGTGGCGGTGGCAAAGTTGGCGCTGATCCAGGCGGCCAGCCGGGCGCCCGTGTACGCGCCTTCGGGCAACAACGCCCAGTTCAGCGTGCCCAGCGCGGCGTCAACCCAGTAGAGGTAGCGGCCCCGGTCCGTGGACAGGAAACTGTCGGCCAGGCGGATTTTGTAGACGGCGAGCCGGGCGTCGCTCTGCAGGTGCAGCGACTCTCCCAGGTCGACCTCAAAGTCACTGTCCGAGCCGGCCACCCTCTTGCGGCTGTCCACGTAGATCGTTGTCATCCTTTTCTTTAGGAAACCACCCGTCCGGCGGACGACGGGCGGCTGGACGGCTGCGACGGAGGTGCAGCAGGAGATGTTCTCACACTTCGCGTTGATCAGCGTGGAGCTGGCGAACAGCTTCTGGCCCAGGAAGCTGAGCGCCGCTCCCATCGGCGTCTTTTTCAAGTGCAAAACGCTCTTCGAAGCGCTTGTAGAACATTTCATTCCTCGGCTTCAGGTAGTAGACGAAAAGGAAACTGTAGGGTTCCCGCGTCGCCTGCTCATACAGCCGGTACAGCTGCTCCTTCGGCAGCAGGGCGCTGAGCTCCTCAATGACGGCGTCCAGCTCGTGCTGGTTGCGCAGCCTCCAGCAGCAGAGGAATTGCATGTTGACCCGCACGGCTGCGCTGATGAGCCTCAGCTTCTGGGAGCTCACCCAGGTGCTGATCTGCATGTGCCGGCCTCGAATGAAGAGTGTGTCCAGGGCGCCGTGAGGCTTGTGCAACTGCGGCGTGTCAGCAAAGTCGTCGATGACTACAAGCACCTGGTACAGTTTCTTCATTTCCAACTTCTTGGACGCCTCCGTGATCTTGCGCTGCTGCTGGATGATGCGCCAAAAAAAAAAAAAAAAAAAAATAAATAAAAATATATAATATATATAGGGGGGGGGGGGAAAAAAAAAAAAAAAAAAAAAAAAAAAAAAATAAAAATAAAAATATATATATTAATAAAATAAAAAAAATATTTTCAAGGCGGACTCATCCCACTCGTCCCAGTTAGCCTGCTCACGCTCCGTGTTCACCCCCAGGTCCTGCTCGATGTACTTCTTGACGGGGATCCAGCCATCATCGATGTTGACGCTTGGGCTGAAAACGTAGATCCGCTCAAACACGCCCTTGTACTGCTCCAGGATGAGACTGATGAGCGCCACAGGTTTGCCCGACTTGCTGGGCCCAAGGAAGATGCCCGTGCATGGCACCAGGGGCACCACGGGGTCCGAGGCTTGCTTGCTGGTGTACTCAGGCGTGGGGAAAAGCTTGATCTTCCCCAGTCGTCCTTTTGCGTTACGCAAGTTCCGGAAGCCGGCAGCTGAAGTACCGTGGAGGCCCCTGCTGCAGCGGCGACGTTTTTGCATTTAGACCCAAAACTTGGCCCGGGCAAAGAGAGGTTGTCATTGAACGTTCTCCCTTCACTAGAAATTGCCACGCGCGTGTTGGAACACGCGCCACCGCCCCCCCCTCCAGACTTTCATTGCATGGAACAAGGCAACTTTTACACTCGCCTTACACTCGCCTGACATGGAAATTGGGGCTCAAGACTAGACTTGTCAACCACCCTCGCCTGCCACAGCGCCTCAAGACTCGCCAACGCACGGGCGCCAACTGTGCTCGGCGCGTGGGTCTGACTTTAATCGTTATCTAGTCGTCATCTAGTCGTTATTCTAATTATTCTAGTCGTTATTCTAGTCGTAATTCCACGAAACCACGTAAAACACAATTATTCATGAACTGGCTCTGGCTTGAAAGGAAAATGCCTTTCTTATCTCTCAATATTTTTTTGGACGACCGACTAGGAAACGCTTGAGGCTTCCGAATTCACGACTAGAATAACGACTACAAAACGATTAGAATAACGACTAGAATAACGACTAGAATAACGACTAGAATAACGACTACAAAACGATTAGAATACCGACTAGAATAACGACTAGAATTGCGACGATGCCCGACTGCAGGCAAACTGCGGCCCAGCTCCACATTCTCGCGCTGCGGACGCCCCACGAGCGCCCTGAATCTCGCGCAAAGGCTTGAAAATCGCAGCCACACAGGCGGATACGTGGCCTATCTGCGGCTGCCCTAACCCAGCACAGCAATCCTGTTGCCGGAGGATGGACGGAGACGCAACCCAAGGCTCACATGCAGCAAATGAGGCCAAGAAAACCACCCTTCTGCTCTGAGTTGCGCTTAGAAAGCATTTATCATGCTTTTCGAGCCACAAAGCTCCGCAACAGAAACGCACTTACAAGCCAGAAACAGCACTTTAAGCCCGGGCAACTTAAACATCCGAGACGCACAGAATGCGACTAGGACCCGTTTTGCCTGCATATTGAAGCAGGCGGAAAACCCTTGCAGAAGTGCAAGCAGAAGGGCTGTGGCCGCACCGCGCAAAACCAACAAATTTTTGCAGAATCCACATTTGCTGAATAATAACCTCTGAAGATGCGCTGTGAGCGGTTTTAGATTTCACAAATAACAGAGAGAGAGACCGGCGTGCCGTCCGGGTGGCGCCCGCAGCCGCTCCGTGAAGCGTTTCGGCAGGCTGCGTCAGCAGGCAGTCCGTCACGGCGGCGCGTCCAGGATGCGCCGGGCCTTGGCCACTTGCAGTGCTCAAAGGCGAAGGCCTGAGAGAAGTCCGCGCCCGCGCCGTCCAGCTCGCTGCTGCTGCTGCGCACGCTGTAGACCACTCCGTGCTGCGCGCCTACAGGCCTATCATCGCGTTCACGCTGAGCTTGGCCATGTGTTCCTCGCCCTCGGGCCACGCGGCGTCCATTCCAGCGTGCGCCGCAGCGTCGCCGCGTCCACTCCGCGCGGAGATGCCGAACACAATGTGGTCCCAGCGGCAGACGCCCAGGTCCAGCATCGCGGCCAGCGAAACCTTCGGGTACCAGCCGGTACCTGGTCCACGTGCCGGTGATCATCCGGGGCAGAAGGCGCAGCACGGGCGGAACGCCGGGGCGGACTGGCTCCGGTGAACACCTTACGGAGGAGGGTCAGGCAGCAGGTGGAGACCTCGCTGGAGACCGGGCAGCCCCATCCTGCACTCTCAGAGCACGCAGTCCAGGACCGAGGTGGAGAGCGCATGAGGGGCCTGAGGAGCGTGGCTTCCAGCTGCCCTGCGAAGAAGGATGTGCTGCAGAGCGCCTTTGAGGACAAGCCGCTCTGCGTGCCCCGCAGCTGGCCGAGCTGCTGCAGCTGAGCGTGGAGAAGGTGGCGCCGACTTTGACGCCATGCTGCGCCACGACTGGAGGCGCCTTGCATCTCCGCCAAGGAGGTGCGAGAGTTCTGCGTGTGGCGCAACGCCCCCATGCGCGTGCTGAGCTCGCAGGGCGACCTTGTGGACAGCTACGACCCGGCGCTGAAGGAGCACCGCACCGTGCGCTTCTTGGCCTTCGACGGGCACTGCAGGTGCTGCGGAGGGGTGCGAGGCGCTAGCGCAGGAGTACCGGGGCCAGCGCCTGGCCGGCTTGGCGCACAAGATCTTCCTGAAGCTGCTGAAGGCGAAACGGGAAGTGCCCGGCGCGGCGGAGAGGCAGAAGACCCTGGCCGAGCAGGACGGCAAGCGCGCGCTGTGCGGCTGCGGGCTGACGGCCGGCACTGCGAGCTGGACCACGTGGTGCCGGCAAGGCAGGCCTTTGCGGGCAGCGTGCAGACTCTGCAGGCGCTGTAGACGCTGAGGGAGAGCGCGCAGCCCACCAGCCTGGAGCCGCATCATGGGGCATACGCCCGGAGCCCCGAGGCGCAGGCGTGCGCAGCGTCCCGCCACAAGGACGCTCTTACGTCGGCGTGGACGTGGTGCGCTGCAGGCGCAACGGGCTGGCCAACGCCCCCTTCCCCCTGCCCATCCTGTGCCCGGCCGACGGCGTTGAGCCCGTGGACGGCGTGCTGCCGGACCTGGGCTTTGTGGAGGGCTGCTGCGACGCGAGGCAGTCCTGCCTGAATCTGTTGCCGTACGTAGTACTTGTCGCGGAAGAAGCCCTTGCCCAGCTTGGTCAGCCGGTGCTCTCCGCCCTGCAGGGAGCGCACGAGCTTCTTTTGCCCGTTGCGCAGCAGGATGTAGCCCTCGCGGATGAGGGGCTGGTTGTAGTCAAAGTTCCTGCTGGGAGGCCGCAGGTCCAGGTGAGAGTAGTAGTGCTGGCCCGCCCGGGTCAGCTGCCCGTCCGCGCGCGAGAGCAGCGCGTGGGCCCCCGGTCCGCGCCGCAAGTTCAGCACGACGGCTCCATCCGCCCCCGTGCGAGCCCGGGCGCAGCCGTCCGCGGCCTCCGTGATCTGCTGTCGTTGTCTCGCCCAACTTGCCATTCTTTTTTTACGGGTCCAGTTTTTTTTGGTTGGCCGCGCACTCTCTCCGATCATACGTGCCCGTATGGTTGGGGAGTTGGGGAGAATAGTTTGTTTCGCACGGTTTTGCGCTGAAAAAATGCTATTCCTCTAGTCCGTATATCTATATACGGACCGGAAGAATAGCTCGTTTTGCACGATTTTTGCATGGCGTGACATTTGCTTGATTTTGGCATGACATGATTTTGCTTGATTGTGCTTGGCATGTACCCCCCAAACCCCCGAAGTTTTTTTCATTCCCTGTCAGGCTGCCGTGCATGTGAGGTCATCCTGGCGAAGCAACTGCGGGGGGTCTGGCGCTGGGGTGCGGGTGGGCAGTGCCGAGCAGGCACTTAGGAGTGCCGAGCAGGCACTTTAGGAGCGCCGAGCAGGCACAGTGCCGAGCAGGCGCTTTAGGAGTGCCGAGCAGGCGCAGTGCCGAGCAGGCACAGTGCCGAGAGTGCCGAGCAGGCACGTAGGATTAGTACTGGCTTGCCCAACAGACCGCTCATGTGAGTCATGGCCCCGGGTTTAACTTAGTACTGGTCTGCCCAACGGGTTAGTCAGACGAAGGGGGGTCGGAGCTCGGAGTTTTTTTGGCCCCTTATAGGAACCTGTAGGAACCTATAGGAATCTTATAGGAAACTCATAGGAAACCCATAGGAAGGCCATAGGAAAAGAAGAAGAGGGCTTCCTACAGGTTTCCTATGAGTTTCCTATGGGTTTCCTATGGGTTTCCTATAAGATTCCTATAGGTTCCTATAGGTTCCTATAAGGGGGGCCCAACCTGTGCTCGGTACTGGCTCGCCCAACTGGGCCCGATTTTGGCTTGGCAGGAGGCTTCGATGCCAGGCAGGTGCCGAGGCTTCAATGCCAGGCAGGTTACCTGGTTGGCACTCCCGGAGTGCCGAGCCGTGACCGTATGACCGTATGATCCGTATGATCCGTATGATCCGTATGATTCGTATGACTCGGGCTGAGGCTTCAATGCCAGGCTTGCCGAGTCATACGAATCATACGAATCATACGGATCATACGGTCATACGGGTCATACGGATCTCCCTGGGCCGGGGCGATGTTCAGCGGGTTGGGCCGGCGCCGGCGTCGACAAAATGTGAAGATTTTTGCCAGTTTTTGTGGCGCTGTCACTAAACGCCAAAAAAAGGCGAAGAGGGACAGCGGTGGGTTTTTGTTGAGTTTTTGACACCCAACGGGTTGGGCCAAGTCAACCCGCTGGGGCTTGATACTGGTCCGCCCAACCCGTTTTTGATACTGGTTCGCCCAACTCCGTTTTGATACTGGTTCGCCCAACTGGGCCCGAGATTCTTTTTTTTAAGTACTGGTTCGCCCAACGGGTCTGGAGGGGTTTCGGATTTTTTTTTAAGTACTGGTTCGCCCAACGGGTCTGTGGGAGTTTTTTTAAGTACTGGCTCGCCCAACGACCCTTGATACTGGCTCGCCCGGCAGGCCGGAGGCTTTGATGCCAGGCAGGTGCCGAGGCTTCGATGCCAGGCAGGTTACGTGGTTTGGCGCTCCCGAAGCGCTGTGCCGTGACCGTATGACTGTATGATCCGTATGATCCGTATGATCCGTATGATCCGTATGACTCGGGCTGAGGCTTCAATGCCAGGCTTGCCGAGTCATACGAATCATACGAATCATACGGATCATACGGTCATACGGGTCATACGGATCTCCCTGGGCCGGGGCGATGTTCAGCGGGTTGGGCCGGCGCCGGCGTCGAAAAAACCGGCGCCAGCGTCGAAAAATGTGAAGATTTTGCTAGGTTTGTCGGCGCTTCCATCTGTAGTCAAAACGACTGAGAAGGGGTATGGTTTTTTTTGAGTTTTTTGACGCCCAACGGGACCGGGGGGGGGGTGTGGCTTAGTACTGGTCTGCCAAACGGGTCTGGTGGGGTTTCGGGTTTTTTTTAAGTACTGGTTCGCCCAACTCCGTTTCGATACTGGCTCGCCCAACTTTGCATGTTTTTTAGGCAGACCACATCCAGTCGAAGGTTGAGAGAGCTGAGGCAGTTGGCTGGGACAGGGGTGAGACACCTGAGACACCTGAGACACCCACTAAACCACGAACAGGAGTGTCTCAGGCGTGTCTCAGACCTGTCCCATCAATAACAAGACAGCCAGCCTAAGATTGAGACACCTGAGACACTTCTGCTCGTGGTTTGGTGGATGTCTCAATCTTAGGCTGGCTGTCTTGTTATTGCTGAGACAGGTCTGAGACACGTTTGAGACACTTCTGTTCGACGTTTAGTGGGTGTCTCAGGTGTCTCAGGTGTCTCACCCCCTCTCCCCGAAATCCTGTCAGGCCCAGCTTGGACCTAACCGCGTTTGAGTGGTCCGCCCAACCCGTTGGAGTTTGATACTGGTCCGCCCAACCCGTTTGGTTTGCCAAGGACCCCAAACCCTAAAGGGACATTTGCACGGATTGTCTCAGTCCTTTCCCAGGATTGTCTCAGCTGTCCCAACCTTCAGCTGGATGGGCCGGCGCCGGCGTCGGAAAATGTGAAGATTTTGCCAGTTTTTTTGGCGCTGCCACTCAACGCCGAAACTGGCTAAGAGTGGCAGCGGGCCTTTTTTGTTGAGTTTTTTTGACACCCAGCGGGTTGGACTTGGTTCGCCCAACCCGCTGGGGCTTGATACTGGTCCGCCCAACCTGCGCTCGATACTGGCTCGCCCAACTGGGCCGGGAGCCTGACCGAAGACAGGGGGGGTGAGACATTGAGACCAGTGAGACAAGTGAGACAAGAGTCAGACAAATGAGACAAACACGAAACCTGTCGATTTTGATGTTTTTGAGCAACTGATACAACTAAAAAAAAAATTAAAAAAACACAAAAGCGGCAAATTTGCTGTTTTCTGATCAATCCTGCTGAGAAATTCAGACAATTGAGGCAAGTGGTGCAAATGAGACCACACAGAGCTGCCCGGAAAACAGCGCAAAATGGCCAGCTTTTTGTTTGTCTCACTTGTCTCACTTGTCTCACTTGTCTCAGGGGGACCTCTCTGGCTCTGGGAAAAAAAAGGCTTGTCTTTTCTGAAGGCTTTTCGTGGGACCTGGTCGGAGATCGGGGAGGTGAGACAAGTGAGACAAGTGAGACAAGTGAGACAAATACAAAAACTTGTCGATTTTTTTGCAGTTTTGAAGAGAAGTGAGACACATGAGACGTACGAAACCTGGCGATTTTTGGCTGTTTTGAGCAACTGAGACAAGTGAGACAAGAGTCAGACAAATGAGACAAACACGAAACCTGTCGATTTTGATGTTTTTGAGCAACTGATACAAGTGAGAAAAGTGAGACGAACACAAAAGCGGCAAATTTGCTGTTTTCTGATCAATCCTGCTGAGAAATTCAGACAATTGAGGCAAGTGGTGCAAATGAGACCGCACAGAGCTGCCCGGAAAACAGCGCAAAATGGCCAGCTTTTTGTTTGTCTCACTTGTCTCACTTGTCTCACTTGTCTCAGGGGGACCTCTCTGGCTCTGGGAAAAAAAGGCTTGTCTTTTCTGAAGGCTTTTTTCGTGGTGAATTTTGCCAAATAGACTTGCTTTTTTTTCTTGGATGGATTCGATGACGTGAAGAGAGCCATGACAATGTCTCAACGATACTGGTTCGCCCAACGGGTGGTGGAAGTTGGGATGGGTACTGGTCTGCCCAACGGGTCTGGGCGGATTCTTTTTTTTAAGTACTGGCTTGCCCAACGGGTAAAGGGGGTCTGCTTGTGTACTGGTCTGCCCCAAAAGGTGGGGGCCCAGCAAAAGTTTTGGGGGGTTGGGGTTGGTACTAGTCTGCCCAAACGGGCGTGGGGTGTGGTACTGGTCCGCCCAGACAGACCGATGTTTTTTTTCCACCCCCTGAGACAAGTGAGACAAGTGAGACAAGTGAGACAAACGCAAAACCGGTCAATTTGGCTGTTTTAGACGACTGAGACAACTGAAACAAAAAAAATCGGGCAAATTTGGCTGTGTTTTCTGGTATAACAGCCTCCATTGAGACTGTTAATATATTTGGCAAACCCCCACGGTACCATATGATGATGGCACACATGACTTGTACAGTTGGTTAGGTAGTTGTGCAACCTGTTTATGTCACTGGCTATGTGACACGGCATGAGCTTGATACGCTTGCATGGCAATGACCATGGATGTATATGGTTGGCTCAAGGAAAACACATGAGTGCGATCTTGTATGTTAACATGGTAGCGGAGCCAGCTGAATCTAGCTGGCCTATGGGTGCGAAACAGCACATGCCATGGTTTCTTGTGTTCATGTCACTTGGTGTGGCGATTTCTTATTGCTGGGATGGGAGCGCTTTCTTTGCAGATGCATTCCTTGGATCGGGTCCGATCTATCTGGATTGGTGCCGGATTACACCAAGCATAAAGCAGCAGGTTTCATTTTGCATGTGCGTGATGCGACAAACAGTATGTTGCACAGATGTGGTGTATCACACATACAAGATTTGCATTCTTGTGACAGAATTTGCATGATTTGCGGAACAGCATTTGCTTTCATGATGATTTGCAGAGTGCTTATATTTTGCCGTCAAAGACGTTTGAAGTGGGTTTCATGCAGCAGGATGTCCAAACTTCGTATGTGCAGAACCAGGCATGCTCGTTCTTTGAGTGTGAGAGCATGCGTTTTTGCTTGCATGATCAAGAGCTCACAGTGCATGGAAGCAGGAAATGGGCCAGGCGCTATGGAACGCTTGACAGAACTGGCTCAATCTTCTACGGTTACAGCACAAGCAGCAGTAACAGCTCTCAGACACATTGAGGAAAACATCAAATCACGTTCGAGCACAACGGGTGGTTTGGAGAGTGCTACCAAAGTTTTGGCAAAACCGCCCGTCTTTTCAGGTGATGATTCCTACGCATCTTGGCATCATGTTTTCACTTCGTGGCTTTCATATGCAGAGCCACAATGTGCAGAATTACTCAAAGTGGCAGAGAGATCAGCAGATGGTTTGGAGATGAGTGATATGAATGATGTAACAAAGGAACTGTCCGTACGTTTGCATGCTATTTTGACATCATATTTGCGAGGGTCTCCCCTACAGCTGACACGTCTTGGTGATCGAAACGGTTTCAAGGTCTGGAGAGATTTGTTCCAGGTTTTCATGCCTTCCACCCGGCAGAGGTCCTTGGGACTTGCACAGACCTTGGCTACATACCCAGCTTTCCCTGCGAAAACCCACGCTTGAATCCATTATCAACTTCGAGCGCATAGCGGAGGAATATGAGGTGGCTAGTGGTGCAAAATACCCAGATGATTTGATGCTTGCCACCCTCATTCGTGCTGCTCCGGCCGATATCCGCAAGCACCTCCAGCTCACTATCACAGGCCATACGTATCGTGAAGTTCGCGAATCAATTTTGGCCTATGAGCGCACTGCTCAAGTTTGGGATCCAGCGCGCGTGATGCAACAGTTTTCCGGTGATGGAGGAGGAAATGCAGATGGTCCTACCAGTATGGAGGTGGATCAGATTGGACAGGTTCAGCAAAGCAGCACGGGCTTCACCAAAGGCGGCTGGAGTCACAAAGGCAAGGGTAAAGATAAAGGAGGGAAAGGCAAAGGCAGCAGCTTTTGGTGGTCTGCCTATTCTGGAGGATATTCGGGTGGAGGACGTGGTCAGTATAAAGGGGGAAAATCAAAAGGCAAATCCAAGCAGAAGGGCAAGAAAGGCAAGAGCAAGAAAGGGTCCAAGGGTAAAGGCAAGACTGTGGACCCCGATGCTTGCAGAATTTGTGGGAATAAGGGGCATTGGGGCAATGAATGCCCAAATCGCTCAACCAATCAGGTGAGGCAAGCTCAGGACACCACCTCGGACGCAGGCGCATCCACATCGTCGACGGCTACTGGCTCTCGAATTTCTTCGAATGCTTCACCGAGCACGGGCCTTACTAGCAATGCGCCTTCCAGAACTGTAGTGAGACAGGTCAGATGCTTCAATATTGGCACTCCACCTACAACAATTCCTGAATATTATGATGTGGGTTCCGATGATGAAACTGATTTCTATGGTTCAGTGCGCATGGTGCAGGACGGCGCCTACATTGGTTATGGTGGAGCTGATTCCTTTGGTTTCGTGCATTCCGGGAACAACAGAGCAAGTGCAGTGCAATCAGAAGTGGTTGTTTTGGACTCTGGAGCAGATGTGAGTCTTTTACCCGTTCGTTTTTGCAATGGTTCAGAAGATGTTTCAGTCAGAACTCATTTGGAAGATGCGCAAGGTGGCCGGATTTTCACTCAAGGCATGAGGCGTGCTGCAGTGGACATGAAAGCCCAGGATGGGAGCTACGTTCGTTTGGAGGACAGCTTTGTCATGGCGGAGGTAAACAACATTTTGTTATCCCTGGGGCGAATGACGAAACAGGGATGGTGGCTCTCTTCAGAAACAGATGCAGCAGGCCAGAGACAGATGTGCATGCCACCAGATGGAGGATGTGGAGTGTGTGTTGGTTACAAGCGCAATTCCTTGGCTATCTTTGGGCAGATCAGTGCAGTTGGTGTTTTTCCTGATGACATGCTTGCACTTGCAGCTGATTTGCTTGACACTCAGGCTGGTCAGTGGTCGGTTACCGAGGCAGGTACGCCATTCATGCTGGCATATGGTAAAGTCTATGTGGATGGCAGTGTGTATTGGGGGTCAGGCTGGTCTTATAGGACGACAGCTATCCGAAATCGGCGAGACTATGATGCGGGAAGAAATGCGTGGAGGCTGGTAGAGTTGTCGGAAGATGTGAACAAGTTGCCTAACAAGAAGGCACAAATCGAAGAGTGTGAGGGGATTGCGCATGAGATCTTTACATGCCTTACCAGCAAACTGTGTAATCTTGAGGAGATGCTAGACGTTTTCGTGAGACCTCTTCAGGACGCTGGACTCACGGCAGGTGGTTCGGGCATTGCACTTTGAGATGCAGCAGCTTGTTGCCCGCAGAGAAGTTGAAGCTGCGAACAAATTGCAGGCTGAAACGGAGGATGTGCGTGCGCGAGCACAACGGCCGGTCAGGGTCCCAAGCGAGTTGGAGAGACAGCTTCATGAGGTCACGCATTTGCCTTACAGAGACTGGTGCGACAGTTGCGTGATGAGCAAGGGCAAGAAAGACCATGCAGTTTCTAGCAGTGAAAATGTTTTGGCTACAACAGACCCTCAGATTCAGATGGATTTCATGTATGCGAGAGCGGATGAGACTTCTTCTTCTTTGCTTTGCTTGATTATGGTGGATGTTTGGAGCAGAATGGTGAAGGTAGTGATCTGCACTGCCAAGAACGTCAAGAATGTGGGAAAGGTGGAGTACATCATGGACGGTGAACCTGCATCTATCGGTTTGCTGAAGAGTGTGGAAAATGTGCGTCGCAAGGCGGGTTTTCATGTGCATACTTCGGTGGGAAAACCACATTCCAAGGGTGCAACAGCTATGGTTGAACGTTTCATTCAAACGGTTCGCAGACAGGCAGTCACTATTTTGGAACATGTCAAGCAGAAGACGGGAGTTGTGGTTTCCCATTCAGATGCCTTGTATATGTGGGCAATCATGCATGCTGGGTGGCTCATCAATCGCTACACTAAATGCGCACCTGTTGGTTGTGACCCGCACACAGCAGCGTTTGGGAAGCCTTATCGTGGTAAGATTGCAGCTTTTGGTGAGTTCGCTTTTGGCCTGAGGAGGCCTGGGAGATTTCATAAAGGTTCTCCAGTTTGGGCTGGAGGAATTTGGCTTGGCAAGACATCACTGGATGAACATTTGCTGTGTGATGGAAATGAGGTTTTCAGAGCGAATTCACTCAGGCGGTCAAGCTGCCCTTGGAGGGCAGGGGAACTGGTAAAAGTGAAGATTTCGCCATTGGGGAGCTCTCAGAAGCTGAAATCGGTGATGATCAAACCAGTCCCGATTCCTGAGTTGGCGCCAGCTGCAGACAGGGAGCAGGAGGATGCAGCTGGAACTGAGCAGTTGAGAGATGAGGCGGGGTCTGAGCTTTCGTCTCACGGTGACCGCAGCAGGGCGAGTTCCTCTCTCCCTTCACGAAGGAGTTCTATGAGTGAACAAGCTGGTATGGAACTGCCACCTTCAGGCAGTGGCGCAGGTACAGACGGTCCCCTGGATGAAAACAGGCCGCTTGCAGATCTGATGCAAGATGAGTTTTCAGTATCAGATCCCACAGCAGACTCTAGTGAGAGACCCAACAAGCAGAGAAGGACTTTTTCTGGTATGCATGCTCCCATGTTTGCAGGCGGCATCAATGTGGTTGATGATTTGGATTACGACGAAGAGTGGAATGATGCGAATTTTCCTGGTGAGATTTCAGAGCCCATGGATTTTCAAGACAATGAAGAGGAGATGGTGTTTGAGGAACATTCAGCTTGGGAAGTGGGTGAACCACAACGCTTTCCTGGACAAGATCCACCTGTGCTGGATGATTCGAAGGTGCAAGAGCTGGATGATGAAGCAGAGCTCATTGAAGTGATGCGATTGCAGAAGATGGGTGTTCTTCAGCCACAGGACTCAGGTCCCACCAATGTGCCGCAGGCATTGCTCACGACGCGATTTGTGAAGACATGGAGGAAGAAAAATGGTGCTTGGATTCGTCGTGCCCGTTTGGTTGCTCGCGAATTTCGGCAAGCAACCCCATGGATAGATGCTTCAGACACATTCTCCCCTGCTTCTACACCCGGAACCATGAGACATGTTTTCTTGCATGCTCTGAACCATAATCTTTGCATTTGGGTTGTAGACGTAAAGGACGCCTATTTGAATGTTGATCAGGATGAGTCACAATCAGTTTGCCTTGTTGCTGCTCCTGAGAGTTGGTGCCAGTTGCATGGCGTGGCGAATGAGTGGTGGCGACTTGCGAAGTTGCTTCCTGGACAAAGGGTTGCAGCAAGTTCATGGTTTGGGTACATTGACGGTTTGTTGCAAAAGTCGAGCCTGGAGAATTTCCTCAGGTGCCAACTTTGTATCGAGGAGTAGGCAGGCGAATGGGCGTTTGTTTGCATGTAGATGATCTGGTGATTTCTGCCGGGGAGACTCACGGCAATGAGTTGCTGAAGCAGATGAGAGACACGGTGACAATTTCAGTTGCCGGCCCATTTTGGAAAGTCGGAGAGAGATTTGAATATCTCAAACGCATGTTTGAATTTGTGCCTGAGGGCCTTGTGGTGAGGCCCAACAGATCGCATTTCGAGAAGCTGTACGCTTTGGCGAAACAGGTGTTCAAGAAGAAGGCACCTTGTGGAAATGATTTGGTGAATGAAGATACCACTGAGGAGCTAGAGGGAGATGAGTGTGGCCGCTACAGGTCGATTTGTGGGATCCTTCTCTACCTCGTGACAGACAGGCCGGATTTGAGTTATGTTGTGCGAGCACTTAGCTCAAAGATGTCCAAACCCACGCAGAAGATGCTGAAGGTTGCCGAGGGCGTCATTGGATATTTGAGAAACACAGAAGGCTTGGGAGTTTTGCTCAAGAGAAGTTGGCCTGGGAGAAGGCTACTTGATGAACGCGATGCCCCCGGTTTTTCTGAACAGTCAGAACATGTGGTAGAGGCGATTGCGGATGCAGACTTTGCTTCGTGCAAGGAGTCGCGCAGATCCATATCTGCCGGGCAGGTGTACATCAACTCTTCGTTGGTTTTGGGCTTCTCGCGCACACAGCGCTCGGTCACTCTAAGCTCAGGAGAATCAGAGTTGGTGGCGCTGACGCAAGTTCTTTCAGAGGCTTTGCTGATAGCAGATGCATGGAGATTTCTTACACCTGATGATCAGACGTTGATTGAAGCTAGATCCGATAGCTCAGCATGCCGCGGAATTGCATCCAGACGCGGAGTGGGACGCGTGAGACACCTAGACGCGTCTTGTTTGTGGGTGCAGGAGGCAGTTGCTACAAAGCAAGTGAGGCTGCTACCAATTGGGACGTTGGTGAATGTTGCCGATGCTGGGACTAAAGCACTGACTTCACAGAGGCTGAAGATGCTTTGTTGTCTCATGGGATTTGTTCAGGAGGATAATTGCCCATATGGACAGCAGGAATTGGACGAATGCCGAGCTAAGCAGAAAGTGCAGAAGATTAGTGGAGGCATTTCAAGCAAGAACCTGGCATTTCTTGTGGCAGCGATGCAAATGACTTGCAGTAGAGGTGAAGACTTTTCGGTGAGCGCAAACAGCAATTTGGAACGTCTTTTCATGTGCAGCGTATTCGTGTGTTTGTATGTCATGCATTTCAGCATTTGGCCCAGGCGGGGTATTTTCAGTATGAGATGGGTTGTTTTTGTGGCTGGACTCAGCCGAGTTTATGCTCAACCTGAGCAGGAGACGGAAGACGAATGGTATGGGTATGTGGTGCTATTTTCATTTTTGGTTTCCATATGCAATGTGATTTACTTCTTGTTCATGTGCTTGAGAGGCGTGATTTCATGGTATTGGAAGACCAGCAGCGAGAGCAGTGGAGATGGACTCTCTTCAGATGATGGCATCAGTGTATCTTGTGAATCTACAGGAGCTGAAGCTGCGAGTTCGGTCTCGAACCCCAACCCTGTGGTGGCAGTGGAGAATGATCAAATTGGCATTTTGCCAGCAGGCCATGAGCGCTATCCTACGGTGGCTTTCATGAGAAGAGTGAACAATCAGAGCATTGGTGAAACCTGTTTTGTGACACGGACTGGCGGGTTTTACCATCGCCTTGGCTGCCGGTGGATAGACGGACGTGTTTCAACAGAAATACTCTTGACAGAAGCGATTGCAAGAGGACTTGGCCGATGTCGCACCTGCCACGGGAATGGACACAAACCGATGAAGAAGCAGAAGTAAAAGAATGCTTGAGAAAAGAGAGAGCCGGTTTGCACTGTGGATGACGGCAAATGAAGTGCGTTGTACAGCGCTTTTGCATGCATGTGAATAATGGCTGAAAGCCATGATTCAAGGCGGGGTGTTAATATATTTGGCAAGCCCCCACGGTACCATATGATGATGGCACACATGACTTGTAAGTGCAAGCTCGAGTGGTGGAGCAGCCGTGCAGCAGCAGTTTGGCCATGGTGGTGAGGTACCTATGCCTCCAGAAGTTGCAGATCCTTTCAGAGGAGAAGCACAGTTTCCTGAAGAGCTGCGTGATGCGCGTGGTCCCCAGTTTGTGCTTCAGCCAGAGGAGGTGGAACAATATGAGATTAACAATCGCATGGTGACTCCTGAAAGCAGTATTCGAGATTTGCGTGAAGTTGGTTAGGTAGTTGTGCAACCTGTTTATGTCACTGGCTATGTGACACGGCATGAGCTTGATACGCTTGCATGGCAATGACCATGGATGTATATGGTTGGCTCAAGGAAAACACATGAGTGCGATCTTGTATGTTAACAGAGACAAACTGAGACAACCACTGAGACAAGTGAGACAAACACAAAACCGGCCAATTTGGCTCTTTTTTTAAGTACTGGTTTGCCCAACGACCCTGGAGGGGTTTCAGATTTTTTTTTCAAGTACTGGTTTGCCCAACGGGTCTGGAGGGGTTTCGGATTTTTTTTCAAGTACTGGTTTGCCCAACGGCTCTCGTGTTTTGGCTTAGTACTGGTCTCAACCGGTCTGGAGGGGGGTCGTTTTTTTTCATTAGTTCGCCCAACGGGTCTGGTGACAGGGATCCAGAGACGCCCAGCCAGCCGAGGGCTTGTCAGACCTGAGACAATCCTGGGAAAGGGGGTGAGACACCTGACACACCTGAGACACCCACTAAACGTCGAACAGAAGTGTCTCAGGCGTGTCTCAAACCTGTCTCAGCAATAACAAGACAGCCAATTGAAGATACCTGAGACACGCCTGAGACACTCCTGTTCGACGTTTAGTGGCTGTCTCAGGTGTCTCCTCTCCCCGAAATCCTGTCAGGCCCAGCTTGGCCCTAACCGCGTTTGAGTGGTCCGCCCAACCCGTTGGAGTTTGATACTGGTCCGCCCAACCCGTTTGGTTTGTCGAGGACCCCAAACCCTAAAGGGACATTTGCACGGTTTTGCGCAACAAAAATGCTATTCTTCCAGGGCCTATATCAATATAGACCCTGGAGAAATAGCTTTTTTGCACGGTTTTGCGCCACGAAATGCTATTCTTACAGGGTGTATATTCATATACGGCCTGGAGGAATAGCTTTTTTTGCACGGTTTTGCGCAACAAAATGCTATTAGTCTAGGCCGTATATGAATATACACCCTGGACTTTTAGGTTTTGCACGGTTTTTGCACGGTTTGCCCATGCCAGCCCCGCTCATTTGATTGGTTCGCCCAACCCGTTGGTTTCCCGAGCGCCCCAAACCCTAACCCAAAAAGGAGCTGAGCAGGGTCCGGGAATTCCCCCAGCCCGCGCAATGTCTCAAAACCTTTCTTCTCCCAGTTTTTTCGCCCGACCAGGATCAGAACTTGAGTGTGATCAAAGTTTTGGTTTTGCGCAAAAACGGGTAGGTTCCCTGGACGCAGGGAGGCCTGAACGCCTCAAAAAAACCAGTATTTTTTTTCAAAGAAGACTAGTCGAGGGTCCTGGGCCTCGGAGGCGCCAGGAAGTCGTCCAGCTGCCTCACAGCCAACAAGGACCTCACCGACCGGCGCGTGAAGGCGGTGGAGAACGCGGGCGCCTTCCGAGCGCCGACGACGACGTGCAGCAGCTGGGGGCCGTGGACTCCATGACCGTCCGCAGCACGCGGAGGGGCGCGAGACCCTGCTGAAGCCCGCAGGGCAGCGGCAACGCGGCGGGGCGGCTGACGAGACGGGGCAGCGGGGCCGAAGAACAAGTAGCTGTGTGAGCAGGCCTCCTCGTTCTAGAGGAACCTTGCTCAAGCTCCTTTTTGGGGCAACAAGTGGTGTGTGCAGGCCTCCCCGTTCTAGGAAAACCTTGCTCAAGCTCCTTTTTGGGCAACAAAGCTGTTTTTTAAATGGAGGCGCTGAGGGACCTGGCCGACGACTTCAACGTGCGGGACCCGCGGAAGCTGTACCGACTTGCGAGGCAGCGTGCCTCGACGTGACGCAGGCCATGGCCTTCGAGGCGCTGAAGGCCGACGTGGGCCGGCAGGTGCAAGCGCCCCGGCCGCGCGCGCTGGGCAAGTCGGCCGCCGAGGGGCCGAACGACCGGCTGCAGGCCGACCTCATCGACTTCAGCCAGAACACCCGGATGAAGACGAAGTACGGCCTGGTGGTGATGGACGTCTTCACCCGGGAGGCCGCCGTGGAACCTCTGCAGAACAAGAACGCCGAGACGGCCGGGCCACCAAGCGCGCCGCGCGGGAGCTGACGGGGGACGACGGGAACTTCGTGGTCACGACCTGGCGAGTTCAGGGTCCTCCAAGACAACGCCGACAAGTTCCAGCACCGCTGGGCCTGCCAGGCTTCCACCTCGTCCAGCCGGGCCTGGAAGCCCTTGCGCACCCCCCACAGCACGCTGGTGAGGTGAGAGTAGTCGAGAGTAACCATCTCCGTGCCGTCGCTCCACCGGGCGGTGCCCGTCAAATTCTTCCACTTTGTTCCTGCGAAGTCGTTTGAGGCGAAGTTCAGCCTCAGGTCCTCGTTCATGTCCGGGCGCTTGTACTGCTTGGCCTCCACGGAGTCAAAGAGCTGCTGGAGCTCTGCTACGTCGCCTCGGCCATCTCCGTCTTCACCCGGCTGTCCGACAAATTCGGCTGGGCGCAGGATTGCTCCCCCCATTCCTGCGCTGACAGCAGGATTGCCCCGGTGCACTACGAGCAGCTCGGGCTTGGAACTGTTCTTGCCCGAGCTTAGGCTCGTGATGGAGTCGGCCCGGCTGTAGAGCTCCCGGGCCTCCGGCACGTCGTTGATGCTCAGGACGAAGGGCATGCCGCTCGCGAAGCGTGCGTCTCGCAGCTCCGTGTGAAAGACCAGGTCGTGGCCCTCCCCTCTCGTACCACAGTAGTTCATGCTGCGGCCGGGGAAAATGTAAGGAGGGTCGGCGTAGATGCACTGGTGCGCCGGGCAGGGCAGTGCCCGCAGGTAGGCCAGTGCGTCCTGGTGCCGCACGGTCACATTGCACGGTGGCCGCTGCAGACGCCGCACGCTGCTCAGTGCCAGTGGCCGCTGCTGTGCGAAGGAGCCCCACTTTCCCGAGAAGCTGCAGCAAAACGTACACGCAGGCGGCCCGACGCCCGGCATGGCCTCTCTGAGTGCCCGGCAGGAGGTGCCCGAAGTAGAAGCGCCTGTCCACCCTGCGCCCCACCAGGCGCAGCAAGGAGCGCAGGAAGACCGGGTCTTGCCTCGAGTAGCAGCGGTGCAGGTTTGCGACGGGTTCGAAGGCGTCGACGCCGCGCACCTCCAGGCCCGGGCGCCGGGCGGCAAGGTAGTACTCCAGCTTTCCGGAACGAAGAAGGGAGAGTGAAGCACAGGTACTTCAGCTGCATACCAGCCCTTTAGTTTATCCGGAAAAGGGGGAGCGCGTCGCTACACAGCGATGCGCTCCCAAGCTCGCCCACCGCGCCAATGTCGGACTGCCCGGCATTGAAGCCTCCACCCCGGCCGCACCACCTGCCCGGCATCGGAGCCACGCCAGCCCGCCGAGTTATACGGATCATACGGGTCATACGGTCATACGGTGGCGGTTTGGCACTCCGCAGTGCGCCACATTCCTGCCGCGCCACCTGCCCGGCATAGAAGCCTCCCGGCCGCGCTACCTGCCCGGCATAGAAGCCCGCGCCAATGTCGGGATTCCCTGCATTGAAGCCTCCACCCCGGCCGCGCCACCTGCCCGGCATAGAAGCCTCCGCCCTCCTGCCCGGCATCGGAGCCAGCCACCTTGTTGTCCCGGGCACCGAATTCCTTCAACCTGTCGGATTGACATGTTGAAATTCTCGTCATTCTTCATTGCAGACCAAGTGCGAGAAGCATTCGCCTGACCCGGCCGCGCCACCTGCCCGGCATCGGAGCCCTGCCGAGCCCGCGCCAAGGTCGGAATTCTTCCCAGGAAAAAAATCCAGTTGTCCTGTGGGACAACTGTCCAAAGTTTCGGCGAACCTGCCCGGCATCGGAGCCACGCCAGCCCGCCGACGTGGAGGCTTCGATACCTAGCGTGCCAGGCACGCAGCTGATGATGTCTCGTATGTTATCACCAACTACGAAGCAGTGTCCGATGATGTCGGACACTGGCTCCATCGTGCGCAGGTCTCGCTATTGACCGGCGCCACCGGTCAAATCAAATTGAGTCACATCCGAGAAAAAAACCCTGGTGCGGGCCTGGTGCGGGCCTGGTGCGGGCCTGGGTGCGGGCCTGGTGCGGGCCTGGTGCGGGCCTGGTGCGGGCTCCAAGACCGAAGCCGCGTGGTACTCAACTGCTCGCGGCAGGAATCGAGCCCCGTGCGGAGTAAGAAGCGCTTAGCTCCTTGGCCGACGCCTTGGCCACTGGACTAAGGCGTCGGCGAAAACATATGTAAACATGTTTGAAGGACCTGTCACCGGCAATATCCCGGAGGTCCTGGACAACGGAGAGGTGACTGACGGCACGCACGTCACCGCAGGGCAGCTGGCCCTCGCTTTGACGCCCTACGCTCAAGTAACGGACCTGGCGGTGAACACGGCAGCCTCCGGCAACAACGCAGCGGCCATCCAGTCCCTGGACGACAGAGTCACCGCAGAGCTGGCCTCAAAGCTGGACAGCAGCGCGCTGGCGCCGGCAATTGCGCCCCTGGCCACGGCGGCGGCCCTGGCCACCACGGACGGACAGGTGGCCGCGCACGGAAGCAGCATCGCCGCGCTGCAGAGCTCGCTGACCACGGGTCTCTCCAACAAGGCAGACCAGTCGGCCTTCGACGTGCTGGAGGGCGTGGTGGCCACCAAGAGCACCCCGGACGGCGTGGACCTGAAGCTGTCCAACTACAGCACCACGGCGGCCATGAACGGCTCCATCGCCTCGGCCAACAACGCCACGCTGGCCACGGTGGCCGCCAACTACGGTCTCAAGACGGTGGTGGACCAGCACTCCCTAGACATAGCGGCGAGGATCACGCCGCTGGAGGTAGACACCAAGGTGCCCTGCTCTCCACGGTGGACGGACTGGACACTCCACTGGAGGTAGACACCAAGATAGCAAATGCTCTGCTGGGTCTCGCCACCGAGGCCTTCGTCGCAGCGCAGCTTGCTAGCCGGGACGCCAGCATCACGGCGCTCCAGGGGGGCAAGGCCGACACGTCGCTGCTGGCCTCGTACGCCACGAACGCCGCGCTCTCAGCCAGCGAGACCACGCTCCAGAGCGCCCTCGACGCAATCCTCGCGGAGCTCGCCGCCCTGCAGCTTTCCGGCAGCGGAGTTGTTAACGCGCCGGCCTGGGCGGGCTTCACAACTTGGGAGCTCGTTCGCGGAAGCAACGTCGTTCGCAACCTGCATCTGGAGGCTCCTCTCTCTGCTGCGCTGGCCAACGGCGACGACACGCTGAGCATCACGGCAGACTGCTACTCCACGGCGGGCACTGACGCTGCTATAACAGCAGCCTTGCTGGCCTACTACACCTCGGCGCAGGTAGACGCGCTGTTGGGAGACTACCGCACAGGGGCAGCGCAGGACGCGGAGACGACCAGCGCCATCACGGGTGCACTGCTGGCCTACTACACCTCGGCGCAGGTAGACGCGCTGCTGGGAGATTACCGCACGGCGAGCGCGCAGGACACGCAGACGCAGGCCGCCATCACGGGCGCGCTGCTGGCCTACCGGACGGGCCCGGACCAGGACGTGTTCACAACCAACCAAATCACCTCGGCGCTGGCGGCGTACCGTTCAGCCGCCGACCAGGACACGGCGACGGCCTCAAGCATCGCCGCCGCCCTGCTCAGCTACTACACCATCACGCAGGTGGACGGTTTGTTGGCCAACAAGCTCGGAGTCACGGAGGCAGCCTCAGCCCTGCAAATAGCAGTGCGCTTGAGGGGCCGACGAGGTGATAGGAGAGCAGATCCTGGCCCCCACGGACGTCTCACTGTCAAACTGGACGGTTCGCCCCAGCAGCGGCTGCAGCGTGGTCCTGGCCACGCACACCGCGGGAGTGAACGTGGACGGCTACACCCTGACCCTGGCGGCGAACCCGTGGAACATTGTGCGCACCTACAACTTGACCCCGGGCCGAGAGCTCCTCTTCGCCTGCCGGTACCGGCTCGGCACGGCCTCCAACTTCGTGGTGTACATGTCCGAGGCCGACAACGTCTACGACCCTTGTACGGCAGCTTCGTGGGCGACCAGGGCGCCTGGAGCACGGCCAAGATGTACTTCACAGTGCCTCCGAACGGGGTGGCGAAGCTGCACTTCGGGGCGCACTTCCAGGCGCCGGGCCTGCCCAACCAGACGGCAGGAACGGTGGACGTCTACGGCCTCCAGATCCTGGACGCAACCCTGGAGGCCGGCAACATGGAGGAGGAGGACACGGCGGCCTCGGCCCTGCTGCTGAAGCACGAGTTCCTCGACGGAGGGGCCGACGACGTCACGCTGGCCACCCTGGGCGAGGTGCTGCTGGAACCCACGCTCACCACGCTAGGAAATTTTCTGGTGCGCTCCAACAGAGAGCTCCGTGGCCTCGGCCAACTTCACACCATGACCCTGGGCGCCTTCGCCTGGAACATCGTCCGCACCCACACCCTGACGCCGGGGAGACGCTACTCCTTCGGCTGCCGGTACCGGCTGGGCACGGCCTCCAACTTGGTGATGTACGTCAGCGCGGCCGACAACGACTACGTGGGCGTCACCGGCACCTTCCTCGGCCTCGCAGGGTGTCTGGAGCACGGCGCGCCTGGACTTCTCGGTGCCGCCGGGCGGAATTGCGAAGCTGCACTTCGGAGCCTTCGGCGGGTCTATCCCCGGGCTGGTGCAGCAGTCGGCGGGCACGCTGGACCTGTACAGATGCAGATCGGGGCCTCGGCCTTCGAGGGAGACTCGGTCTCCGTGACGGACCTGCTGGCCGACTTGCTGGCCCTCACGGGTTCGGCCACTCTGGACGGGCTCACCGCGCAGGGCAACGTGGGCTGCGACCAGCTGCTGTGCAACGACGTGAACTGCACCGACGTGTTCACCACGGGCGCGGACGCCTCGGGCGCAGTCTCCTGCGCAGCGCTCACAGCCACCGGCACCGTCGCCGGAGCCACGCTGTCGTCCACAGGGCCGTGTCAGGCAGCTCGCTGAGCATCACGGGGGCGGCCAGCGTGGGTCTGCTGAGCTCAGCCACCGGAATCACGGGCAGCACGTTGACCATCAACAACACGGCCAACGCCGGGAACTTCGCCACGGTGGACGACGTGTCCACGGGGACACTGACGGCCTCAGGCGCAGCAACCGCGGCGAGCTTCGCAGCCACCGGGGCGCTCACGGGCGCCACGCTGACAGTCAGCGGGGCGGCCTCCACGGGCCCGCTGGACTGCGAGAGCCTGGGCTGCACCTTCACGGCCACGAGCGGCGGAGTGTCGACGGGCAGCGTGGTGTGCGGCAACGTGACGAGCTCGGGCACGGTCTCCGCGCCGCAGCTCTTCGCCTCCAACACGCTCACCGTGACCAACACCTCAGACTTCTCGGACGATCTCTTCCTGACGAAGAACTGGGAGATGGAGCAAGCTGCCGACAGCGGCCCGGAGCTGCGGCTGCTGGGCAACCAGAGCGCCCGGGTCTTCCTGGAGCGGGACGGCGGGACGCACCAGTGCGAGCTCGACGAGGCGCTGGTGCAGACGAAGAGCCTCTCCACGCAGCTGTCCCTAACCACGAACCAGAGGAACCCCGGCTGCCTCGTGATCGCAGGCAACACGGGCAACGTGGTCTGCAACAAGGGCACAGGATTGAGCGGGGCAATCCTGTATTGGGCGCAGGATTGAGTGGCAGGTGGCGCGGCCGGGGCTTCTATGCCAGGCAAGTGGCGCGGCAGGGCGGAGGCTTCTATGCCAGGCAGGCGCGGCAGGCACCAACCCGCCGAACTTGCTATACGTGCTATATGTGCTATATGGGTCTCACAAGGCAAGCCACTGAACCTCCACTCTCCCCCGGGTCCTTGCTATATGTGCTATATGCTTTTTTTTTGGCTCTTACAAGGCAAGCCACTGAACCTCCACTCTCCCCCGGGTCCTTGCTATATGTACTATATGTGCTATATGGCCCTATATAGCACATATAGTACAGATTTTCGCGCGTACAGAATAAGTATATAGTACACCCGGAGACTGTGGGGGTTCAGCGGCTTGGCATGTAAGAGCCATATAGCACATATAGCACATATAGCAAGGACCCGGGGGAGAGGTTCCGCGGCTTGGCGTGTAAGAGCCATATAGCAAATATAGCACATATAGCAAGGGTCTGGGGGACTGTGGGGGTTCAGCGGCTTGGCGCGGCTTCAATGCCGGGCAGGCTTCGATACCGGGCTTCTATACCATATAGCGCATATAGCACATATAGCAAGGACCCGGAGGACTGTGGGGGTTCAGCGGCTTGGCGTACACGCGGTTTTGGTTCAATTTTGTTGCAATATTGCGGCAACAAGAGTCAACCATGGAGCAATTTTGAATCAATATTGCGGCAACGAGAGTCAACCATGGATCAATATTGGCAAGCTCTCTCTTTAGAGGGGATTTCCCAAATGGATTCTATTCCACCTGGGAGGCTCCTAGCACTCGTCCGTCCAGGAAATGACCTCGTCCTGCGAAGGATTCGAAGTCTAAAACGCTGCGTGCAGGCGTGTGGCTGCAAAATAATGACCCCTAGATATGCGCCGCAATTTGGCTCCAGGTTGCATTTCAAGCGATGTCAAGCTTTGCCAAAGGAAACCCCTTTTCCCTTTTTTTCGGGGACCCCTTTTTTTGGGACCCCTTTTTTTCTTTTTTTTTTGTTTTTTCTTAGCCCTGCAAAGGTTGGCTCGCTTGAAATGCAACCTGGAGCCAAATTGCAAGCATATCTAGGGGTCGTTATTTTGCAGCCTCACGCCTCCACGCAGCGTTTTAGACTTCGAATCCTTCGCAGGACGAGGTCAAATCCTGGACGGACGAGTGCTGGGAGCCTCTCAGGTAGATTTGAATCCATTTGGGAAATCCCCTCTAAAGAGAGAGCCCTAGATATGCGCCGCAATTTGGCTCCAGGTTGCATTTCAAGCGATGTCAAGCTTTGCCAAAGGAAACCCCTTTTCCCTTTTTTTCGGGGACCCCTTTTTTTGGGACCCCTTGTTTTCTTTTTTTTTTGTTTTTTCTTAGCCCTGCAAAGGTTGGCTCGCTTGAAATGCAACCTGGAGCCAAATTGCAAGCATATCTAGGGGTCATTATTTTGCAGCCACACGCCTGCACGCAGCGTTTTAGACTTCGAATTCTCAGGTAGAATAGAATCCATTTGGGAAACGCCCTCTAAAGAGAGAGGCCGTGCGCCAGCGGCTGCTGCCCTCTGTGAGGCAATCGCGGCGGCGATTGGATGCTGAAGGCCAAGCTGCCGGCCCACGCGCGCTTCTGGAACGCCGGCGGCACGTTTGCGGACCGCTCCGCTGAGCTGGCCCACTGCGCCGCGCGCGTTCGGCTGAGAGCGCGCAGCTTGTGGTTGATGAGCGGCATGTGCGGCTTGAGTCTTGAGGTCACGGATCTGCGTGTGGAGCCACCGTCTCGCAAGTGCCCGCTGTAGTTTCTTCCAATGCCGCAGCCTATTTTTTTGTTCAACCACCCACATGCTGGAGCGCCGCGAGCAGCTGAGGCCTCTGCTGAGGGCCGTCGTCGATGCCGATGCGCTGAAGCGGGGAGCCTCTTTGGAGGAGGTGAGCCGCCTGCATGACGAGCTTACTTGGGAGCGCCCGTGCTGGAGCGGCTGTTGGCTGACGGGGTCGCCGGCAGGTTCCCGGCGGAGGAGGTCGACATGCAGGACTGGAGGGACATGCTGAAGCATGCCCAAGAGCTTCGGCTCAAGCTTCGCAAGCGCCAAAACCAGCGCACGGCCCGCTGCTCCGCTCCCGGTGGCCGAGGAGCGCCAGAAGGAGAGCTGCGAGACGCTCCGCAAGAAGCGCGAAGCCGCGTTCGCACGAGCGACGTCGCCTCGCTGGCGCAGATCGAGAGAGAGTCTACGAGGTGTCGCTGCCTTGGAGCGGGTTGAGAAGGCGCGCAAGGAGGCGGACGAGGCCTCCAGAGAGTTCTCACTGCGCTGAACCTGCAGGGCAGCACCGCCGACTCGCTGTGACGCGGCGCAGACAGAACAGAATCCCGGACAGAAAAAAAGACGCGCTCGTCCGACCGACTGAATATTTTATTATTTTTCTAGAGAAAGCAATTTATTCAGCTCAAACCAATTTGCGCCATAATCTCCGAGCTGTCTGACCGCATCTGGGGCCGCCTGGGGCTCAGCGCTGTCCGGGCGGTGCCTCTGGAGGAGCCGCGTGCGCCTAGCGCCGAGGCCGCTGTGACAGAACTCCGCTTGGGGCCGCTTCGACCCGCGACCTTCGTCTGCGCCCTCTTCCTGGGCAGCAGGTCTTCACCATCGACGCCGTGCGGCTGCTGGTGACCGGCTCCAAGACCTGCTGGCCACACCGCTCAGTGGCATCATTGGGCACGCGCTCGGTGGGAAAGCCGGCAATGAAGCTGTGGCGCAGGTAGCCCACGCGGCCGATGTCGATGTTGCGCACCGTGTCGTCGTAAGTACCCGCAAGGACCGAGGAAGTGGAAGTGGCTCCCTTCATGGGGTTGTGAGCAGGCTGCCCAGCTGCATCTGCGACTCCGGCCTCCTGCCTCGCCGGGCCACCCTCTTGCGGCTGTCCACGTAGATAGTGGTCATCCTTTTCTTTAGAACCACCCGTCTGGCGAACGACGGGGCTGGACGCTGCGACGGAGGTGCAGCAGGAGATGTTCTCACATCTAGCGCCGATCAGCGGAGCTGGCGAACAGCTTCTGGCCCAGGAAGCTGAGCGCCGCTCCCATCGGCGTCTTTTTCAAGTGCAAACCGCTCTTCAAAGCGCTTGTAGAACATTTCATTCCTCGGCTTCAGGTAGTAGACGAAAAGGAAACGAAACTGTAAGGTTCCCGCGTCGCCTGCTCACAGCCGGCACAGCTGCTCCTTCGGCAGCAGGGCGCTGAGCTCCTCAATGACGGCGTCCAGCTCGTGCTGGTTGCGCAGCCTCCAGCAGCAGAGGAATTGCATGTTCACCCGCACGGCTGCGCTGATGAGCCTCAGCTTCTGCGAGCTCACCCAGGTGCTGATCTGCATGTGCCGGCCTCTGATGAAGAGTGTGTCCAGGGCGCCGTGAGGCTTGTGCAACTGCGGCGTGTCAGCAAAGTCGTCGATGACTACAAGCACCTGGTACAGTTTCTTCATTTCCAACTTCTTGGACGCCTCCGTGATCTTGCGCTGCTGCTGGATGATACGCCGCAGCGCCGCCTCGTCCCACTCGTCCCAATACGTCTGCTCCCGCTCTGTGTTCACCCCCAGGTCCTCCTCAATGTACTTCTTGACGGGTATCCAGCCGTCGTCTATGTTGACACTCGGGCTGAAGATGTAAATTTTTGAAAGACGCCGCGATACTGCTCCAGAATCAGCTGATCAGAGCCACGGTTTTGCCCGATTTTGATGGCCCGAGGAAGATGCCCGTGCATGGCACCAGGGGCACCACGGGGTCAGAGGGCTGCTTACTGCTATACTCTGTCGCAGGAAACAGCTTCCCCATTCCTTTGCGTTACTTCCCAAATTTGAAGCCGGGAAGCCGGGCGGCGAGTCCGTCAGCGCGTCGCTGTGTAGCGACACGCTGACAGAGTTTTCTGGGAGTGCATCGCTGTGTAGCGACGCGCTTCCGGAGTTTTCTGGGAGACACCGGGGCAATCCTGTGCCCACGCCAGGATTGAGTGGAGCAATCCTGTGCCCACGCCAGGATTGAGTGGAGCAATCCTGCGCCCACGCCAGGATTGACGGCAGGGCGTGTGAATGGTGGAAAAAATCACTCTGTCAGTGGCCTGGCGAGGAGCAGGCCACTGACAGACCTTCGGCGCTGGCCCGGTGATGGGTTTTCGGGCAAAAAAGCGAAGTCGGAATTCCGACCTCGGTGGGAGACCGAAGTCGGAATTCCGACCTCGGTGTAGAGCAAAGTCGGAATTCCGACCTCGGGTGGTGCAGGCTCGGCAGGCTGGAGGCTTCTATGCCGGGCAGGTGGCGCGGTCGGGGTGGAGGCTTCAATGCCAGGCAGGTGGCACGGCAGGGAGGTCGGAAGGAACCTATAGGAATCTTATAGGAAACCCATAGGAAACCCATAGGAAACTCATAGGAAGCCCTCTTCTTCTTTTCCTGTGGACTTCCTATGGGTTTGCTATGGGTTTCCTATAGGTTTCCTATAGGTTCCTATAGGTTCCGAAAGAGGGCCTGAAAAACTCCGAGCTCCCGGCCAGGTGAGGCTTCCATACCGGGCAGGTGGCGCGGCAGGGCTTCAATGCCGGGCAGGCGGGCTCAATATCGAATCAACTTTGAATCATCTTGAGTCAACAATGGATCAATATTGAATCAACTTTGAATCATCTTGAGTCAACAATGGATCAATATTGACAGGTCCACCTCTCTCTTTAGAGGGGGTTTCCCAAATGGATTCTATTCCACCTGGGAGGCTCCTAGCACTCGTCCGTCCAGGAAATGACCTCGTCCTGCGAAGGATTCGAAACCTAAAGCGCTGCGTGCAGGCGTGTGGTTGCAACATAATGACACCGAGATATGCGCCGCAATTTGGCTCCAGGTTGCATTTCAAGCGATGTCAAGCTTTGCCAAAGGAAACCTTTTCCCTTTTTTTTGGGACCCCTTTTTTGGGGACCCCTTGTTTTCATTTTTTGTTTTTTTCTTAGCCCTGCAAAGGTTGGCTCGCTTGAAATGCAACCTGGAGCCAAATTGCAAGCGTATCTCGGGGTCATTATGTTGCAACCACACGCCTGCACGCAGCGTTTTAGGTTTCGAATCCTTCGCAGGACGAGGTCATTTCCTGGACGGACGAGTGCTAGGACCTCCCAGGTGGAATAGAATCCATTTGGGAAACCCCCTCTAAAGATAAAGAGAGAGCCACGACGGTCCAGTCGGACTCGAGGGAAGCGGGAGCGCTTGAGCGCGACCTCGAACTTCGTCCTGATGGCCGCCATCATGGTTCCGGCGCGGGCCGACGGAGGCGCGGGCCTCACGATCCACGGCGCGAGCCTGAGGTAGCAGAGCGTGAGCTCCACCCTGTCCTCGTCCTCGTCGTTTACGGCCGTCAGCATGACCTTGGCGAGGAAGGGCAGCCGAATGGCCAGCAGCCGCATGGCGTCGATGGTGAAGACCTGCTGCCCAGGAAGAGGGCGCGCGGGTCCAAGCGCCCCCACGCGGGCGCAGTTCGGTCACAGCGGCCTCGGCGCTAGGCGCGCGCGGCTCCTCCAGAGGCACCGCCCGGACAGCGCTGAGCCCCAGGCGGCCCCAGATGCGATCAGACAGCTCGGAGTGGAGGCGGGAAGATCCGTCTCGAAAATTTCTTATTCCCAGGAGAGGCGGTCACTGGGCTGGATCTTTCCTTATTCCCAGGAGAGGCGGTCACTGGGCTGGAGGTGGAAAGATCCGTCTCGAAAATTTCTCATTTGCAGGAGAGGCGCTCACTGGGTTGGAGGTGGAAAGATCCGTCTCGGAGTGGAAGTCGAAAATTTCTTATTCCCAGGAGAGGCGGTCACTGGGCTGGAGGTGGAAAGATCCGTCTCGAAAATTCTTATTCCCAGGAGAGGCGGTCACTGGGCTGGAGGTGGAAAGATCCGTCTCGAAAATTTCTTATTTTCAGGAGAGGCGGTCACTGGGCTGGAGGTGGAAAGATCCGTCTCGAAAATTTCTTATTCCCAGGAGAGGAAAGATCTCCGTCTCGAAAATTTCTTATTCCCAGGAGAGGCGGTCGCTGGGCTGGAGGTGGAAAGATCCGTCTCGCAAATTTCTTATTCCCAGGAGAGGCGGTCACTGGGCTGGAGGTGGAAAGATCCGTCTCAAAAATTTCTTATTCCCAATGGGCTGGAGGAGATCCGTCTCGAAAATTTCATATTCCCAGGAGAGGCGGTCGGCTGGAGGTGGAAAGATCCGTCTCGAAAATTTCTTATTCCCAGGAGAGGCGGTCACTGGGCTGGAGGTGGAAAGATCCGTCTCGGGATTTTCCGATACGCAGGAGAGGCGGTCACTGGGCTGGAGGTGGAAAGATCCGTCTCGAAGAATTCTTCTTCCCAGGAGAGGCGGTTGCTGGGCTGGAGGTGGACAGATCCGTCTCGAAAATTTCTTATTCCCAGGAGAGGCGGTCACTGGGCTGGAGTCCCAGGAGAGGCGGTCACTGGGCTGGAGGTGGAAAGATCCGTCTCGGAGTGGAAGATCCGTTTCGAAAATTTCTTATTCCCAGGAGAGGCGCTCACTGGGTTGGAGGTGGAAAGATCCGTCTCGGAGATCCGTCTCGGCTCGAGGGAGAAAAAGAATTCCCAAACCCACTCGCCAAGAAAAAAATGATCCGCGCCGGTGGAATCGAGCCCGCGGTCTGCAAGCTTCAGAGCTGCAGCGCCTCTTCCGATTGAGCTATGGATCCATGCTAGTCCAGCACAGAGACTCCTGTGCCAGAGAGCGTCACCAGCTGATAGGCAATCAGGCGGATGAACACGCCCCGTCGAGCGCCTTGAAAGTGAACCGAGCCAGGTCGCCCGAACGGGTGCTGACACCGCTCAGGGGCATCTTGGGCACGCGCTCTGTCGGGAAGCCCGCGATGAAGCTGTGGCGCAGGTAGCCCGCGCGGTCGATGTCGATGTTGCGCACCGTGTCGTCGTAGGCCCCCGCAAGGGCCGAGAGGAAGTGGAAGTGCTCCGAGGCTCCCTTCATAGGGTTGTGCGGGTACTGCAGGCTTCCCAGCTGCATCTGCGACTCCGTCCTGCCCCGGGTGGGCTTACTCTAGCGGCGGCTTAAAGGGGCTTACTCTATGATGCGGGTCTCCTGGTGCTGGGGCTTAAAGGGGCTTACTCTATGATGGGGCACTACCTGCTTGCTCTATGACGGGGCATTTCCTGCTTGCTCTATGACGGCTGGGCTTGAACTTGCTCTATGATGGGGCATTAGCTGCAGGCGCTTAAACTCTCTCGCAGTCTGGCCGCGGTCTTTCCGCGATCTTCTCGCGTTCTTTCCGTTCTCTTCCCGCGGTCTTCTCGTAGTCTGCTCGGTTTTCCTCTCGCGTTTTCCGCGGCCGCAGTCTGTCGTAGTCCTCGCAGTTTTTCTGCGGTACTCTCGTAGTCTTCTCGATGTCTTCCCGTAGTTTCTCGCAGTCTGCCGCGGTTTCTCGCAGTCACCCCGCAGTCTTCCCATAGTCTTCTCGCAGTCTGGCCGCAATCCTGCGATCTCCTTGCGTTTTTCCGCGATCTTCCCGCGGTCTTCTCGCAGTCTTGCCCGCCTTGAAAATATTTCCATGCGATACATTGGAACAAATCGCAGGCGAGTCCTCGAAGGCGTCGAGCGGCGGATGGTCGTGATTGCGGGCGCGCGTCAGTCGCCTGCGTCGATTTGAAATGTCGCGCGCGCGATAGAATTGTGTGTGCATATATTGATGTGAGCATCGATGTCGGCGGGCTTGATTCCAGAATCTTTTGCGAGATGGATCGAACGCGCCGGCGTGTCAAGCTTGCTTTTTTGACAGCGCCCTTTTGCGGCGTCTTCGTCGGGAAGCCAGAGGAAAACCGAAAGGAAACCCAAGGGAAGCCAAAGGCGTTTTGCTTCTCCTTGTTCTCTATTTGAGCCGTGACTGATCTCCCGCCCTAAATTTGGAGAAGCCAAGCTGGACCGCTCGCGGCGTTTGCAGGGAACTGCGACCCCGGCAGGTGGGCGCCGTTGTGGCGGCGGAGCAGGTTATCCGCGAAGATCCAGAAGAGACGTCGTCTGATGGAGACAGAGTCGCGGGGGCCTATTTCAGCAACGCCTGATCCTCTGGCTTTGCGGAAGAGACGCTCGGATCGTCGACGCCCCATCAAGACCCCCAGAAACGCTTTTCATTTTCGTCGCCCCTCGGCGACGAGCGCGCGCGCCGCTTTTCGTTCCAGCGCTCGCTGTCGCGGACTATCGTCTCCAAAAAGACAAGAAGAGCGAGCCAGAAAATGTTGAGCCTGCCCGGCGTCTGAGGGCGAACCCTAAACCCGTTAAAAGGTGCAAGTTTGGGTGGCTGGGGTGGGCTCCCCAATACAAAACGGCGCGCCTCCCCTTCCACTCCATGGGGGGAGGCGCTGCCGTGGCACTATAGGACGCCCTAAACCCTAAACTTAAAGCGCGCGCCTGGCGCGCGCCCCGCAGGCCTTGCCCCTGCCGGACAGCACGCGGAGGGGAGCTTTGCCTGGCAGAAGCTCCCCGAGCTCAGCGCGCCCTCGTGGGCCCGCTCGCCTCGCTGGGCACTATTGTAATAAGAGTAACCCTAATCTCTCGGGCCAAGGCTCGGGATGTTGCCTTCTAAGGCCCGCGCCTGCCTTGATAAAACGGCCATCGGCCTTGATAAAATGGCCATCGGCGCTGATAAAATGGCCATTGGCCCTGGACAAGATGGCCGCCCCTTGATAAAACGGCCATCGGGCCGCTTTTTGCTAGAAGAAGCTTGGCTTGGTCGATAGACTCTCTTTGTGTAGGCTCATGTGGAATTTGCAACGCGTGGCCTTTTTCTGGGCGTTTGGCGATTTATAAAGAATTTATCAACGGCTGGGCGGCGCAAATTTGGGTACAATGGCCGCTTTATCAAGGCCGTTGGCCAAGCCAGTGGCCGCAATGGCCGTTTTATCAACCAGAAGCGGCCAAATGGCCAGATCATCGGATTTGGAGCACAGATTACAATTTTTACCATTTCCCGTGTAAAGAATTTATCAACGGCCGGGCGGCGCAAATTTTGGGTTTCGAGTAGAAACTAAGTAGCCGTTTTATCAAGGCAGCAGCAGCCGAATGATTCTTTTTATCGAAGCGAACTGAGCTTCCCGGGACAGAAATCAAACAGTTGCTCTATGAAGGCCAGCTCCCGCACAAGCGTTTTCTTTAGCCACAAATGGCTTGGCCAGCTGCCATTGCCCCCCCGATGGCCATTTTATCAAGGCAAGCCCTCTATCAGAGCCAATGGCCGTTTTATCAAGACCAATGGCCGTTTTATCAAGCCGATGTAAAGGAGGAACCCGACGTTCAAGGCCTCCTAAGGCATAGGGTTTAGGGTAATTCAGTTTAGCAGCCGCCTTGGCCAGCGGCGGGCTGCCATTCGGGCCAAACACCCGGGCCGCGGCTCACCGCGCGCTCCAGGCCCGCAGCCTCGCACACCTTTCCGGTGGCTCGCTCGGCTGCCCCTCGGCGCCGAAGGCGTCCTCGGTAGCGCTCGTCGCTGCCTACCGCAGCTCCTGCTCCTTGCTTTGTTTAGGGTTTAGGGTTTAGGGTTTAGGGTGTGCTCAGAGGATGGAGGCTTAGGGCTAGCTGGCCCGCCCCAATCCACCCGGAGTTAGCAGCATACCTTTGGGCCGGGGTTTCCTGTTCTTATTTCAAACTTTGCGCGGAGCAAGCGCAAGTCGATCGATCTGTTTCAAGAGAAAAGAAAAGGTTGCGCGAAGCTCCGGAGGCGCGAGACGAGCGGGGAGCGAAGGGGAGCGCGGACGGGGCGAGGCGTGCAAAGTACGGCGACGATCTCCGGGTGAAATCCAGCGAGACGTCGCCCAGACCGACTTGGGAGGGCCAAGCGGCGCAGGGGCTTTGGGGCGTCGCCCAGAATGACCCGGCTTTGGGAGGCTTTGGGGGCGTCGCCCAGAATCTGGGCAACCTAGAATCTGGGCGACGCCGATTTGGGTCAATTTCGGCCCTTCCCGGGCCCAGCCGCGGGGGCTGCTTGGCAAGCCAGAAATTAGCTAAAATAGAAGGCAGGGGCTGGCCCCGGAAAAACGCGTAAACGGCCCGGGCCCGGGCCGGACCCCGGGGGCCGAAAGCGGCTTAAGGCGGGCCGCGGAGCCAATCTAAGGAGCAGAAACGTCGTTTTTTACAAACCTATAGGTTAGGAGCGAGAGTCACTGCTGAAGCGCGTGAGAGTCCATACGGTAGACTCCGCCGCCAAGGCGACGAAGCCTTAAGGCGGGTCAGGTCCAGCGCGGAGGCATACTCAACTCCTGGGAGGGGCGGGGGGCGCCGCTCAAATGCCGGGCATGCGCTTGATCACAGGTTCGCGCTTTTGCAAGTTTTGCTTTGATGCGCTCTGCAAACTAGATCAACACTGATCGCTGAAAGCTTTCAGGGATTTGCGCCCGTCGCCCGCCGCTCGGTTGCCCTGACAGGACCCGCTGGAGAAGGCCGGCCTTGGCAACCGGTGAGCGAGCTCTTTGACCAGGAGACGGACATCTTGGACTACAAGGACATGGTTGGTGGTTGGATGGAGAAGCTGCTGGAAGAGGAGGGCCAGACGCCCAACACCGCGCCTCAAACATCCGGTCGGGCGGATGACCTGGGACAGGTGGGTCGACGGCCTGGTCGCGGAGGTGGACGACGCGGAGGCGGCAGAAGCAGGGGCGGCCGCCGCTGAGGAGCGCGCTGAGCCGCAGCGGCGCCGGGCGCGGGGGAAGTGCGCGCCGATCCTTTGGAAGCGGCCTTGGCGGAGCTGGAGAAGGTCGAGGAGCGCCCGCAGGCGCTCTTTGAAAAGATGAGGAAGCCGGCTTTGGGCAAGCTCGACCTGAGGCGAACCCAAGTAACTACGAACAAGGCGGGCGGCTCAAGCAACCACGCCAAAGCCGCTCCACCAAGAGATCTACGTGGGCATGCGAGTTCACTTGACGCGCAACGTCAACAAGAAGGCGGACTTTGTGAACGGGATGGAGGCCACGGTGCGCGTGACCACAGCCACCGGCAAGGACCTGGCCTTGTTTCCGCTGACCGAGGAGCTGGAGGACAACCGCCGCGTGACGTGCTACCCAGCTCGGCCCGGCTACGCGAGCAACATTCATAAGCTCCAAGGAGCGGAGCTCAGCCACGTGACCATCTGGCTGGACGTGAGGCGCTTCAAGGCCGGCGGCTACGTGGCGATGAGCCGGGTGAGACGGGACACGGACTACGGTCTGCTGGAGCCAGAGCACTTCACGCCCGTGCACTGAAGGACTGGCGGGCAAAAAAGAAAGACTAAAGTGGTAATTGGGCTTGATGAAATTGCCGCCATTGTGGCCTTGATAAAAGTGGCCATTGGGGCTTGCCCCTTGGTAAAAGAAAAACGGACCGGCCAGCAAAAGTGTAGGTTTTAGGGTCTTTACCTATCTAGAGTAAGGACAGTGCTGCCTAGGGCAAGTTAAGCAGCCGAGCTTGCTTCGGAGACTTCTCCTCAGCTGATAAGACGATTGGCGCTGCGCTGGCGCTCCGGCAGCCTCGCCCATATGAGGTTGGTGGGCTCGGCTTAGACTTTAGGGCGTGATTCAGTGCCACGGCAGCGCCTCCCCCCATGGAGTGGAAGGGGAGGCGCGCCGTTTTGTATTGGGGAGCCCACCCCAGCCGCCCAAACTTGCGCCTTTTAACGGGTTTAGGGTTCGCCCTCAGACGCCGGGCAGGCTCAACATTTTCTGGCTCGCTCTTCTTACGATAGTCCGCGACAGCGAGCGCTGGAACGAAAAGCGGCGCGCGCGCTCGTCGCCGAGGGGCGACGAAAATGAAAAGCGTTTCTGGGGGTCTTGATGGGGCGTCGACGATCCGAGCGTCTCTTCCGCAAAGCCAGGGGATCAGGCGTTGCTGAAATAGGCCCCCGCGACTCTGTCTCCATCAGACGACGTCTCTTCTGGATCTTCGCGGATAACCTGCTCCGCCGCCACAACGGCGCCCGCCTGCCGGGGCCTCTTGTCTCCAAAGAGAACCGATGTCCCCGGATCTATTCCGGAGAGAGTCCAACACATCAACACGGATGATTAGAAACTGGATAGTTTCCGGCGGCTCGCAGTTCCCTGCAAACGCCGCGAGCGGTCCAGCTTGGCTTTTCCAAATTTAGGGCGGGAGATCAGGCACGCCTCAAATCGAGAACAAGGAGAAGCAAAACGCCTTTGGCTTCCCTTGGGTTTCCTTTCGGTTTCCTCTGGCTTCCCGACGAAGACGCCGCAAAAGGGCGCTGTCAAAAAAGCAAGCTTGACACGCCGGCGCGTTCGATCCATCTCGCAAAAGATTCTGGAATCAAGCCCGCCGACATCGATGCTCACATCAATATATGCACACACAATTCTATCGCGCGCGCGACATTTCAAATCGACGCAGGCGACTGACGCGCGCCCGCAATCACGACCATCCGCCGCCCGACGCCTTCGAGGACTCGCCTGCGATTTGTTCCAATGTATCGCCTGGAAATATTTTCAAGGCGGGCAAGACTGCGAGAAGACCGCGGGAAGATCGCGGAAAAACGCGAGGAGATCGCAGGATTGCGGCCAGACTGCGAGAAGACTATGGGAAGACTGCGGGGTGACTGCGAGAAACCGCGGCAGACTGCGAGAAACTACGGGAAGACATCGAGAAGACTACGAGAGAACCGCAGAAAAACTGCGAGGACTGCGACAGACTGCGGCCGCGGAAAACGCGAGAGGAAAACCGAGCAGACTACGAGAAGACCGCGGGGAGATCGCGGGAAGAGAACGGAAAGAACGCGAGAAGATCGCGGAAAGACCGCGGCCAGACTGCGAGAGACTAAAGACTACGATCGCGCGAAGACCGCGGCAGATTGCGGGAAGATCGCGGCAAGCCACGGGAAAACCGCAAGAAGAGTGCGAGAAGACCGCGGGAAAACCGCGAGGACTGCGGCAGACTTCGGCTACGAGAAGACGCCGGGGGCAAGACCGCGGGAAGACCGCGCCGACGCAAACACATATTTCAGTCGCAATAAGCCAAGGCGCTGCCTAAGGGGATTCCCAACAGAATCCCGTATAAAGAATTTATCAGCAGCCGGCCGAGCTATTTTTATCAAAGCCAGCCCCAGCGGCCACTTTGTCAAGGCGGCCAGCCTCAATGGCCGTTTTATCAAGGCCGGCCAAGCCCAATCCAATGGCCGTTTTATGAAGCCAATGGCCGTTTTATCAAAGCCAATGGCCATTTTATCAAGGCCATCAAGCCAAGGCGGGCCTTAGAGGCGCCCCTTCAGAGTCTCGGTCCAAGAGATAAGGGTAATACTTATACTAATAGTGCCCAGCGAGGCGAGCGGGCCCACGAGGGTGCGCTGAGCTCGGGGAGCTTCTGCCAAGCAAAGCTCCCCTCCGCGCGCTGTCCGGCAGGGGCGAGGCCTGCGGGGCGCGCGCCAGGCGCGCGCTTTAAGTTTAGGGTTTAGGGTTTAGGGCGTGACTCAGCCACGGCAGCGCCTCCCCCCGGAGGCGCGCCGTTCTGCATTGGGGAGCCCACCCCAGCCGCCCAAACTTGCACCTTTTAACGGGTTTAGGGTTCGCCCTCAGACGCCGGGCAGGCTCAACATTTTCTGGCTCGCTCTTCTTGTCTTTGTGGAGACGATAGTCCGCGACAGCGAGCGCTGGAACGAAAAGCGGCGCGCGCGCTCGTCGCCGAGGGGCGACGAAAATGAAAAGCGTTTCTGGGGGTCTGGATGAGGCGTCGACGATCCGAGCGTCTCTTCCGCAAAGCCAGGGGATCAGGCGTTGCTGAAATAGGCCCCCGCGACTCTGTCTCCATCAGACGACGTCTCTTCTGGATCTTCGCGGATAACCTGCTCCGCCGCCACAACGGCGCCCACCTGCCGGGGCCTCTTGTCTCCAAAGAGAACCGATGTCCCCGGATCTATTCCGGAGAGAGTCCAACACATCAACACGGATGATTAGAAAATGGATAGTTTCCGGCGGCTCGCAGTTCCCTGCAAACGCTGCGAGCGGTCCAGCTTGGCTTTTCCAAATTTAGGGCGGGAGATCAGTCACGGCTCAAATCGAGAACAAGGAGAAGCAAAACGCCTTTGGCTTCCCTTGGGTTTCCTTTCGGTTTT
>CAUJNA010001918.1:0-50926 GCA_963377175.1 Effrenium voratum | reverse complement strand
CGCACGTGTTGCCCCATGTCTTGTTGATGGCGTCGCTGCACATATGGTACTGTATCGTATCCCCGCACGTGTTGCCCCATGTCTTGTTGATGGCGTCGCTGCACATTTGGTATTGTATTGTATCCCCTTACGTGTTGCCCCATGTCTTGCTGATGGTGTCGCTGCGCATTTCGTATCCCCGCACATGTTACCCCATGTCTTGTTGATGGCGTCGCTGCACATTTGGTAATGTATAATTGTATCGTATCCCCGCACGTGTTGCCCCATGTCTTGTTGATGGCGTCGCTGCACATTTGGTATTGTATTGTATCCCAGCAAGTGTTGCCCCATGTCTTGTTGATGGCGTCGCTGCACATTTGGCATTGTATCGTATCCCCGCAAGTGTTGCCCCATGTGTTTTTGATGGCGTCGCTGCACATTTGGTATTGTATCGTATCCCCGCACGTGTCGCCCCCATGTCTTGTTGATGGCGTCGCTACACATTTGGTATTGTATCGTATTCCCGCAAGTGTGATGGCGTCGCTGCACATTTGGTATTGTATCTTATTCCCGCAAGTGTTGCCCCATGTCTTGTTGATTGCGTCGCTGCACATTTGGTATTGTATCGATTCCCGCACGTGTTGCCCCATGTCTTGTTGATGGCGTCGCTGCACATTTGGTACTGTGTCGTATCCTCCCTCGTGTTGCCCCATGTCTTGCTGATGGCGTCGCTGCACATTTGGTACTGTATCGTATTCCTGCACGTGTTGCCCCATGTCTTGTTGATGGCGTCGCTGCACATTTGGAATTTTATCGCATTCCCGCACATGTTGCCCCATGTCTTGTTGATGGCGTCGCTGCACATTTGGTATTGTATCGTATTCCTGCACGTGTTGCCCCATGTCTTGTTGATGGCGTCCCTGACATTTGGTATTGTATCGCATTCCCGCACATGTTGCCCCATGTCTTGTTGATGGCGTCGCTGCACATTTGGTATTGTATCGTATTCCCGCACGTGTTGCCCCATGTCTTGTTGATGGCGTCGCTGCACATTTGGTGTTGTATCGTATCCCCGCACGTGTTGCCCCATGTCTTGTTGATGGCGTCGCTGCGCATTTGGTGTTGTATCGTATCCCCGCAGGTGTGATGGCGTCGCTGCACATTTGGTATTGTATCTTATTCCCGCAAGTGTTGCCCCATGTCTTGTTGATGGCGTCGCTGCACACTTGGTACTGTATCGTGTCCCCGCACGTGTTGCCCCATGTTTTGTTGATGGCGTCGCTGCTTATTTGGTAATGTATCGTATCCTCGCAAGTGTTGCCCCATGTCTTGTTGATGGAGTCGCTGCACATTTGGTATTGTATCGTATTCTCGCACGTGTTGCCGCATGTCTTGTTGATGGCGTCGCTGCACACTTGGTGTTGTATCGTATCCTCGCAAGGTTTGCCCCATGTCTTGTTGATGGCGTCGCTGCACATTTGGTATTGTATCGTATTCCCGCGCGTGCTGCCCCATGTCTTGTTGATGGCGTCGCTATGCGTCGCTGCACATTTTGTATTGTATCGATTCCCGCAAGTGTCGCCCCATCTCTTGTTGATGGCGTGGCTGCACATTTGGTATTGTATCGTATCCCGGCATGTTGCCCCATGTCTTGTCGATGGCGTCGCTGCACATTTGGTATTGTATCGTATCCTCGCAAGTGTTGCCCCACGTCTTGTCGATGGCGTCGCTGCACATTTGGTTTTGTGTCGTATCCCCGCGCGTGTTGCCCCATGTTTTGTTGATGGCGTCGCTGCACATTTGGTATTGTATCGTTTCCCCGCAAGGGTTTTTTCCCATGTCTTGTTGATGGCGTGCTGCACATTTGGTATTGTATCGTATCCGCGCACGTGTTGCCCCATGTCTTGTTGATGCTTTTCGCTGCACATCTGGTATTGTATCTTATCCCCGCAAGTGTTGCCCCACGTCTTGTTGTTGGCGTCGCTGCACATTTGGTTTTGTAACATATTGCCGCACGTGTTGCCCCATGTCTTGTTGATGGCGTCGCTGCACATTTGGTACTGTATCGTATCCCCGCAAGTGTTGCCCCATGTCTTGTTGATGGAGTCGCTGCACATTTGGTATTGTGTCGTATCACCGCACGTGTTGCCCCATGTCTTGTTGATGGCGTCGCTGCACATTTGGTATTGTATCGTATCCCTGCACGTGTTGCCCCATGTGTTGCTTATGGCGTCGCTGCACATTCGCATCCCCGCACGTGATACCCCATGTCTTGTTGATGGCGTCGCTGCACATTTGGTATATTGTATCGTATTCCCGCACGTGTTGCCCCATGTCTTGCTGATGGCGTCGCTGCACATTTGGTATTGTATCGTATTCCCGCAAGTGTTGCCCCATGTCTTGTTGATCGCGTCGCAGCACATCTGGTATTGTATCGTATCCCCGCACGTGTTGCCCCATGTCTTGTTGATGGTTGTCGCTGCACATTTGGTATTGTATCGTATTCCCGCACGTGTTGCCCCATGTCTTGTTGATGGTTGTCGCTCATGTCTTGTTGATGGCGTCGCTGCACATTTGGTATTGTATCGTATCCCCGCACGTGTTGCCCCATGTCTTGTTGATGGCGTCGCTGCACATTTGGAATTGCTTCGTATCCTTGCAAGTGTTGCCCCATGTCTTGTTGATGGCATCGCTGCACATTTGGTGTTGTATCGATTCCCCCAAGTGTTGCCCCATGTCTTGTTGATGGCGTCGCTGCACATTTGGTATTGTTTCTTATCCCGGCAAGTGTTGCCCCATGTCTTGTTGATGGCGTCGCTGCACATTTGGTATTGTATCGTATCCCCGCACGTGTTGTCCCATGTGTTGTCCATGGCATCGCTGCACATTTGGTATTGTATCGTATCCCCGCACGTGTTGCCGCATGTCTTGTTGATGGCGTCGCTGCACATTTGGTATTGTATCGTATCCCCGCAAGTTTTACCCCATGTCTTGTTGATGCTTTTCGCTGCACATTTGGTATTGTATCTTATCCCCGCAAGTGTTGCCCCACGTCTTGTTGTTGGCGTCGCTGCACATTTGGTTTTGTAACATATTGCCGCTCGTGTTGCCCCATGTCTTGTTGATGGCGTCGCTGCACATTTGGTATTGTATCGTATCCCCGCACCTGTTGCCCCATGTCTTGTTGATGGCGTCGCTGCACATTTGGTATTCTATCGTATCCCCGCAAGTGTTGCCCCATGTCTTGTTGATTGCGTCGCTGCACGCTTGGTAGTGTAGCGTATCCCCGCAAGTGTTGCCTCATCTCTTGTTGATGGCGTCGTGCACATTTGGTATTTTATCGTATCCCCGCGCGTGTTGCCCCATGTCTTGTTGATGGCGTCGCTGCACATTTGGTGTTGCGTCGTATCCCCGCAAGTGTTGCTTCAATGGCGTCGCTGCACATTTGGTATTGTATCGTATCCCCGCAAGTGTTGTCCCATATCTTGTTGATGGCGTCGCTGCACATTTGGTACTGTGTCGTATCCCCGCAAGTGTTGCCCCATGTCTTATTGATGGCATCGGTGCACATTTGGCATTGTATCGTATCCCCGCAAGTTTTGCTGATGTTTTGTTGATGGCGTCGCTGCACATTTGGTATTGTATCGTATCCCTGCAAGTGATGCCCCATGTCTTGTTGATGGCGTCGCTGCACATTTGGTGTTGTAGCGTATCCCCGCAAGTGTTGCCCCATGTCTTGTTGATGGCGTCGCTGCACATTTGGTATTGTGTCGTACCCCCGCGCGTGTTGCCCCATGTCTTGTTCATGGCGTCGCTGCACATTTGGTATTGTATCGTATCCCCGCAAGTGTTGCTCCGTGTCTTGATCATGGCGGCGCTGCACATTTGGTATTGTATCGTATCCCCGCAAGTGTTGCCCCATGTCTTGTTGATGGCGTCGCTGCACATTTGTTGTCTCGTTTCTCCGCAGTGTCGCCCCATGTCTTGTTGATGGCGTCGCTGCACATTTGGTATTGTATCGTATCCGCACAAGTGTTGCCCATACAGACACAATACAACATGTGCAGCGACGCCATCAACAAGACATGGGGCAACACTTGCGGGGATACCATACAATACCAAATGTGCAGCGACGCCATCAACAAGACATGGGGCAACACTTGCGGGGATACGATACAATACCAAATGTGCAGCGACGCCATCACAACAAGACGTGAGGCAACACTTGCGGGGATACGATACAATGCCAAATGTGCAGCGACGCCATCAACAAGACATGGGGCAACACGCGCGGGAGTATGATACAATGTGATTAGCCATGGTTTATTTCATCACCAGGGATGTCGCGGTAGTGACTGACCTGTGGTGTTTGGCTCAAGATTTTGGGTTCCGTCGCGCCTCGAATGGGCGTCGCCGAACCCCTGCGTCGACCGACGGCATCTCGGGGGAGAAAGAGACCTCGGGCCGCCGCCAGGTTGGTAGGGACCAGTCGTGCGGCCTGTTGTCGACCAAGGTTGCGGGTTAACCCTTTTCTTGTTTGGTTTGTTTTCCTTTGGTTGTTGTTCTCTGGTGTGTGGGAAACCCTGATCTTTGGGACCGGGGATTGGTTTGCTTTTGGGGAACCTTTCTTTTGTGGCTTGTTTACCCCAACTTACCCATTGCCTGGGCACAGGCTCGTGCCCGAATCACAGGTTATCAGCCGTAGGACTTTCCTACGCGCTTGAGACCATCAACTACAAGCTCAATGACGTCGACCCCACGTTCGCATAGGAGGGTCGTGGACGAGGAGGCCATCCTAGGTGGCCTCCGCTCAAGTGAGGACCTACCGGACTATGACTACGAGGAATTCGAGACAGGTTCAGCAGGTCAGGAAGGCAGGGGTGATGATCCCGGTAGGGACACACCCAGAAGCCGTGGCAGGTACACTGACAATGGAGACGACCGCATTTTCCGTCAGGCCACCGATGATGAACAAGGACGAGGAGCTCGCTCCGGTAGGAGCGGCTCCGAATCAGGTTTCGGACAAGGTCATTTGGACTTCATCAGCATGGCGATGATAATGGCTCGTCCTCACACGGACGATCAGGAGGCTCTGCCTAATCGACCCCCTAGGTCTCTTTTTCCAGGTGAAACGCAAGCCTCGGATCAGGTTGAGGACAGACCGTTAGGTCCGGGAACCATGGTTTTGGCTCCGAGAGATATCTCGGGTCGATCAACAGGTTCTCAAAATCCAGGTCAGTTTGATGAGCAAGAGGAGAGGGCGTTTGCGGGCATCGGATACGATGCCCTGCTGGCGTCGACCGCAGGTTGGGGCAGTAGCGTGAAGCAAGAGTCTGATACTAATAGGCCCAACCCGGTTTCGACGACCAATTTTGAGTTCAATGATGATGAAGATTATGCCGCATTTGCGGATCGTCGTGAAGAGGAAGAAAGTTTGTCGTATCGGAATGCAAGGAGCCGTGCTGCTGCGAAGGCTAGGAGTCTCTCTCGTGGAGCTGCTAGGGACCTTCGTGTGGACACGGATACTCGGAGTGCAAGAGAGCGGATCGGGGACAGTCGGGGCACCCTTAGGGGTTTGGAGGCCATCCATGACGGAAGAGGACCGGTAGGTCCTCCCGTCATTGATCCCTTCCCAAATGTTCCCCCTTTTCCCAACATCCAGTTTGGAGGACCGCTGCATCAGAGAGTCGGGGATATGAACCGGGGTACTGGTTCATCCAGGATTACTCAGCGAGCCGCCGATGTGGTTGAGGCAGGCGCGAGGGACGGTGCGCTTGGAATCGAGGATCGTCCGCCGGTCGCTAGCCCGTTAGGGCGAGATCTCAGCGACCTCGAGCCACTAAGGTCTAGCAATGAGTTCACTCCCCAATGGGGATCAGCAAGCAGGGAACGAAGTGCCTCTGCGAAGAGGCCGTCATCCGTAGCCGGAGGGACCGATAGGTCGAAGGCGAGGAGGGCTAGCCCTGGACCGATAGGTTCAACGCCGCAGGATGAAGACATGTTTGATCCTGCTGATGTTCATATTCATTCCACTCCTGAATCTCATGGGTCGAATGTCAATCCCAGATCCGGCGATAGCCGGGGAAGGGGTATCCGTCCAATCAGGCCGCCCAGGATCGCTGATGCTCCTGTTTCCGAATCCAGGGCACGTAACAGAGTTGAAAGGGTTCCTGAGAGGATCGAGATATCGACTCCTCCAGCTCTGAGATCCCATTCTTCTGCTGAATCTGGAGATGCTAGGGTCCAGGAAGTATTTGACCTGCATATCCAGGAGCTGTTTGAACGAGGCGAGGCATCCGGTTCCGTTGCAAACACTCTCAATGCTTTTGCTAATCAGATCAGGTTACTGAACGGTCAGGTGAGTTCCATGCAAAAGGAATGGCAAAATGAGAGTCGGCTCATGAAGGACAAGGTCGGCCGTCTAGCTACCGAGGTTGCGACCCAAGCGGATGCTGATCGTATGCGAATGATTGTTCAACGGTTTGCCGGTGAGGTCATTCCCGATAGCAGGGCCATTGTCAGGCAGGCTATCGATGAGCAAAGTGAGGTTGTGGATCAGAGGATCAACTCGTTATCCAACGAGGTTCGGGAATCCGTTAGGGACCTCGAAGGCGGTATGAGTCAACTTCAAAAGCTCGTTGAGGACAAGCAGTATGCTATGTTCAAGAGCCAAGGTGCCTTTCAGGATGAGATCTACACTGCAATCGGGAATTTCGAGAAGCAGCTCCATTCGGTTGAGAAGGCCGTTAGGCTGCTCTCATCCTCGGGTGCTCCCGCTGCATCAGGGCCCAATAGGGCTGCTAGCAGTGGAGATGACGCAAGCTTTCGGGACTTGGTCGCAAGAGTCGATAGACTCCAAGGTGAGAGCGATCGGCATGGGGAATGGGCCACTCCGGCCATTGACGAGCTCCGTGCTGAGTATAGGTCCTTTGCGGACCGAATGCTGGAGTCCCGGAGTGACGGGGGATCTCTTCTGGCCGATAGGCCTAGGGATCTGGAATCACCTCAGGATTGGCGCGGGGCAGTCGAGGAGATCAATCGGAAGATTCAAGATCTCGCGAACAGAGTCCGTCGCCAAGCTCGGAATTATGACACCGTCGTCGCGGATGTTAGGGCTGTGAATGGCCAAATTGTAGTGTTCAATGCGAACACGCAGAGACTCCAGCAGGCTATGGAGGAGAGAAGGACAAGATTGGTTGATCTACCTTCGACCACGGGTGAGATGCAGGCCGTCGTTAGACGGGAGCTCGTCTACTATCGTAACATGTTAGATGCGTGTGTGCGAAGGCTTGGGGCTACCGAGAACAACATCCGAACTCTGAACGAGATGAACACTCGAGTTATGTCTCAGTTTGCCGATCTCGAAGGGAGTATCGAAGATGCTGCTGGCTTGGTCCAACTTGCTCATGACCATCTTCGTGGACACGGGGGTAGGCCTAACGGGGGATACCACGCTTTCGCCGGACAGGGGCACAGGATCAGGTCGGCGACGCCCACTCCTGGAGATGGAAATGCACGAGACTCTGTCCCACCGAATAGGCCGGGTGGAGGCGTTAGCCTAACTGATCATGTGCTGCCGAATGCGCCTGGTAGGGTTGACGCGGCTCCTCGTGCGGCTAGGCGCCCAGTTTCTCCCGTTAGGGATAGGGCGGATAGCCGGAGCAGAAGAGCTCTGCAGATGCAGGACAGGTCGCACTCTCCACCGAGGCGGACGCACTCTCCACCGAGGCGGACGAGGGAAGAATCACTGGCTCGCGCCAGAGCAAATAGAGCAAATGTTTCGATCTCACCGGATAGGGGTGAGGCCAGGAACAGGAGCCCGAGAGTTGCTGCGGTCCCCGATGAATCCTCCCCAGGGTATCAAGGGGAGACAGATCTTGAAGCTTCTGCTGAACCATCTGCAGACTGGAGTCGAGGACGACCAGACCTTCAAGATTGCCGAGCTAGTCTCAAGTGTCGGCAAACAGGTCACTCCGACGATGAGGCCAGGCTCCGGAGTTATCTGAGCACCTGGGACAATCTCATTTCTGGGATCAGGAGGAAGATCGACGATGGGGTACTACTAGCTGTGTTCATTGAGAACGTTCGTCATCTACGCTGTATGCGGCCTGACATTGAGAGGTGGGATCGCGATGTGACCGTTAGGTCTTTCGCGTGGCTTTATAAGGCTTGTCAGGACTGTGTCGAGCGGTGGCAGAAGCGTCAGAACACGCTTCAGATGTACCAGACCTTTCATGAGCAGAGGTCACGTTCAGGCTCTCACTCCCGTGAGAGGGATCGGAATCCTGGTGCTCCTGTTGTGCGGAGGTATGCCCCACTTGCCAGGAAGAGTGATACGAGCCCCTCGAGGTCCATTAGGTCCGGGAGGGATGGAAAGCCGAGATCATCTTCGCCCGGAAAGAGCAGCCAGAGAGACAGAGCGTCTCCTGAAAAGAACCAGCCAAAGGGACAAGCGGACTCCGTCTCCCAAGTCGCCGAGAAGGCAGTCGCCTGCTGGGCCTGCTGACCGATCCTGCTGGGAGTATGCCAAGACAGGTAAATGTCAACATGGCCGAGACTGCAGGTTCGAGCATGATAAGAGCCCGAGGAATCCTGCCGCACCCTCTACCCCAAGGACTGGCGATAGGCCCGTTAGGGACAAGCCAATGTACTTTGGGTACTGCTACGACTGGATGTACGGCAAGTGCACTGCCCAGCAATGCAAATACTTGCATCAGAAGCCGCCCCCGGGTACGAAGCCTATTACGCCTCGTACCACTGCTGGTCCTGTTGTTGAAGATGAGGAGGAGGAGGCCCCTAGGTCGCCCACGCCCAGTCCTCCCGATAGGGAGGCAAGGCGTCTTGACAGCCCTGCTCAAGGATTGACGGATTTGGACGCCGGGTTCCCAAAGCTCGGCACTGAGGCAGGCGATTGGTTCCACGCACAAATTATAGCAGCGGAGACGGCCTATGTCACTGCGACAGGCATCTATGACAACATGCCTGACCCGGATGGTGGAATTGCGGCGGGGCTATCCAGGACTCGACAGCAGAAGACGCGGTCGCGCGTGAGAACAAGGTTCAAGAGATCCCGAGTGATTGGGCTGCCCTTCAGAACTCGGGGAAGCATGAAAGCGACTAAGAGACTCGCGCCGGTGCACAGGATGCACTCTAGCGGCACCTATACATATACACAATGGGTCGCTGCTGGCTACATTGCCGCGCAGTTCCGCCGGCTGCCACGGGCGCCAAAATTCCCCACGGGCCAACGCTGGTACAATTACCGGGGACAATGGCTGAAAGTGACCTTCAACGACGGCATTGAGTGGTGGACTGATGATCCCTGCACAAAGCAGGCGCTCGCTGACGTAAAGGACTGGTTCCTGGGCCTCGAAAAGGTCAAAAACTGAACTGCGTCGCCGCAGTCAGGTTTTTGGAATCATTGCTTGCGAAGCCTGACGGCTTCGGAAGCGGTCGCACTTCAAGCACACAGTCCCGCAGAGGTAAAAAGGGCTCGTCCGTTTTGCCTGAGTGTTTCTGTCGTGGCACAGTTCATGTTGCGGCATCGTTAATCGTTGATCACGCCTGTCGAAACATGCTCAAGTTGTAGGGCAGCTGCTGCACCGACTGCGGCAACGCAGTTCGGATGGCGCCATGCCTTCTTCCAAATGCGTGATTAAGTGGGGAAGACTGTTCAAGTGGGCAAAACTGACTGAGTCGAATGTGCAGTGCCGGTACTGCAAGTGCTTCAGCCGCTCAGTGGAAGGATTGCGAACAACGCAATTGAAACAACATGAGCGTGGAGTACTGCATCGGTTCCGACGAGCGACAGCGCTTGGCTGCAGCCCAAATCTGCCAGGCACCCCGTCAATGGACACCTTTCTGGGTGTTGTGGAGCGCCGCTTGGAAAATCTCCTCTTGGCCGCTACAAGGAAAAGAACATTTCATGGTGCTTGAATGAGGCTATGTTGGGCATGGAGCGGAAGAAACTTGGGAAGTGCCAGGTAGCTCTGATTTCGCAAGATGCGCAAGGGCCGATGCTTTCTGTCAGATTTGCCTGTGTGTCAAACCGCGGTGTGAAACCGCAGCGCGGTCAACTTGAACTGCATCAAGGCCTCTTGGGGCTCTTCCACGGCCAAATTTGCGGCGCCCGAAGGATTGCCAGGACAACGCTGCGAGTTGCAAAAACTATGTTTCAGGCTAGAAGAAAACCTCCGTCTGGGTGGTGCGGGAAGGCGCCGACATTTTACAAAAAGGCTTGGCAGCATTTTCGCAGAAGGGTGGAACCTAGGCGGCAAAGCTTTGCTTGCTCCATGTTTCAAAACAAAATGCTTCTCCCTGACGCTGACGCTGCTGAGGAAATGTTTGCTTCGGATGCGGCCGCTGATGAACTGAGAGCCGGCCGTTTACTCTCACTTCGGGACCACTTTCCTGCCGAGACTTTTCCAGCTATGAAGATTCGACTGCGCGACAGCGCGCATGCTGTCCAGCGGCAACTCAGCGCAGTCCTCACGTGTTGCATTCCCAGTAAACAACCCTGCGCGGAACGGACAACTAACAGACAGCTGCCTTGCTGGCTAAGGTTTGCAAAGAAATGGCATCTTGACGAGACGCTTCAGGAATACATGCAGCAATTCATATCTGGAAAGGAGTCTATGACTGCGCTGATTTGGCATTCGCCAGATTTGAAGGTGATGTTTGCGAAGCATGTTGCTAGGCTCAAAAGTGGACATGTTTTAACACACATGCCGCAAGTGTGGCCATAGTGTCTCGTCGCGCTAAGGTTCGGCACATGGACGCCGAATTTCTGCGTCACAGTGGCATGAGAGACTTGCAGTCGGCCAAGCATCGTCATTCTTCTCTGCAGAAGCCGATGGGGCGATTTATCCTTCTTGCGGATGCGTTCTTGGCCACAGCTCACGAGAGACTTAGTAGGCATCAGGCTTGCTTGAGTATGTCGCCATTTCAAAGAAAAACTGTGTTGCAAATCTAAGGATATTGCGAGTAAAGACCAACGCGAAACCCCGAAGGGTTGCCAAGAAGTTCCTGGAGTCTATATCCACAGAGGTGTACCTGCAAATGGCTATGATGGCTGACGCTGCTGATGAGGAGATCAGAATTTTACGCAGATTTGACAAGAGCCAGATGGACATGAGTGCAGCGCAAACCTGCTTGACAACCTTTGCTCAAAGGCTGCATGTGCTCTTCGTGCAGAAAACAGCCACCTCCAGTGGTTACACACAGCACGCTTCTAGACAGCACTGAGTCGCGAAGCCCGTGATAAGTTTTCAGAGCTTCAAAGACTTGATCTGACTGCCAGGTGCTGAAGTGGCTGGAAAGACCTCGTTTGATTCAACTGGGCGCTGGGCACAGGAGTGTGGGAGGCAGCGTTTCGCCGATCGTTTTCAACAGGTGCTTTGCAAGGATCGCTGCATGGCTTGCCCTTGTCTCGCAGACCATCAAGACAGAGTTTCCTGATTTTGAACTGATCCACAACTTGTCAGCCTTTTCGCTCAGCGGCCCCCAAAAGAGCGCTGCGGAAACACAGCGCTGTCTTCTGCGGCTCTCCCAGATGTTCGACGCGAACTCTAAGCAGCTCTATGAACAGTTCCAAGACTTAAAGCCTACTGCCCAACGCCACCGACCGGTTCTGAGTTTGTTTAACGGTGCATATTGCTTGTCCTGCTTTGCTTGTCGCTTTCCAATGCTCTGCCCAGGAAAACAACTGTCCAAGTCGGAAGAGTTGGGTGATTTGCAAGCCTGGACCTTGGCAGAGTCAAGTGTCAGCGGCCGCTGCCCGGACATGTCTAAAACACTTGCCCGTGTCTTGCTGGCATCGGCGGCTGGAACTGCGCAGAGCGAGCGTGACTTTGCAGATATCAAGTACCACACTGCACGCGACAGGGCTTTCTTAGGCCCTTACTTCAAGGCGTTCGAGAGGCGGCTTCGCCAGTGGGACAAGAACAGTCTTCGTGGTGCAGTTGCTATGCTTGCCCAAAAGATTTGGCAGGAAGGCTTCGGCTCTGAAAGATCATCTGGGTCCGCTCGCAAACCTAAGTTTGTTTCCGGTCTTCGACTAGAAGCAAGCCGGCAGGACGCTTGGCGGCACATAGCTTTTTTTAACTTGCCGGAGTTCGCTTTGCACACCTTGCCGGCCAAGGCACGAACAAGAAATCCTGTTTCGGAAGCCGCGTGGATAGCTCGACGCCGGAAGAGTGTGAAGCGATGCTTAAAGCTGAACGATGCCCCTCGGGACATGCTGCGGCTGAGCAAAAGTTCCCGCAAGGCAGCTGGAAATGCAATTTCCACCAAGCACGAGGAAGCGACCAAAAAGTTGTCGGAGCTGAAGAAAAGACGGTGCTTTCAAGCTCAGCAAGACGACCTGCTGCTGCGGCAAGAGCAGCTTCGTCCAGCAGAGCACAGCCAATGCTTGGAGCGTAGGAGGAAAGCTGACCACCAAGCTCAGCTCGAAAGCTCGCTGCGGAAACGCAGGCGGAGTCAGCCTGAACTTCCAGCTCTGGCCAATATGCGCCTTGGCGTTTGAATTTGCTTTTGCGCCTTTGTTCTTGCAAGTTTTCTTAGGCGATTGCTCGCGAAAGAGGAGGCAGACTCTACTGACTTGCACCAGAAACTCCACTCTTTGGGTGCCCTGGTGGTCAATGATTATCTCTTGGCTGAAGGCGTTGTGGTGAACAATGTCGCAAAACCTGGCTCTCGAGCTTCATGGCTAATGCGACTCTCTGGTGGTCTTATCGTAAGCCAAGCTGCGATCAAGACCGGGTTTGGGCCTTGGGTTAAATACAAAGGGCCAGCCAAGGGCACCCGAAGACATGTGCTCATTACGCCATCATTTCGCAAACGTCATCCGCGATTCGCTGTCTTGGCACAAACACGCATGCAAGAGCTCAACTGGAAAGTGTACGTGCGGGCCTTGGCTGGCTGTGGCACACTTGTCGTCCTGTCCGTGTCCCGTTTGCCTTGTTTGGAGCGGCGCGCCCCTGGTAACAGAACTGAGGACAAGGCTGCCACCTGGGTGAACGCAGCCAAAGCTGCCAAGACCAAGAAGAACTATGTGAGTGTAGGACTTGTGCAGGAAAAGTCCGTGCTGACATCCACAAAGATGTTCAACGCCCATACATTTGTACAGTGGGGAGCTCTTGGGGCAATAGAGCGATTCTGCCTGGGTCACAGCCGCCAATGACGAGCATTGGTCGCTGCACAGAATCTGCAGACTGGGGAAGAGGGCTGCCACTGCCTCGCGTCATAACAGAGAGAAACACGTCTATGCGATGGCTCGCTGTCTGATGACGGAAAGTGCTTCTTGAAGCGCTGGGAGTTAAACAGTGTACAAAGCCGTGGGGGGGTGGGGGGAACCTTGTCCCGGCTGATGCGCGGGTCCGGTCAGCCGAAAAATCCTCCATTTTGTGGGAGTTTTGTTTGAGCGCTTTCTGCCACGCAAGCCTGGTTTTTGGTGTTGCTCCCTGTGTCTGCCAAATGAACAATTCTGATGCATCAGAATTTTGGGCCCCTGCGAGTTCTGATGCACTAGATTTTGGGTCCCTGCGAGTTCTGATGCACTAGATTTCGGGCCCCTGCGAGTTCTGACGCACTAGATTTTTGAGTCTAAGTCGTTTATGCTTTTTCAAACGGGTCCTCGGGCTCTTTTGGGCCCGACAGCCCGAGTGCCGGGGGGTTCCGAACCCCCTGGCACTGCGAGTTCTGATGCATCAGAACTTGCAGCGCCGGGGGTTACCCCCCCATTTCGAGTCCCAAGTGCCGGGGGGTTCCGAACCCTCTGGCACTCGGGACTCGAAAATGGGGGGTAACCCCTGGCACTGCGAGTTCTGATGCATCAGAACTTGCAGTGCCAGGGGGTACGGAACCCCCTGGCACTGCGGCTCAAAATCGGGCTGACCTGCTATTTGTTTTGGGGGGGTATGTGCAATTAAGCCCCAAGCCGAGACTACTACGTCTTGTTGTCTGTTGTCTGGTGTGCTCATGTGTTCTGTCTGCCCGTCAAGCCGCTTCACGCTTCGCCCCGCAGCCAGCTTTCCTCCAGTTGCTTCTTCAGCTGACTTGCTGCGTTGCCGCAGAAAGTCCGTGAAGCATGGGGAAGACATCCTTGAAGGTGAAGAAAACTGGCATCAAGAAGCCTCCTCGCGTGGAGAAGGTGGAGTCACATTGCCAGCGCAAGTGGCCAATCATGCTTGGGAGCGACTGCAGCGGCATGGGAACTGATGTTGTGGCAGCGAAGCAACTGGGGATTGAGTTCATGGTTCAGTTTGCCACCGATGTGGACCCAGATTGCCGAAAGGTGATTCTTTCCCACAAAAAGGGACCGAGGAGTCTTGGATATGCTCTTGGAAATGTTTGCGAGAAGTGTGACTTGTACACAGCTGGGTTTCCGTGCCAACCATACAGCAGACTGCCAGAACAAGTAGCTGTTTTCAACCGAGTTTGGGTTACTTTCTGTTTTTTTGCACATAGGTCTTTGCTTAGTCTGCTCCTTCCGAGGTACGGCGGGCGTCGGGCAGGGGAAATGCGACCAACGTGATTTATCAAAGGCTGTGGTGGACTACATCTGCCGCATGCAACCGCGTGGATTTGTGCTGGAGAATGTGACGGGCATCCGGAATAAGAAGCACAGGAAGCACTTCAACAAACTTCTGCAGCAGCTCAAGGAATGTCGGCTTCCTGGGTCGCAGAAGCGGGCCTATGCTGTGAGCTGGCGAATGGTGAACAGCCGCAGTTTCGGGCTTCCGCAGAACCGGAAGAGGATCTACATCATGGGCGCCAGGAGGTCCACGCGCAAGGGTGTGAAAACCAGAAAACCAAATATGGTCCACTCGCTGCCTGAAAGCAAGTTCGCTTGCCTGGACGACTTCTTGGAGAAGGGGCTTCCCAAGGTGGACATCAAGAAGCTTTGCAAAACCAAGCGGAACAACATTTTGGCAGGAAGGAAGAAGCTCAAGGCGAAGGGTGTTTGGAATCTGGACAGGGACATCATCGACGCAGGAGCCGGGAAAAACTTCCGGCAGGTCACCTCGGGCTATGTTCCCACAATCACATGTGCACGAGCCTCCGGCGACAACTTCTGGCTCGACAACGATTCTTGTCCAAACCAGATTTAGCGAGTGCAAATAATCAAGTGTGGCGAGTTGCGCAGCCCGCAGCCCGCTTACAGCCTGTGCTAAGGAAAGTCGCTTTCTCAGCCTCAAGGAGCTGGCGGCTTTGCAGGGATTCCACAACTTCCGCTGGCCCAAAAGTGTGTCCCGCGCCAAGAGAGGCAAAATGGTGGGCAACGCCATGTCGGTTCCTGTCCTGAGGGAGGCAATGAGGGCGGTGCTCACGGCAGCTAGGTTGATCCGCTGGGCCTAGTAACTGTGGAGCCACAGTTATTAAGACAAGAGCTGCTCCTGTTTAATTTGCTGGGACGCTGGCCCTGCTTTGGGTTGGTGCTCCGCGACTGCAACAATTGACCGGGGTAAACAAAAAACGGAAGCGTTGCTGACGCGGATCAAATTCGACTTTTCACAGAGCGTGGCCCGTGCTTTCAGATTAAGGCTCATCCGCAGTTTTCAGATTAAGGTTCATCCGCAGTGTTTTTTATTTGAGGCCCCCGGTGCCAGCTGCGTAACCGCAGCGAGGTGCAGACTGCTATGGTTCAATCAACATCCTCGGCAAGCTCAACCCCGGTGCAATGCCGGAACATAAGCACTTCCCACTACGATGACGTGAGGAAGGCTTGGGAACTCATTGTGGGGCGCGGGCCTCAGTAATAGAGATGCCATCAGTCAGTACTGCGCTGCTGCTCAGGACGGATCTTTTCAGGGACCTTGAGTCAATGAAGCCCTTAACGATCGAGGAGGGCGGTCGTCAAGACCCCTTCGACAATCGCAAGTTGCAGTCCATGATGGAGGCCTTGAAGGAGGGAGATTCCACTACTGACCAGTACATTGCAGGCGGCAATGTAGCGTGGGTTAGCTGGTCATGGTCTTCGACTGCAAGTGTGCCAGTGTACAAGAGCAGCGTAAAGTGGATCATGCACACCACGTACAAGAAGCCCCAGCCTATAAATTTGGTGGTGGCAGTGGATGACTTGTTTATGGACCAGAAAAATGGGCAAATGAAGAGGATCAGTCCGGAGGAGGACCATCACGCCTTCATCTTGGCCACAGCGAGGGACTTGCAGCAAGACAAGTTCCAGGAGGCCGGCGCCGTCGCTGTCTTGGCCCCTAAATACATTACTAGCCAAGCATTGAGTTGCCAGCGCAGGAATGGAGAAGGGCGTGGCTGTCTTCCACGATCGATTGCCGCTTCAAGCCCGGGCTGAATTTGTTCTGGGAAGCGGCCAAGCAAAGGGAGGATGTTGGGACCAGCTACGAGACCATGTACTACAGCCCTGTGCAACGCATCTTTCAAATAGTGTCCTTCAAGTTGAATCACGAATCAGCTTCCAAGACCAAGCTGACGACTAAGAAGCTTTTCGAGATCTTGTCTGCCAACTTGACGGTGACATCGGGGGAGGCAGTGACGCAGTCCTTCCTCGAAGTCTTGATGGCTCTGTGGAATTCCTTGCTGAGCGACACTTCTTTCCGAGAGGAAGTCCTGCTTTCTGAGGAGCTCTTCGGAAAGCGAAGTCCCATCAAGTCCATATATGTTTTGCGAGACCTTGCCACTGCTTGCAAGAAGCAACCGCCTTGCGTGAAGTGGGTGTTCGATGCCCTCATGGATGCGGCGTTGAACAAAATCTTCAAGCAAGGCGAGCTCAACCCCCAGGCGTTGGCCGGCAAGAACCCCCGTGGGAATAATTCCAAAGGGCCTGACTCCTAGCACTGCTGCTTTTTTCTTAGGTTTTGCCTTGATTGATGGGGGCGCACTGCTTCTGAGGCTGTTCCATATGTGGGCATGGAAGTATGTCCTGAAAGATGAGATCCTGGACATGCTGTTGGCTCACAAGAGCCTGCCATGTGAGGACGCAAAACGCATCCGGGAGAAACTCTCCACTCAGGAGACGTGGCGCAAGGCAATGGCTGGTGGCCTTCTCTTCTCGCGGGAGACGCTCGACAATATCCCTGACAATGAACTTGACCCTAGCATTTTGACTGCAATTGGCGATTCAAGTGTCGCCCATGACATTGTAATGATCTGGACATGGCGCCGAGGCAAATCCGTGAAAGTCGTGGCCAACAAATCGTGGCTGGGGGCGCTGCAGCCAGCCAGTCAAGAGGCTGCGGAATTTCTGGCAGATCTCATTTACACCAAGAAGTACGACGAGAAGGTGAAGAGCGTGTTGCGCACCAACTTTGACGTGAATGCCCTTCTCGAGCGCGAGGTGCTCAAGCCCATCTGGGACAAGCTAACCAAGAAAGCCGACAAAACGGCTGCGGCAACGCAGGCGGAGTCAGCGGACGAAGGTGCGTTGGATGACGCCGCCCTTGTGAAAGCCGCCATCCGCCTTTCAGAGCCCAATGAAGCCAAGGCAACTGAGGCTGTCCATGCAGTTGAAGCTCTGAAGACTGAAGACAAAGAGTTTCTGCTAGAAACTGAGACAACCGCCAAGGACCTTGTCAATTCCCTTTTGCAGGTCGCGGTGGCTGACCAAGAGATTGACAAACTCATCCTTGCTTTGTCGAAGGTGGAATTCCTAAACACGCGAAGCCAGGAGGGTTCCCAACTTTTCATTTGGGACGTTGAGCAGGCAGGAGAGCATAAAACCGACGCTCGGAGGTCACCCCCTCCGTTTCAGAAAGAACACTTCGAGAAAGTGGTCAAGGGCGTGCTTTTTGCACGAAACAGGCAATCCACTTTGACCTTTGACGACTCGGACGGGCCGCCTCCCCCAGACGCTTCGGATGTGTTGCCTAGCTTATTAGATAAACACAGGATGCGTGCGCTGTCCATGCGTTGCTCATCTTAGGTTCTTGTTCTTTGACGGAGGCCGGTCAGGCCTGCATTCTCATTGGAACAACCTGTTCAAGGGCATCGGCGTGACTAAGATGTGGAATTTAATCCACAGTGAGGCCTCGACAACTGCGAACAGGAAGGCCAGGAATCTGTCAGGGACGGCGATTGAGCGTGGGGCCAGGGCCTCAGTGTTTTAATGTGATTTCCTCGGAGGCGCGGGGGCTGATAATGAGGTCAACGTGATTAACTTGGCAGAAAAGGTCTTGGTGACCACCACGGATGTGCAAAAGCTGCAAGCTATCACGGGAAGCCGGAAGAACCTACATTTTGAGGGGACCGTGTGTTCAGATGCTGCGCCTTGGATAAACCAAACAGTGCGCGGTTGTTTGGCGCGCTCAGCTTGCGCCCCTTGTTTGCGTGCGAGTTTCTGAGGTCTACGGGGTCCCCCGGCATGATTTGGCAGGGCTGACAAGGCTGGCGCCTGTGTTCAAGCACGAGTTGCTTGGAAGCTTCCGCGTGGCTGGTGCACCGAACAACCAACAGCGAACAAATGCAAGTGCAAAGGACAACGTGGCAGGAGAACCGATCACTTGGAATCCAAGGCATTCGCACATGATCGAGGAATTGTTGCACCGGTATCGGCCACGGGCTGTCACACTCATGACAGCAGCAGAGCCTGCGACAGCCAGCGTGATTTTGACAAAAAGAATTCCAGTGACAGCAATTTGCTCCTTGGCTGCATCGCAGTTTGATGTCCTTTTGCTCGAGTTTGGTTCTGGTGCCCAAGAAGAGCACGCCAGGCTTCTCACAAAAGCACGCCAAGTGGTTCAAGGCCCAGGTCTGCACACAGCTCCTCGCGGCGATGACTGACCCTGCCAACGACAAGATTTTCAACGCAAAGCTGGGAAAACTTTTGCACCTTCCGCATGCGCAGAGCAGCAGCACCCCTGAGCCTTCCACGTCCACGGTGACAGGCAAGAAGCGAAAGTCGCGGGGAGGTGCCAATGCAAAGCCGAAGCCAAAGAAGGCTGCAAAGATGAAGGCGGCTCCGAAGAAGAAGTCGGAGAAGGATCCGATTGCAGAAGACGAAGAAGACGAAGAAATTGAAGATGAAGAGGACGTCGAGGAGGAGAATCTGAGTGAAGACTCTGTGGGTAGTGATGACTAAACAAACTGTGGTGCCACAGTTTGTGCATTCTTTTGTTTAGCCAGCGCATGACAATAATGATGATAGCGGGACATGTCTGTTGGCAGCGAAGCAATCACAGACCCAGGGCAGATTGCAGTTCGGAGCGCTGGGAGGAAAATGGGATAAACACGCTTGTGAGTGTCCTGTCTTTTGAACTGACAGTGCACGGAGAACCATTTGCAGTCCACGACCTGTGCTCTTGAGAGCCCAACCATGAGCCCCTCAAGCCAGTAAGTAGCATTGCCATTCATGAGCGGCGGCATCGAAGAAGGCAACTTTTTCCCGAGCCTGAGGAAGAACGACAATTGCGATGAGCCTGACTCTGGCAACCAGGAGGCTGAGCCTTCCATCGAGCAGCTCTTCGGCGAGGCGGGGGGATGGGATGATTCTGATGAGCCGGAGGACGAGAACGAAGATATGAATGAAGAAGAAGAAGCAGAAGAAGAAGAAGACAAAGACGCAGAAAGAAGATCCTCCATGTCCAGTAGCGAAGGCCAAAGCCAAGGCCAAAGCCAAGGCCAAGGCCAAAGCCAAGGCCAAAGCCAAGGCCAAGAAAGAGCCCAAAGCCAAGGCCAAGGTCAAAGCCAAGGCCAAAGCCAAAGGCAAGGCCAAAGCCAAGGGCGCGTCAAAGAAAACCACAAAGTATGAAAATACCCGAAAAGCTTTCTTTGACAACGCTGCCGAGAACGGCCTGGATAGTAATGCTGCCCGGAACGCCTGGCTTCAGAGCACAGAGAGGAAGAATGCGATAGCTTCAATGCCAAGTCCTGAGAGAAGGCAACGCAAATTTGTGAAACCTCCTCCCGCTGATGATGTAAACTAGACCTTGTGGCAATGTCTGCTGCGGGCGCGCAGCAGACCATGGCACCGCGTGATGGGCAAAGAAACAAAAGAGCAAGCATTGCGTGTTGGACCTTGCAAGTTGCGACTGTCCTTGAAAGTTGCGATGTTGTTGATTGATGTTATTGCCCTGCAGCTGTTTTCGCTTCACATCTAGAAAACTGCGCGTCAGTCCCACTTCCCACAGACATTACTGTGCTACCACAGTAATTATGTCGTCATGGTTGGACGGCATGGGCCGTCAGGAGGCACGGTTTCAGCCAGGCGACCACGCTTGCTTGGTGACGTGGAAGTCCAGCTTCTTCCCGCTCTATCAGCTTCATTCGGAGATACTGGAAAAGTTGGAGCAAGCCATCGTGTTTCGCAAAGGGAGCCCCATCTGCATGGAGGAGTTCAGGGATCTGCGAGTGTTCATTCATGTGAACAGCGACGATTATCTGGAAAGACATTACACAGAGGAAACTGCAGACTGGTGCAATCACGAAACTCGCACTTCCTCAGTGCAGCAGTGGATCGAGCATCGGCCTTGGGTTCAGCTGGTGCAAGGGCCCACGAAGAACCTGATATGTGCCATCAACGAGTACAAGTGGAAGCATTATCAGTTGCGGTGTGTGGTGTATGACATTCAACGTGCCCCTTATGGTGGAAATTATGGGCCCCTTTCCCATGCTTCCTGGGAGAAGCGCTTCTTGATTTGGGGCTGGCAGGACGAGCTCGATCGCGTGCCTGACCTGGTTGAGTGGTCCCAGGACTATTCCTCGATACTTTGCCTGCCAATCAGTGACCCCGTGCCAAAACCACGGGTGATGCTGAAGGCCCTTCACAGACGAGACGTTGACATGATTCGCAGGTTCATGCCACTTTCTCTCTTTCCTGGCAACGCCATCTGGCATCCTGATGACATCGAGCAGATCACTGCAGTAAAGCATGAATCTGATGCAGAAGGAGAGGACGCTGACATGCAGGTTGAGGATCCGGAGTTTCTATTGGTCGACACCGCCGACCAGGTCCCTGGCACCGAGTGCGATCAAATTGGCCGTGTCCAAGTTGGACCCATCATCAACAATTCGCCATGGCACCAAGATCAGCGCGCAAAGCAGCGTGCTGCCGCCAGCTGCGGAAACGCAGCTGCTGGAACTTCAAAACCAGTCACTGTGTTCTCCTCTGAGTAGAGACTGAGACAGGCCCGCCGCCAGCCACAACGCACAGTGTTTTTGAGGCTGAAGTTGTGTGGCCTTGGATTGAAAAAAATGCATCGAGCCACGGAGTGTGGTGTTCGCATGTGCATGAGCACTGCTAGGCTTTGTTGTTGTGTGAGTGCACGGGCATTGCTGCTGCTTGTCGTCCTGCCCTTGACTTGCATCGCCGCAGTCATTAAGGCCCGAGTTTTGCCGAAGGTTTCCAAACATGTCGTCTGAACACGAGAGCACGGTGATTTTCGGCAGTCGGGCTGACCTTCGCGCAGAGCGGAAACGCAAGCGTGATGAGTCGGGGGACTGGGACGAGCTTAGCCACCCAGACTTGCGGAGCATTCTGCAGCAGAAGGAGCGGCTTGGAAACATTTTGATGAAGTATTACCCCACGCTCCTCCATTTACCTGCGGATGCCATGCCTGAGACACCGCCTGTTGGCAACCATTCCTACACGGTCAAGCCTGCAGGATGCTGCAAGATTATGGTTAAACTGGACAACTCAAGCTTTGTGGTGAAAGGCCTTGGACAATCACAGAAGTTTGGCTTCGGGATGAAGTTCTACGTGGGGAGTGCCGACGATTTGCCACTGAGTGAGCGAGTTATGCCAGGGCTTGTCGCAGTGGCTTGGGCAGAGGCCCAGGTCCTGGCAAGGAAGTGGCAGCAGAAGAAAGATTCCGAGCAACCTGATGTCTCGCCCAGCTGCGATGCAACAACTGAGCCATCCCCCAAGGATGCCTCTTCCGGAAGCGAAACAACACTGGCTTGGGAGCAGTTCAGCCCTGATCGACTTTGACTCCAGTACAGATTGGATCAGGTGTTCAAACAACTGCGCCCCCGCAGTTGGATGCCTTGCTGTTTTCCCAAACGGTGGTTTTTGCAAGCTGCAATTGCTGCTTGCTTCTTAGCAGCAACATGGTCGGGGAGACATGCAATTGACATGTCGCGGGGAAAGCTGAGAGTCTGAAAAAGGAGCCCGCGTGAGTTTCAACAGCCACTGCGTGGCCATGTTGAAGCCCCCCGAGTCACTCTGCGCAAAAGATGAGGGGGTCACTCTGCGCAAAAGAATAGGGCAGGCGGGATTTGAACCCGCGACCTCCCCACCCCCCCGTGTGTCCACAGGTTGGTCCGGGCACGCTGCCATTGCGCCACCGCCCCTTGCTCCCTCTGTGGCAACTTCGGGGCCTGAACCCGGCCCAAATTTTGAACAAGTCTTCGGAGCCAACACGGAGAGTTTTTCCAGAGCCTGAACCCGGGGCCCAAATGGAACAGCTTTTCGGGGCCCGAATCCGGGACCCGAATGGAACAGCTTTTCGGGGCCCGAATCGGGGCCCGAATCAAACAACTTTTCGGGGCCCGAATCCGGGACCCGAATCGAACGACTTTTCGGCCCGGGGCTCTTGGCTTTGGATAATGTTTTTCCAGGGGCTCTTTGGAGGCCACCGTTTCAATCTGCACATTTGTGTCCACCAGCCATCTTTTCGGGGCTCGAATGGTATACGACTTTTCGGGGCCCGAATCCGGGACCTGAATGGAACAGCTTTTCGGGGCCCGAATCGGGGCCCGAATCGAACAACTTTTCGGGGCCCGGGGCTCTTGGCTGTGGATGTTCCTCCAGGGGCTCTTTGGAGGCCACCGTTTCAATCTGCACATTTGTGTTCACCAGCCATCTTTTCGGGGCCCGAATGGAATGACTTTTTGGGGCCCGAGCCCAGTGCCCGAATGGTAGTTTTTTTCTTGTGGTGCTTGAATACTTTGTGCAAGTTGGACTTTTTTGTTTTTGGGGGATCTAAAGCTTGACTTGCCGGTAGTTGAACCTTTCGACCATTGACAAACTCTTATGGGCCAGCATTGAAAAGATCTGGGCAGGGGGTGGGCTCTCGCTACTTTCTTTGTCAAGCTCCAGCCGCCTGACTTCACGTCGCCGTTGCCAAAGGGGGCGTGCCATGGTTGTGAGAATAAAGAGCGAGCTGGGGGAGATGAAGAACACCAAGAAGCTGCAGGCCGACCCCGTGAATGTCAAAACTGCAACTAAGAGACGGCAGCTTGGAATAACAGTTCAGTCAATAATTGTAGTATGTGTTTTATTATCTCTTCAACTGTGTTCTTGAGCCTGCCCAAAACATCTTTGCAAACTGCACTGGGCCAGGTACGAGAACAGCCGGCGCTGCAACATCCGTGTGCGACTCACCAAGGAAGAACTATTGAATCTCCAAAACCATGATGAGTTGCTTGCTGAAGTAGATCGGCTGCGGCTGGACAATGACTCCATGAAGAAAGAATTGGATTTCTGGACCAAAAGCACTACCATGGGTGCACGGGACTGGTGTGACCGTCTCCGCCAGGCTGAGCAGAAATTCCGTGAAGCAGCTGAAAAGAACGCGCGGCTTGAAGAGGCCCTGCGTGATTTAAACAGCAAGTTGGACCAGCTTGCCCTTATGACAAACTGCGCTCGCGCAGTTTGTTTTGAGGCGAAAGCAGCCAGCGCCAGTGCCTGAGGCAAACCTGGCAGCTGCCATATGACGGGGTCTTTTCCATTGGCATGGGGCAATGCCGGAAAAAAAGAGAGCAGCTGCGCGTTCACGGCCTTTTGCTTCTTGCTTATCGGCTGCTAAGGTGGCCAACGATTGTAACCAGTAGGCTGCCAAGTTCCCCTGCTGCATGTTTCTGCCCAAGCGGATCCCGCCCCTTCCCTCTTGACTTTCTTCTTTGGGGTCCTTTTGGCCATGCAGCAACGCAAGTCAAGTTCAAGCCACCTCGGAGTAAGAGCGCATCCCAAAATTCTTCCCCCCCCCCTCCCTCCCCAAGATTTTCGGCAAAAAAAACACTTCCGAAAAACGGATTGTTTTGACAAAGAACGCGCACGCGAAAAAACAAGGTTTTCGGTCCAAAAAAAGCACCAAACAAAAAGGCATAAAAAGCATGTCCTTAATGACCGGCCAGTCTTCTCTCTGACCAGGAGTGATTGGCCTGGTGAGCTTGGGTTGAAGATAAGGGACTCCATCATGCAGCAGCTGAAGGAGAGTACTTCTTCGAAGATGGGTGGAGCTAGCTCTATGTCTGAGTCCGAGGATGCCGAGATGACAAATGCTGTAGGCGGAGCTCCTAGCGGGTCATCGTCAGGTATGGATCCACGAGAGGTGAGTGCGACCGCCATCCCTAAGGCCCCTCCCAAGGCGTTAGTGACAACGGAGATGATGGCGTCAGTGAGACCTAAGTCTCCACCGAACCCTCCTCGGAGTCCGAGGGTTACATCTCCGCAGGTTCCCACGGTCGAGGCATTGAATCGATGGACTTCGAATCTGCGGACGCCCAGGACGGCGATCGAGGAGGAGAATGTAGATGCTGGAGATTCCGCAAATGTCGATGACCTCCTTCCCGATAGGGGAGGGGTCGACCTTCCGGCGGACGCATTCAATGATGGCGAGGTTTCGACTGAGGCAGAGCTGCTGGAGTTCGCCGAGGACGTCGAAATGAAGCCGGTGGAGGAAGCAGAGGTTCCCGCCGGAAAGGGAGGAGATGTTCCCGATAGGGAGGCTCAGGTTCCCCAGGTCGCTGCGGCAGCAAGTCGACCTACCATAGAATCGGTGAAGCGAGCAGCATCTCCCGTTAGGGAGGAACGCAGGGCCAAGGACCCGGTCGACACTCAGAAGAAGGATGAGGTGCCAGGTCCGAAGAGTCCCAGCGTGCCGATTTCCCATGCTCCCAAGTACACGGACGATGATGGGGATCTGCGGGATACCGCGGCGACCCCGAGGGGAGCATCGACTCAGGAGTCTCGAGGAGGCGTGCACAATTATGTGAACACGCCCTACCCGGAGCACCCGGGGGAGGCACCGGAGCTGAAGCCTGCGGAGGTTAGGCATTTCAAGGAGTCGGGCTCCTACCATGCATCGAGAGGTTCGCGGACTTCTGCTAGGCCAGCGGAGCACAGATCCAATAGGAGGTACATCGTTCACCATGTCCTGGCGAGGGAGGCAGGCGAGCCCTTCATGTATGCAGTGATAAGGAACAAAGCGATCAATCGCGAATATGCGCGGGTTACCGCCGAGGAATGGAGGAGGGCAAATGAGACTGCGCACCTCGCATTTCCCACCCGCGATAGCGAGTGGGATGCTGTGTTGAACAGAGCCGTGCACAACGACTATATGTACGGGGCCATTGATGCTAACCGGGCAGCCGGGAGGATTGATTTGGAGTACATCGACCCTCGTGATCGGAGGACAGCGCCGTGGGCTGACCAGCAGTGGAACATGAAGAAGCTGGCGACCGAGGCTGCCAATATCCCGTTAGGGATGAGGCAGGATATCCAGGCGAAGTGTCACCATGGGAGGGCACCCGTGGGAGACTGGGCAGATATGCCTGATCGGGACGATTACATGGTTCGTGGTACCGTTAGTGACCCGAACCGGAAGGCCCATGTCTCCGGACGCCTGGAGTGAGGGCTACCTTGCTGAACGCGCAGACGGGCCAGTGCATTCCGCTGGATGACCCGACTTGGGTGCTGGAGGTGGCTTCATCGCATTTGCTGGTGGCGACGATCACTACGATCGCATCGCATGTGGACTGCGCCCTTGGGCGCGCGTGGCGGATGCCCATGTTCCACCCCCAGCTGATGGCGGCGACGGCGATGCTGGAGAAGCTGCAGAAGTACTTCAACGCGCTAAATGAGGCCGTGTTGGGCAAGAGGCTAGGCACAGCGCCTTTCAGCGTGATTGCCGGCCACCTCGCTCCGAAGTTGCGGACTATTCCAACGAGGGAGCAGATGTCTGACACGTTGGCGCAATCGGCAGAGGAAATCATACTTTCCCATGTTTCGGCGTTGTCTCACACGGGTTCTGTTGCCGATAGGCAGCAGATCCTTGGGAGAGATGGCAACCCGTTCGGGAAGTCGTGGTTTGAGGATGAGCCTGGTGGAGCTACCTGGCCTGGACATCACATGGCTGGTGGCGTTGCTGTTCCCCTGAAGCCGAAGACGAAGATCGTATGGGGAAAGCGACCATATGTCGACGACGAGGACGAGCAGAACCAGGAGGTGTCAGGGCAGCAGGTAACTGGACCGGCCCCCGATAGGGGTGCCGGGACAGGAACGGCTGATGACGAAACGCTCCCTGATATTGGGAAGTTGTCCATGGCGGAAGAAAAGAAGGACGACATGGACGTGGACAAGGACGTTGCCAAGGGAGGTTACTCCGGGTTGCTCAGGTCTACGATGAACGAGCCCAAGCCTCGGGATACTGAGGCTGGGCAGGTGAGTCCGGACAAGACGAAGTTCGAGGAATACCGAAAAACTGCGCCCAGGTATGAGTACAGCGGGGAGGGAGATGATAAGAGGCTCCTTCCCACGAATACTCCCATCGACATGGAGAAGCCCTTGCCGGCCGAAGCGGCGATCTTGATTCCCCGGGCCGTGGCTACGCAAGCGGAAGCTGAGGAGGCAGAGAGGAGTGCCATCGAGGCTATCCGCGGAGATGCGAGGCTTCCTGACGTTGGTCAGGAGGACCGGGCGGCAGTTGATCCCCACAAGGTGACGACTGAGGATCTGGCGGCATCGGTAGATGCGCTGACAAGGACTTTGAGCAGCTTGCCCGAGTGGTCGGGAAATTTGCTTGATCCCGCGAAGTCTGCTGAGCTGGTCGCGGCGAGATGGGGTGGTAAGGCAAGTTATGACAAGCCGGAGGCCCCACTGACCGAAGCCGGAATGAAGAGTGCCTCGCTGGAGGACCGAGCATATGCTCTCACGCAGCTGAACCGGGTGGTGAACTTCCATAAGAAGTACTTGTGCTTTGGACGAGGGGCGCCTTCGGTGGGCCCGTCGGCTCCAATCAACCCATTCGCGCCCGGCCAGGTTGACGAAAGCAGGGGATTCCGCACGAGTGAGAATTTTAGAAAGATGACGTACAATATCGTGGTCTCGGACGGGAAGAGGGACTACCTTGCCGATAGGCTAGAGATAAGTCAGGAGATGCGAGCATCCGGGCTAGTGCCTCCTGAGGCTAGGCTAGGACATGCCAAATAGTGGTTCCCACGAAAAGCAGGATGGGCGAGTACGTCCCTGGCTATGAGCAGGGAGTCGCGGCCACGATTGCAGGGCGTGAGACTGCTCAGGCAATGATGAAGCTACTCACGAGCGACTTTGATGGATTGGTCATCAATTCGAAGAAGATCTCGGAGTTATTCGAGGAACGGGTATTGAAGGAAACCGGGCGTCAGCCTGGAAATTGGGTGAACATAGATCAGGTCGTGTGGTTCCTGAAGGAAATTGTGGGGATGAAATGAATTGGGCATTCTTCAACCCGGCAATCAAGGCTCTCCCGATGTTAATGGCCATGTATGACGAATCCGGTGTCCTCCTCAAGGACTTCACCAGGTTGGTGTCCGTTAGGTTCACACGGATCGGACGGGTACGCCTGGTGGCTCTCTTATGTGTGAGATGCCATGGAATGAGCTTCCTATGGTGGGGTACGTCGTCATGAAGTTTCAAGACTTCCGGAAGGCGGTCCAGCTCCAAAGGATGAGGCGGAATGGAAAGGCCATGATCGAGATATTGATCACGAGGCCTGATGAGTACGAATCAATTGGAGATGGGAGGCCGGATGAGGGCTTGGTGCCGATTACGGCGACTTTGCGCCCTGATGCTGAGGTATCGCCTTCGTGGTACGTCAGGGACAGGCTACGGAACTACTCAGGTAGGTACGTGGTGGTCATGGTGGATCTTCGGGTGCACTGGTCGTTGGTTGGGCCCGTGTTTCTGACCAGGAGAAAGACTCTTGCCGTTCGGGACGAGATCCAGATGGGTACGTGGAAGGCTGCGTACATGTTCGATGATTACACGATAGTGTATCATCGCGTTTGGGAATATGGTGACTTCACTCCCGATAGGGGAAATCACAGGCGGACGCGTGAGGGCGTCAGGCTGAGCGTGACTAGCACCTTCTGTTTGAGGTGCGCGGAGCTCACGCCATCTGGGATGCATTTGTGCCCCGGTTGTGCGCTCCCGGTCTTTTATCCGAACTTCATCCCCAACGCGGACGTGGAGGACTTCGTTAGGAGCCAAATCGTCCCGGACTGGGTGAGGAGCACGGGACAGTTTAGTCCCCGGAATTCCCCGAAGGATCGCTTCCGATGTGGTCGGGGTCATCAAGAGGAACCTGATTTCCTATTCGATGGCATCCGACCTGAGGCTGACGGTGCAGAGTGGGATCAGGCTGCCTCCTTATCTCGGTGAAGACAAGGGTGGCGTTGACGCGGCGTGGGATGATTGGCAAAGGTGCTTTTCCAGTCCTCCTACGTGTCGGGCATCTCGGCCTCGGACGCATTCGTGGAGAAGTGGGTGGCGAAGCATCTGATCAAGACCGACCAAATCGATAGATTTGAGTCGGTGACGGATTACTTCCGAGCGAATCCGGCGCATGCGGCCCAGTGGGGGAGACGTATGACGACTTCCGTTAGGAAGTTCGCACGTCACGACACGTATTTGTCCTTTTACATCCCGATGGCCTAGGTGATCGGTGCTGCTGCGGGTCATTTGACTCCGGTGTACCCGACCCATAGGGATGATGTGGGAATCCTGGCCAGCCATCGGTTGATGTCGGACCTCAGGAACTACCTGGTCTCGTCTACGGGGTATGATGAGAAGAAAAGGTTGAGGGAGGCGGTAGCCAAAGTGCAGAAGGCAATCAGTGCTGGACAGTCGGAGCCTCCTGCTCCTTTCCGGGACCCATTCGTCTACGTTAGTGACGATCGGGTGAGGACCGTTCTTGGTGCTCAGCAACCGGAGCCGGTTGATGTGAACATCGAAGAGCTTCAGTCGGTACATCATGTTGCTCCGGGTCCTGGTCCAAAGCAGGAGCCGGTCACCAAGGGTGGAAAAGGAAAAGGGAAGAAGGGCGAGAAGGGTGGTAAGGGCGATGTCCTTCCGACCCACAACCGAAGTCAGGCGAGGCATCGGGCAAAGGATCTGGCAAGGGCGATAGTCCTGCCGCTCCGAAGGCAAAGGCTAAGGCTGACGCTGGGCCGACTCCGATGGAGGTTGATCCGCCGGAAGGTCAAGCGAAGAAGTCGTGGATCGCGGTAGCGGTCGAAGGAGCTCGACCAAGTGCAAAGGCAAAGGCAACTTCAGCCCCGAGGTCTGAGCCGAAGGGAAAGGGAACTCCGGCTTCTGAGTCGAAAGGCTCTCAAGCTCCGAGGACCGAGCCCAAGGAGAAGACGCGTGGAGACCCCAAGGTTGAGGTCAAGCAGGAGAAGGGGAGCGGAGATGATGCTCCCGGCGATAGCCGGGGCTCAGCCGATAAGCAAAGGAGAGAGAGAAAGTCTCGTTGGGATCATGAGGTGCCTGCTAAGGAATCAACGAAGCGGGAGGCATCGAAGAGACCCGATGATGTCGACAGCAGGCCAGGTGCAGCGGCGAGAGAGGCAAGTGGAGACGACCTTCACTCCGCGCTTGGTAGGTCTTCGGCAAAGGACGCGGTAGCGCCCCTGACGGCTTCCAAGGCAATGGCGAAGAAGCCAGAGGGGAGCGAAGTCAGGCTGCACTCGGCGGGGCGAGCTGCCGCAAGCCCGGTGGAAGGTCATTTCAAGACGCTACCGGATGCTTCTATGGTGGATGCGTTCCTGGGGATGTCATCCGATAGGGCGCTCAACAGACAGGTGAGAGACTTCATCAGGAACGGCGAAACAAGTTCGGCTTTGGAAGCTCTCAACCAGATCGTGGCGAACTCCCACGCGGGGCGGATACGTCGGGGTACCGATGTTTCCCGAACGCCGTCTAGGAGGTCCGATAGGACACAGGACACTAGGGATTCCCGAGAGTCGAGAAGGCGAAGATATCGACCACGGAGGGACGAGGATCGAGATCGTCGGAGAGACGATCGTCGGGATCATCGGGATGATGATTCGCTGGAACGCGACAGAGATCGACGGAGAGATGATCGCAGGAGATCCGAGAGGGATCGCGACAGGGACCGTGCGCGGGGCGGACGTGACCGGAGGAGGCGTGATGATAGCCGGTAGGCTGATTCACGAGGGTTGCGGCCGGTAGGCTTGCACCCGCCCTCCAATGGTCAACGCTGCGGGGTGATGATCACGTTCATCCTGCACCGCTGAGGCGTGTTGTCCATGCCTCTCCTGTACCGCTGATCTGCTGCTGGTGATGGTCACCAAGAAGTAGTGTGAGTGAGCGGGGAAGCAAACCAGTGGAGGGTACTCCCAGGTTTGCAAAATTAGTATTCTATTTCAAGTATGCATGGTCAGGTGTACCTCTCGCCGATAGGCAAGGGTACAGATTGGACAAATGATATCCTTTTTCATGGCTTCTGATAAGAATTAAACTTCTTGCATTTCTGATGCAAACAGTTGTGACCTATTGTCGTCATGTGGACTTTTCCACAAGGTATGTTGGACAGCGTTACCCCGATTAATTCGGGGTGGTGGCGGGAATTTAATGCCCGGGATGTCGCGCGACTGCCTTTGTGGGTTTGCTCCACCGCTGACGGCGGTAGTGTCCAGCTGTTTGCGGACGTATGCGAGCAGTTAAATCCTATCAGTAAATGGCACGCTCCACCCGTCATATGACGGGCTCCTCGTGAGGGGGGTGTGATTAGCCATGGTTTATTTCATCACCAGGGATGTCGCGGTAGTGACTGACCTGTGGTGTTTGGCTCAAGATTTTGGGTTCCGTCGCGCCTCGAATGGGCGTCGCCGAACCCCTGCGTCGACCGACGGCATCTCGGGGGAGAAAGAGACTTCGGGCCGCCGCCAGGTTGGTAGGGACCAGTCGTGCGGCCTGTTGTCGACCAAGGTTGCGGGTTAACCCTTTTCTTGTTTGGTTTGTTCTCCTTTGGTTGTTGTTCTCTGGTGTGTGGGAAACCCTGATCTTTGGGACCGGGGATTTGTTTGCTTTTGGGGAACCTTTCTGTTGTGGCTTGTTTACCCCAACTTACCCATTGCCTGGGCACAGGCTCGTGCCCGAATCACATACAATACAGAATTTCCAGCGACGCCATCAACAAGACATGGGGCAACATTTGCGGGGATACGATACAATACCAAATGTGCAGCGACGCCATCAACAAGACATGGGGCAACACTTGCAGGGATACGATACAATACCAAATGTGCAGCGACGCCATCAACAAAACATCAGCAAAACTTGCGGGGGTACGATACAATACCAAATTGTCAAGACATGGGGCAACACGTGCGTGGATACGATACAATACCAAATGTGCAGTGACGCCATCAACAAGACATGGGGCAACACGTGCGGGGATACGATGCAATACCAAATGTGCAGCGACGCCATCAACAAGAGATGAGGCAACACGTGCGGGGATACCATACAATACCCAATGTGCAGCATCAACAAGACATGGGGCAACACTTGCGGGGATAAGGTACAATACCAAATGTGCAGCGACGCCATCAACAAGACATGGGGCAACACTTGCGGGGATACGATACAATACCAAATGTGCAGCGACGCCATCATCAAGACACGTGGAACACTTGCGGGGATACGACACAATACCAAATGTGCAGCGACGCCATCAACAAGACATGGGGCAACACTTGCGGGGATACATACAACACCAAACGTGCACCGATGCCATCAACAAGACATGGGCAACACTTGCGGGGATAGATACAACACCAAACGTGCACCGATGCCATCAACAAGACATGGGGCAACACTTGCGGGGATAGATACAAGACCAAATGTGCAGCAACGCCGTCAACAAGACATGGGGCAACACTTGCGGAGATACGATACAATACCAAATGTGCAGCGACGCCATCAACAAGACATGGGGCCTTCAACAAGAAATGGGGCAACGCGTGCGGGGATACCATACAATACCCAATGTGCAGCATCAACAAGACATGGGGCAACACTTGCGGGGAAACGATACAACACCAAATGTGCAGCGACGCCATCAACAAGACATGGGGCAACACTTGCGGGGAAACGATACAACACCAAATGTGCACCGACGCCATCAACAAGACATGGGGCAACACTTGCGGGGATACATACAACACCAAACGTGCACCGATGCCATCAACAAGACATGGGGCAACACTTGCGGGGATAGATACAACACCAAATGTGCACCGACGCCATCAATAAGACATGGGGCAACACTTGCGGGGATACGATACAATGCCAAATGTGCAGCGACGCCATCAACGAGACATGGGGCCTTGCGGGGATACGATACAACACCAATTGTGCAGCAACACCGTCAACAAGACATGGGGCAACACTTGCGGGGATGCGATACAACACCAAATGGGGCAAGACGTGCGGGGATACAATAAAATTGAGTGGGGGTGTTACGTCAAAATTGAGACCCAGTGCCAGGGGTACCGTATCCCCGAAGGGAGCTGGTACCTTGTGGTAGTAGAGAATGTATTGGTAGGTCCCCGGATCTATTCTGCAAGAGAGTCCAATATGCCAATAGCGGAGGAACTGAGAATGGAAGTCCCTGGTTGTGTAAATCTGCAATGTGTACCTGCAAGGCGCTCTGCTAGGTCCTTGTGTAGTTGCTGCAGGATGAATGCAACGGTGCTGCAGGATAGGGCCTTGAGCCAGATAGCATGCGTGTGGTGCAGGGTCACTTGCGAAGCAAAAGCAACAAAAACAGACACAATTTCTTTTGACCCTGAACACCAAAATGGTATTCTTGGCTTCATAGCCTTTAGCCGTAGCCATACTTATGGTATGCTCGCCGTAGCCATATCGAAAATTAAATCATCCTATTTCTGTCGCGGATGAAATGGTGGCAGAATGGAAAAAGCTTTGTACTGATTGGACGAGATACCTAACTGTATCTAAAACGGAAATGCGAGGAACACTTTGTACACGCGGGATGGTGTGAAACTATTGATCACTCACGAGCATAGTCTTGATGTGAAGGAGGATCAATCGATTGGAATTCGTTGTCGTTTTCCGTGTGATGGTTCTCAGCGGGGATTGTTGTCATAGTATCTCATCGCTTCTGCGAGCTGCTATTGGATTGGCTTGCATATCCTCCGCCATAATCCTTGGTAGCCCGAGCTCTTCCATCCTTGCACCTTGATAAAATGGCCTTTGATAAAGTGGCCACCATGCTGTCTCATTCTCCTTCTTCTTGTTCTGATTGTACTCCTTCTTGCGTTGGAAATTGCTTTCCTGATCAGCTGCAAGGCTGCGAATGTAGACCAGCAATGGGGTATGAGAGTCGGAATCGCATGGTCCAAGCATTAGCATCTCATTGTTGATGTGCTTGTAGCGCTCGGCGGAAGTGACCTTATAGTCAAAGATGACCTTGTCAACATCTTCGATCATGGAATCCATCGTATCTTGGTCGAGAACACGAAGGTCATCACGCAATCCGGAAACGTTCTGTCAAATCCTGAACCTTCTTTCATGTAGATGGTGACGAGCAATGGATTTGATTGTGCAAGAGTTCGACATGGTGAAATCCATTCGCTCCGCCAACGGCGTGTCTTGTGTTCCATTCCAAAGGTTCTTGAACTTTCCCATAATGTAGTTCATAATGCGGCCGTGCTCAGGATTGTAAACGGATTGTATCTTAATGAACGTATTTGCGGACTTGTTGGCGTCGCCTGTGATCGCATCGCAGTGGTACTCAGTGACGAGCGGCATGATGCCTTTAAGGACGGATGAATATGGAAGACTCCAATGGTGGCAAATGGAAGGTCAGCTCTTGTGACATGGCGGGCGTCGTAGGAGAGAACAGGATTCTGAGTGGATTTTGGAAATGTTCCACGAATCTCATTGTTCTGCTCAATGTGGATGACGACAATCTCGCTGTTCTTGCCATGCCATTGTACGGTGGTGCATGGCGGCAATCTCTGTCCAATATACTTCTCCTGGTTGAGGAACATGGTTGGAGTATCATAGTCCGGATCATTGCAACCGTCTTCGAGCCCGCAGAAACATCTGAACATTCCAAATGTTGTACTCCAGAATTGGAAATGTAACAAGCAAACAGTTCGACTCTGGCGTGTTTCCCACCTCGGACAAAGCGTGCGATGGACTGGGATGACCAAAGCTTGATGACGAAGCCCTTGTATCCGCATTTTATGAACAGCTTGATGAGATCGGAGGTCTTATCTTCTTCTGGGTAGAGGACAGCGTCTGCCTCATTGATGCAAAGGATACGCGCACTGTTCTGCATCATCTGCGTGGTGAGCGGTCGGTGCTTGATTGGCCATGACTTGAGTCCTTTACTATCCAGCTTTGGACTCCTTGCGAGGTTCCCATGATTCACTGTCAGAATGTTGAGTGAGATGCTGGATGTAGTCGACAACTTGGCCATCAGTTCCTTGCATCAGGGATCCCAGAATGGTCGTGAATGATCTGATGAGCTTGGGATCGTTGTCGTTCCTCAACTTCTTGAGTCCGATCGGAAGTCGCAGTGGGTACCCTGAAGGGTGCTGCGCTGCTCTGAACTCTTCCATGCTCGGATGCTCACCTGCGTGCTTGAAGTAGAACTCATCTTCATCGAGGTTCTCATCTGGATTCACGTGTGCCAGAGATCTCAACTCGCAGTCGGTCAGGTCAGGGTGTGTCCTCTTTGGATCCGTGTGGTACCTCTCCATGAACCCCGTGAACGACTGCTGAATCTCGGCGAGCTCCTTCGATTGAATTCAGCCACATTGGCCTGATTGGGGGGTTCCACAATGACCTTGGCCTTGACTTTGACGGATCGATCTTCTCTTGTACTCATGCTTCCCTCATCATGGTCTGTCGAATGCCGTCTCTTCTTCGTCTCGCTGGATTGCCCTTGTTCGGGTTGATATTTGTTGTGCTTGTCGTGGGAGATGCCCCTGGATCTTGGATCACATTGTTCTCGGTCATCATGGTCGAGATTCTTCTTCATGACCCGGTGGCTGTGCATAAGAGGCTGTCCATCGGTATCGAATGCTGCAATGATGCTGCGTGGATCGATGGTGTATTCTGACAGGGCAGTTCTTTCTTCCGTGATTCCGATGTTGTACTGGTTGTTTTGTGAATGCAAGGGATGTAAGGATCAACAATGCATCGCGTCCCTTAGGGACATGGGTCAGCGCTGCGTCTGATTCCTGATCATCATATAGACGATATCATCGGTGCATGCCATGTGGACGTGTTGTCTTCCCCGAGGGGTGCTAGTTCGTCCTGGCTTCATTCCTTGCTGCAGGATCTTCTCGATCTGAGTTCCATAGGTGGCATGGAACACGAATGTGACGGCCTTCTTCCTGAACGGAGCGATCTTCCTGTCCTGCTCGATGGATTTCGGCGCTGATTACGAGGTTTGGATGCATCGGGCAAATCGTATGATGGCTCTTCCCAGGAAACCAGTCGTGAGTGACCACTGATGCATCTCAGATACAGTCGTGGTAGAATGACTTGCCATCAGGCCTGAGTGCACGGAATGCTGCTTTGGATGTGAGGCTGTCAATCGCGTTCCTTGCTTCCCGTTCTTGGTACTTCATCAAACTTCGGACACACGAAGGCTATCTCGAATCTGGATTTTCGAAAGGATGGAAGCATGGTCATCAGGAATATGCCTGGTATGGTGCCAAGGAAGTTTCGCGCGTGGGTGATCGCACACAATGCCTCATACGCATGATCCATCCAGGTTGAAATTGATAGCCCTCTTCAATTCTCGTCCTTCTCGTGCATGGTGTCGAAGGCATTCGATGGGCTTCGCATAGGACTGGTCCATTGAGTAATATACGCAGATGGATTCGGCATTGGTGATGGTCTTGTCCATGTCGATCTGCCCGTTGTGGGTTACCATTGGTATGACATCAGTGCTGAAGCTCGTGGGATCGTCGTTGCACACACCGTAGATCTTCTTGATATAGGCCATCCCTGGGTGTCCTCTCCACGAATGGTAGGTTCCCACAGGTCATTGAACTTGGTCTTCAACCAGCATGGCTTGTCACGGGGCCCTCGCAGATGTTCTGGAACAAAGTTGAATTATAAATATTTCTCTTGGATGGTGCGGCACTCACGGTCGTACTGCTTCACAATGCTCAGAAACTTGTGGTTCCAGAATGGCGAAGGATTCGCGGTATCCCTCAAAAGCTTTATTCCTATCTGCTCTGGCTTGCTAGGGCCCACCCACTTGGATTGTTCAAGAGATGCTGGAGGTGCCTTGCATCGTTGGCCGTCTTGGAAGTGGTGGCCGTTCTTCACGATGATGCTTGACGTTATCGGATTCCGTCTCTTCGTCCAAGGTCATGGATGGCTGAGCCTTGATCTTCGGTGTGAGCCTCAGTGGTGGAACCGGAGGCTGCATAGGCATTGTTCTGCCATGGCTTCTTGTCTTCATCGCTGTCGGAATCTCGATCATAATCTGCCTGCTCCATTGGAATGTCTTCTTCTTCCTGGCGGTCGGATTTAGGCTTCTTGTCGTCCTTGGTCTCGCCCATGATGTAACCGGATGCGGATGATTCGTCATCTTCATCGCTCTGGATGGGTGAGCCCTTGGGTGGAGAAGCTCGTCTCTTTCCGGCTTGACTTGCCGATTCCGAAAAGGCTTGCAAGGAGCGGCGTGTCGCTGTCAATCGGAAAAGCATACACGATCGCAAAGGTCGAATTGGTTGTAAACCAAACTGGCTGCGGATGCAGACACATATTTCTTGAGGTTCAAGAAGGCTCACATGCAAAATACTTCCCACGGCATTGAGGAATTGAAAATCACTAAAATGAAATTCATGCATTGAAAATTCATGGACATGTGGATCCTGCCCAAGTTCCCCAGTAAGCAAACATGGATTCTGCTATTCCGACTCCTGCGAACGCGGTTGGATCGGGTCCGTGCTTCGCATTGTGCTAGCCATTCAACCAAAAATGCCTTGTTCTGCAACATGGTGCGGAAAGGCGGATTCGCGTCCACATTCATGAGGTTGCCTGTCAATACTGCCTTGATAAGCTCATCTGCCTTCGCTGAGTGTTTGGTCAGCGAATCTGCTAGACAATCCTCGCTTCGCACATGTGCAAGATCGTGCATCTGTCCGCTATTTGGATTAGGTGCATTGTTTCTTTCTGCTCTGGTTGATGTGTTGTGGATGCTGTTGTAACAAGATTGTTAGTATCTGTGCGGATATGGACATCCGCGAGTTCGCCTGTAATGTCTGACCAGAGTCCGCGAAGAAATAAGGCTGAACCGTAACAACGCATTAGTCCGTTCAAATCAGCAACGGTTGTGGACATGGTTTTGGCGGTGATCTTATGCGTCTCATAGTTGACCAGTGAGCCTCTCGAATTCGATGAGCCCTGGCGAAGATCTCTTTGCTCTGCAAGAAAGATAACATGTGCACGTTGGGATGATGTGTCTTCATTAACGAAGGGGCCAGAATTTCATACTAAGCGGAATGCTTTTGATGGTTCTGACTGTCTTGTTGATGGCGCGAACGTCCTCAATGGTTGGTGATGATGCCTTGGATGCACACCTGGAGAATTGATAACGATTGTGGAATTGTGTTCGCAATTGTAACCAGTTGATCTGGCCTAAGACACTTCTGTAAGCAGTACGCGTTTGAGGAGTGAGTGGTGTATCATCCTTTAGATGCTTGTCAAAGGTGATCTGCTGAAGTTCGTCGATGGCAACGTTCTGGTGGACATTGATGTACCAACCGTGCTTGTCGTCATGCTTCCACTGGATTTGTTGCCCAACGAAAAGGCAATCATTTCTTGTCTTCTGAACCGACTTGAAAATCTTTACCAAGTCGTCCCAGGATTTCCTTCTCAAACACGTCATCCCCGGTCATAAGAAGATCATCTAGATGAAGAGAAAGTGCTCCATGAACTTGTCGGTTCTTGGCATTGTTACTGGAAACGGGGTCCATGAGGTAATCAACTGCTCCTTCAAGATCGAATGTATTGGATGACTTCTTTTCACTGATCGGCGAGGATTTTGGAAGCTGTTCACCGTAGTAAACATATGTACAACGATCTGCTCGTGTTGGCATTAATCCGTATGAACGGAGTGCCGAGTGTAGGATGTTCCACCATCTGCGTGGTGCGTCTGTGCGGCGGATATCCCATTTCAGGAGGGATCTGACAAATAATGTCACGATTCTGATCGTATGCTTCGCCTTGAAGGAGTGCTGTCTTCAAACCCATGTGAAATACATTCCAGCCCTTGTTTGCGGCTGCTTGGATTGCAAGGCGGAAGCCACTCCTGGATGCAGGGGGACTGTCTGTCGGCTGACCGTTCTTCTGCTTATCTTGAAAACCTCGGAGGACCCATCGGGCTTTTGTCTTCAGGAAGTTCCCGTCTGTGTCTCGCTTCAGGGTGAGAACCCAGCGACCGGTGACCCAATTCCTGACCTGAATCTTTCGTGTGTCGACTAGGTCGAACACTTCATTGTCAAGCCAAGATTTGCACTCGAGGTGCTTAGCTTCCAGGAATTGCTTCTGGTAAGCCTTCGTCTCACTAGCTGTTGCTTCCTTCCGCTTCTTACCGATAAGTGCGGATGTGGATGAAGCCTTCAAGGATTCTTGGATGAATACATTACCAAGAGTGCTCGGTCATCGTCTGTCATGTTCGTGCAAAGCCGATCAGCATGATCCTTGTCTGTGTACTTCTGATGAGAGAATCCACATCTGTTGGATGGCTTGAAGGTCCCTGTTACTTGTCCAAGAACAACAGGGTTTCCTTCGATGTCTCTCGGAAGAGCAAAGGATCCTGTGTTGGCGCAGATCTTCTGATCGGATGTCATGAGTGACCAGTTTGCTTCATCAAGAACAAGGTCGGCTTCCTGATCATCGTACTGCCTCGTCCTCTGAGAGTCTTCTGATTCATCTTCTTCTCCGTCAGTGTACTGCAAAGTCCTCTGTGGACTTCCAGTGCCGGATGAAGCTGGGACGTGAGGGAGTAGCTCTTCCTCACTGTCAGATTGCATCGGCAAGTTGACTGGATTGTTCGGATTGAAGTTGCATGAAGCTGCAGGTTCGTTCTTGCGAGATGAACCAGGCGAATCTTCGCCGTCTGGATTCTCACCTGGCTTCTTCTTCTTTCCTGTCTTCTGCTTCTTGGATGAACTGCTCTGCGCAGGAGGTGCAGTTGTTTCTTCTTCGTGCGCAAGGTTGGGCAGTTCAAGCTCATCATCATCGTTTTCTGCTTCGGGGTTCGTCAGAATTGCAGGTGGTGATGGCGCCACGACAGTTGGAAGAATCGGTTGAGATGATGGCGGCTGAGACGGCAAAGGAACATCATAACCCCCCAGTCGGTTGAGTCCACTTGAGGAGGAAATTGACTGCTTTTGCCGTTTGACTGCGGGAGTTCCCCCCCGCTTTGTCACGCGGCGGCAGCGGTGAATCTACTGAACTGTCTGGTGAGAAACCTGGCGGTGCTGGCGGCGTGGGATGATCTGGTCGATCATTCTGATCGGGCTAGTGTGGAGGATCCGGAGGAGGATCAGACATGTTCTCGTCCGGACAAGTTGGAGGTCTTGGATCAGGCATGGGATGGTCCGGTTGAGTCAGAAGGTTGAGGCGAATTCGTCGGATCAATTGGATCTACCTCCACGGGCATCGGCTTGATAGCCGGTGCATCTGAGAAAGAGTGATGGAGTGATGAGTACGTCACCGCACGCCACGTCTTCGGATTGTAGTTCTCCCAATTGCACTTGGATGAACCCAAACCCTGTTCAGCTGACCTGGTTATCAGAAGGCTATGACGGCATCGTCCGGAGGTGAGTTGATAGGCATGTCGATGCCAATCGTGTGGACATATGCCGCACATGCGTCGCACTGTGTCACAATTGCCTCCATTCCACATGTACTGACATCGCCAGTCATTTCAACTCACGTCTGGCCGATTGAAGCCGCTGCTATGAGCGCGGCCGAAGACGACGTCGTTTCTTTGTGCGATGGTTCGTGCCAAGCGTCAGATGAAGGCGAGCCAGATCAGGTTCCTGTGAACATGCTAGCGGCCGAGGAAGCCCCTCCTCCCGAGGACGAACTTCCGTTGATCGCCTTCGGGGATGGTGACCCGACACATGATACTGCGTTGAAGGAGCAAGCAAAATCTCTTGAGCACATGAGGTCCCATTTCCCTAAGAACCCGTTTTGCAAAGTGTGTTCTATCTCAAAGACCACTTCTGCAAGGGTAGCGCGCAAAAAGGATGCCAGATCAGACGACAAAGTCGACGTCCCAACCGCACCATTTCAACAGTTGGCTACCGATTCTGTGATTCTTGCCATGGGCGATGAACATCTCGGAGTAGGTTTCGGAGGAATCAAATCCCACCATGTTGTACGTGATGTTTTCTCAGGCGTCCGCCTTGCATACCCCGTGAGTAGGCGAGACACGCAAGCGCATGTTAAAAACTTCCGTCAGTTCATGGGCCTTCGGGCCACTGATTCGCCGCCAGCATGTCTAATAAAAATGGATGCAGCAGGAGTCACAATACCGTCCTGGAGCGCGACATTCGCGAAGAGAAGGAATGCTGTCGCAGCATCCACTTGCAATCAGGGTTGCCCTATTCGTTGCACACGTTTAGCTACCCATTTGCATGCCTCTCCATGTCGTTCGACAGGCCTGCTCCATTCAGCCCCGGTAAGACCCAATGGGAAGCCCTCACAAAAGAAAAGTTCCAAGGGAAGAGATGCTGTTTCGGGCAATTGGTTTGGTACAGAACCAAGACTCCTGGCAAGCGCACTCTCGATCCGAACATGGCGCCAGCGCTCTTTTTGGGTTCGAGGGTCGACCCGGGGTTGCGGTACCGTAACGTGGTCAAAGTCATGGACTATGAAGCCTTCCGTAAGGATGGTTCCATTTCCGTTCACGATGTTCCTGAACCGGAATTGTTCGTTGAGGACGGACCGCCAAGCTTTCCGATCGCAGCAGCGGCAGATAGAGCATTGCACGGAGGCAAGACGGAAGGGTCAGATCCCCCACCTTTGCCCCTGCGAGAGGCGCCCTTTGGGGCCCCACCGACTCCATCCGCCGTCAAGTCAAAATCCGTATACATAACTGTTGAGAGGATCATCAAGTTCAAGGAAACGCCAGGTTGTCGTGCATGCACCGGCCATTCCAAGATTCACAGTGCCGAATGCAAGAAGAGGTTCTCCGAGCTTGTTTCTGCAGATCGAGCTGAAGCAGCTGCAAAAAGCGCTGCCAAAACTGAATCTAAGGAGCCCATTCCCATTGTTCATACTGAAGGGGATGAGGAGCTAGCCAGGGCAATCCACGCATCCGAGCACGAGAAAGATCCTAAAATTGCAGTTACTGCAGAAGATGTTGCGCATGAATTTGATGCAGCCGAAGCCGGGGAGCCCGCTCCCTCAAGACCCGGTGCCTCATTTTTCGATTCCGCGCCAGCGACAGCCGCTACATCGCAAGGTGAAGATTTTTGGGTGTTCAAAGAAAATGCCAACTGTTTGGTTCGGTACCATATCATGCCAAGGCAGAACCTTTTTACCCCAAAGGAGGTCGAGGGTTGCCCCGTTTCCCCAGAAAGATTTACTGCAGCTCGCACCACTTGTGCCGTGTTTCAGGGGGTCAAAGCAGACAACATTCACGATGGTTGGTTTGGTAGCCGACCTAATCGCTCACTTGGAGATCCATGGACTGGGTTCACAGTGTTCAAGTTAAAACCCATTCAGTCCGATTGCGTTATCACCACAGGTGCAGCCGTGATGTTGGACTCCGTACCGCCGACACCTCTCACCGAAGCGTCAAAGAACGGTCGTCCAGACACATTGCCAATTTTTGGCATGCCGTGCAGCGCAGAGGTTGAATCTCCGACGCCCAAGCATTTTGAGGTAGGAAATCATCGTGCCCGCAAACGACAGGCACGCATCGATAAGTTGCCTGTGATGTTCGAATACGCATGTTCACCAGAGTCCAATATGGGTCGCGTGTTTGAAGGTCTTGGCACACCTCATGTTAGGCTGGCTAAAGAGTTCATCGACCTTAGCACAGATGAAGGAGAAATCTAATTGCAGTCACAGATAGAAGGTTGCGATAAACCCAATCTCTGGGCTGCAATCCCCTGCACATCAGGTTCAGCATGGCAACGCCTTAATAAGGCCAAGTTAGGAAGCCAGTTCAAAAGGAAACTGAAACAAAAGGTTAGAGAGTCGAGCATCAGGGGGGGTAGTGTTTCGTTTGAATGGCCAAGGGCTTGCGACAGCTGGGCTAGGGATGATGTTTCTGCATTCTTTAGGGAATTTAGGGAATCCACGGTTGCGCCCTAGGTCTGAAGGACAGCAATGGTTACCCCATCAAAAAGCAATGGAAAGTCATGACCAGCAATAGCACCCTCGCATCCGCGTTAAGTGCATTCAAGCGTCCGCACGAAAAAGGGTATAAACACTCGCTTGCAGCAGGTAACAAGACCGCAAAGACCGCTTTCTACCCCGAAGGCATGTGTCTCACAGTTGCCCGTGCGCTGTATCCGACAGTACAACCCGTTGTGCCTGCGATGCCTGTCCAAGTGCCATTGCCTCTCGATCACCGGGAACGTGAACAGCAGCTAAAACACATATCCCCTCTCTCTGGTTTGGAAGATATAGGTATTGCTGTCGAGTCCGATGAAAAGTGTCACGACATCCTTGAACAAGTTCTTGATGTTGAAAATCTCATCGCACATTCCCTAGGACAAGTCAAGGAGGAGAAGGATCCTGAAATCACCGCAATGGTGACCAGACTCTTGTCACGTGCCGAAATGTTGGCTTCCCCGGAAGCCCTTGAAGCCGTTCGACTTGAAGCCACGGGCCTGGAGAAAGCCGGTGTTTGGGATCTAAATTCAGTCCGAGAGTATGATCAAGTCGCTGCTGAGGCGCGACGATCCAGTATAAAAGTTCATTTCGGGCAGTTGATGTCGCTAGCATCCGTCAAGTTCGCCGAACTCGCGAAACACCTACAGAAGATGAAAGGTAGGATTGTGTATCGCGGAGACTGTGCGAAAGACGAACATGGCGCAGCAGCTGTCTACCAAGAACTGGGAGCAAATCCCACGAGCGTACAAGGTCTTAATAACTGTCTCGCTTATGGATCCCTGCCAGGGAACTCTACCACAACAGCGGACGCTATAAAGGCTTATGTGCAAGCACTGCTGAAATCCAAGTACCAAACTTGGATCACACTCCCGCCTGAGCTCCGGCCAAGGTGGTGGCGCGAGCGTTTCGTGAAACCTGTGGTTTTGCTCGTTAAAGCTCTTTATGGGCATCCTGACGCTGGCGGACTCTGGGAGGCACACCTCAAACGTTTCATTAGTGAACTTGGGGGGCGTGAGATCGCAGAGTTTCCTGGAAACTTCTGGTTCAAGGAGTCCGGGTTACTTCTCTCGACATACGTCGACGACTTGACGTTGGCCGGCCCCAGCCACCTTCATAAAGACTTCTGGGAAAAGTTAACAAGACTGGTTGATATAGAACACCCAGAAGACATATATCGGGTGCTAGGCAGGAATCACCTTTTGATAGATGCTCCAAAGGACCCAACTGAACCCGATCTTAATGCCGCAATGGGCAGATTGAAAGGGGGCATGGCGTTCGACGCGAGATTATGCTCGTCAAACGGTTGCATTATATCTTGAGGTTGCACAGCTAAAAACTGAAAAGTTGCGTGATGCCACCACTCCATTCTGTCCCGCTGGATCTCTAGACCCCGCAGATGACGCCTTGGAGGGTGATCTCGGCTTCGCCGCTTGCCGCGTGTTGATGAAAGCCTTATGGTTGGGTCGTTTGGCACGCCCGGACCTGGGTCAAGCCCATTGGCGACCTTGCTTCCTTTGTTCAGAAATGGTCTAGGAACTGCGATAAGCAGCTACATAGGCTTGTCTGCTACATAAACAGCACGGTTAACAGCACGCTAGTTGGCACAGTTCAGGATTCGACTGATGAGTTGCATCTGTCTCTCTATGTGGACGCTGATTTCGCTGGAGAACGAGACGCAAAGTCAACGTCCGGAGGCTTCTTGATTTTGAGTGGTCCACATACGCACTTTCCCCTCGCGTGGGTGTCTAAAAGGCAGACCTCGGTCTCCCGATCGACGACCGAGGCGGAAATCGTATCTCTTGCGTACTCCCTGTACCAGGAGGCACTTCCTGCGCTCAGCTTATGGGAGCTGATCTTGGACAGACCATTCCATCTCAAGATCCACGAGGACAATCAGGCGACCTCGTAGCAAAGAAGGGTTTCTCATCCAAGCTACGCTGTGTACAACGCACGCACAAGGTGAACCTCGCTTGCGTCGCAGAGCAGCTTGAAAGCGAACACATCTCAATAGAATACGTCCAAACAGACATGCAGTCAGCAGACATCTTCACGAAAGCACTTCCACCCAACAAGTGGGACCATGCCATCAGGTTGCTCGGCATTCGTGTTGACCTTCCAGAGAAGCTTGAAGACGTTCGTGAAAGTAGGTCCGCTAAAGCAGCTGCCTAGTGCGCTGCAGCATGTCCGCAAAATTTCCAAAAGTGTGCAAGTGACTGGGCGATGCTTGAATAACTTGCGTCAGTCGTTGTGATGTAAACTTGACTTCAAGTTGGCGTGGTAATGCGCCCAAGACGCTCCCTCAGTGCCGTCAATGAGGGGGGAGTCAATTATCACGATGACATTTATGGCCCAGAGGTACAACAAGTTGCATGGTGTACAAACACGTCAAAGACACAGATGACATGTCCGCATGTCATTTGGCTCAAGTGCTGAAAAGAGCGCGTTGCACGCGCTGCCCACAAGGTTAGGGGAGAGGTCGCAGTCACGGCGGGGTTCGTTCCTTTTAAGGTCCCGGGTTCCCCCGTTGTTGAGAAAACTGTGTTTCCCTCTCCTTTGAGTGTATTGCCCCCCCCTTTTGCCCCATGTCCGGTTGATGGCATCACTGCACACTTGATATTGTATTGTACCCCCTTTTTTGCCTGTGTTTTCTTGATGCTCTCGTTGCACATTGTGCATTGTATTGTATCCTCGCAAATTGCGTCGCTGCACATTTTCATGGTGCCGCCGCAATTCTGTTTATTTCTTATTGGTGGCATCGCCACAATTTTGCCTCCTGCCTTTTTCATTTCAGTGCTGCGCATTTTGTTGATAGCATCGCCGCACACGTTGCCTCATTTCTTGTTGATGGCATTCGCTCATCATTGTGTCTTTCTTGTTGATGTCGGCGCCACAAATTGTTCTTCTGCGGTTCTTTTTTGATAGCATCGCCGCGAATTCGCCAAGGCTGCACATGTTGCATGATTTATTGAAATCGCTACGCGATCCGCCGACGCCAGTGGACAGTCCCCTATGAATAAACTGGGGCTGACGTCACGTGGTGCATTGAATTTGGGGCATGGAAAAACGCTGTTTTTGCCTAGGTCAAGTGGGGCTCGTAGCGCGTGGAAGGATACCGCAAACAACGCCCCTCTGACGTCGGCTGCAGGGTGCCTCGAATTTGGGGTAAGAAAAAAGATGTTGTTTTTGGGGCTCTTAACGCGCGGAAAGCGAACACAAACAGCGCCCCTCTGACGTCGGAGCAGGGTGCCTCAAATTTGGGGCAGGGAAAAAGACGTTTTTTTGGTTAGGTCATACGGAACTCTTAACAAGTGAAAAGAGACCAAGCGACGCCCCTCTGACGTTGGCTGCAGAGTACCTCAAGTTGGGGTCAACAAAAAGACGTTTTTTTGGCCAGGTCACATGGGTCTCTTAACGCCTGTGGAGAACAAACAACGCCCCTCTGAGGTGCCTTGAATTCCGGGCAAGGAGGAAGACATTTTTTGCCTAGGTCGTATGGGCTTAACAAGTTGAAAAGAGAAACGACGCCCCTCTGACGCTGGCTGCAGGGTACTTCAAGTTTGGGGTCAGGAAAAAGACATCTTTTTGCCTAGGTCACATGGGTGTCTTAACGCTTGTAAGGAGAACAAGCAACGGTACTGTGGAAGGAGAACGTAAGGAAAAAGACGTTTTTTTGCCGTCACATGGGGCTCTTAACACATGGAAGGAGAGGGTGCCTCGAATTTGGGCTAAGGCAAACACTGATTTTTTGCCTCGGTGACATGGGCCTCTTAACGGGAATGCGAACAACGCCGCTCGGCTGCAGGGCTGAAAACGTGACAGGAGAAGAACACTAGGGTCTACTCTTTCAACCGCCCCCGAGGGTATAAAAGCAAGGCCCAATGTTTTTTTGGCAAGCACAACAAGGCCTTCTTGCACTTTCCTGTTTTCATGTGCCAGATGCTGAGGATGCTGGAAACGCAAGGGATGCAACCGCACAACTTACAGGAACATACCCAATCTTCGCGCTCAAGATTTTAAGACTTTCAGAAACGCACCATTGACCAAACACAGAACAGAGATGTGGGGAATGCTGGGAATGCAGCCGGCTAGGCAGAACAAAATGCAAAAGAAAAACCTGGTTTTCGGACATTTCCCAAAAGAGCCATCAACAACCGATACTAGCAACCCCCCCCCCAAATAGCCTAAAAATAGACTTCCAAAGCACGATAACGCAGGGGATGTTTCGCAGCAAGTGCTCCGTACAGGTGGGGAATTGCAGAAAAACACTCATTTTTGCAAATCTCAATAGTTCCCCAACGTATCACTGCACTTGGCCCCACCCAAGCCCCTAACAGGCCAGTTCCTGCATCTTTTCTACTGATGTGAGCAAGCATCCTCCACTGCCTTGCCTGTCTCACCCTTTAAACACACATATCGCTTGCAATGTAGCGCAGCCCTGCAAATATATCATAACTTGGGCGCCGTGCCTTGCATCGCTGTTTTTGCTGCAGTGAGCTCCTGGCCCGCGCGACATGCGAAGTTACGGTTTGTTCTTAGCTGGGCGTGAAAGTTTGCGCAAGCGATTTGAGCACAGCCTCGGGAGCTTGACGGCGCAACTGCTCCTGCCAGCTTTTCAAAGTGCCAACTTGTCAAGAGTATCCTGGTCGCCTTGCATGGATCAACTGCGCGGATTGACGCACGCTACCATTTCCAAGTATTCTTTGGTACTTTGGCTTCGCAACTGACACGTCTCTCGCTGAACTTCGCTGTGGCATTGCGTTTCCGTTTCAGGACTCGGCCGACAGCGAGGCGTCGACAGGCGCTGATATGACATGTGACAGGTTGGAGATTCACCTTTTGTATGATGTCTCTGTGCAAATCCGCCCGCAATTGCCATTTTGCGCGTTTGTTCACACGTTTCCGCACGTTTTCCGCTGCTCTCAAGGCACCTGCGGTTTCAAGGGCTGAAGACGCGCTTGCGGCATCCTGCTGCAAGGCATCGAAGTTCAATTCAATTGTTCATAGATTTCGGATTTCTCAGCGCCTGTCAATTGAGATGTTTTCAGAGGTTCGATTGTGAGGTCGGTGTTGAGCCTTTTGTACGAGTTGCGTGGCGACCACTCTCTCGATGCATGCGCTTACGGGACAGACGGCGGGAGGAGCGGTGGCGTCGAGTAACCCGACTCAAACACAGAAGTGAGGCAGTGTTACACAAGGCGCAGTCAAGATGTTCGAGTTCGCAAAAAAGAGAGAAATCACATTGGTTGCCACTGCGCGGCTTTGAAGGACGCACTTTGAGCCTGCGCTCCCATTGCTCAGCTCTAAGAGGCGACCTGGCGGCTTTGAGCCGCGCCCAAAGCTTGCGCTATGCTGCTTGCACTGCTTGCACTGCTTGCACTGCTTGCACTGCTTGCACTGCTTGCACTGCTTGCGCTGCTTGCGCTGCTTGCAGGATGGAGAGCACAGAGGCGCAGCCTTGACCTTGTGCAAATGTGGCTCTCGTGGCTCGGAGGCCATTGGGCCGGAGGCTGGCTGTTGAACCATTGACCTCGCTCGGCGCTTTTGGCGCGTGAGGCCAAGCTGGTGAGAGACTTGCTCTTCGCGCTGCAGGCGCTGCCCGGACGGAGCAGCGAGTCGGAAGCGAGTTCAAGCGAGTCCTGCGTCCAGGGGGTTACCAGTGCAACCTCCAAAGGGGAGAGCTTTGAGATCGACACCGTCCTCTCCAGGCACGCTGCTTAAAAGTGGGTTGCGAGACGGGTTGCCAGAGATGGCCAGAGGCCTGCGTGGCTCTTGTGCCAACGAGTCCTGGAGATCGCTCGCCTGCACCTTCGCCTGTCTGCAGCTGCAAAGGTGTGGCGCGTGTCACACCGTCTCGAAAGCGCCCCCGCCCGGCATCATGAACTTGTTTGCAGCGCAGCCAAAAGTGACAAGTGTAACGCGCAACATGCGCAACCACTTTTAACACAGGACACAGGAGGACTCCTCCACCAAGCGCTTTGCGAAGCTCTCCGGGGCCAACTCCAGGCACACCGGTCCGGAGCCGGCAGTGTGGCAGCGTGGCTGTCGCCAGGACTACTACGAAGTGCTGGCCCTGCTGTCTGCTGAAGGCGCCACGCAAATGACGCAAATGCCGCAAATCGTGAGACGCCAATGACGCTGTCAATTGGCTCAGATACACATGCGCAGTACAGCGTCCCATGCCCAGAGCCCAACATCCCGGACCTCTTGCAGGCTTGAGCCTTCGATCTCTCTGGGCGAGATTGCAAGCTCCGAAGTCGCGCTGGAGCCTGAGCTCTTCAGCTTAGGTATTTTTGAGTTTCGTCTCTGTGCTGAAGGATTACTATTTCTGTCGCAACTCTGCGAAGGCGCTCGAGGTCGCGTGGCCGAAGTCGAAGGGCCGAACCGAACCAAGTTCTGAGGCCTGTTCGGCGGCGCGCTTGCCTCGCTGGTGTACGCCTTTTCCCATTCCGGGGACACGGCGGTGCGGGACTCTGCCCATCGGATTCTCCGCCTGGCGCTTGGCCGACCGGTGTGATGTGGATTTCAATCTTTGCTTTGCTATTCTTTCCATGTCATATCTTTTCATATCTTTTCACGTCTTTCAGCTTGGTTCCCTTCGGATGTTTGGGTGACGCAGGTTCTGTGGTAAAGCCTTTGCTTGCCATGATTCGGGTATGGATGACGGAGGGGGAGCTGCAGGACCGCAGCTTGGGCGCAGCAACGGACGTGTAGTTTTACAGCTTCCGGCTCACTCCGCCAACATTGGCCTCTCCCTTTTTCTCCTTCCTTGTCTTTCCCCTCACTCTCTCTCTCTCTCTCTCTCTCTCTCTCTCTCTCTCTCTCTCTCGTTAAGTCTTGCTCAAAATGCAGTGGACAGCACGTCGCACTGTGTTGTTGGGGTGTAGGCTGTACTTAAAGGTGGAGTAGTTGTTGAGTGTTGATGAGGAGGTGGAAATCCCAGATGTAGCCGTTAGGGTGTAGTGGAGGGTGAAGTCGTTGACGTTGTAGTTGATCAAGGAGGCTCCCTGGTAGTGGGACAAGCGAAGGGTGTAGTGGCTTTGGATTGAAGTGGAGTGACTAATGTAGTCACGCACAAAGTAGTCCAAGTTGTTGTCTTGGAGTAGTTGTTGGTGTAGTCTGTGGGAAGTGAAATGGTGAGAAGAATGTAGTCGTTGACGTGGTTGGTGGATGTGTGGAGTTCGTTCAAGGTGTAGTAACCCCGCATCAGCTGCCGAATGCAGTAGTTGTAGTCGGTCGTACGCCGGCTGATGTAGTTTGCCCAGCGAGTGTAGTGGCAAAAATCGTGTTGCTGGTTCTCAAGTGGCCGTGGTGTAGAAAAGGTTGACTGTAGTGTCATCATCCTGTCCTGCAGCGAGAAAGCAGTAGTTCTCAACCGTCAGGGGGATGTAGAATTTGGTGTGTTGCGGTGTTGCGGGTGGTGTGGTCATGGCCCGTAGTAGGATGGTGTCGTTGATGTGAAGGTTGAACTCGTTAGAGTTGTAGACATTTCGTAGGTGCGCGCTGAATGGCGGTGGTGTGGTCTGTAGTTGAAGGTTGCGGCGTGCCTGTAGTTGGGCGAAGTTGTGAACTGGTAGTTGGACGGGTGTTGTAGTGTCAGGTGACGCCATGTCAACCTCGTCCTCAGCGATTGTAGTCGCATGATTGTCCATGGCTGTAGTCCTAAAAATGAAGAGAGACGGGGCACTTAAAGTGAGCCTGTAGTTGCTAACAGGAAGCGGGCAGACATGTAAAACAATCAGACACGTAGTGTTGACTGAAGCCGCCAAACATGCCGCCAACAGTGCAAGTGTCATGACAAGTAGTTACTGTTACTTATACCAAAAGTGTCATGAAACATGAAGCTGGTACATGCAAAAGTTTGGAGTAGTTGTTGTTGTGAAACAGCTGTGCACGTCGTTCGTAGTGCTAAATGCGTATCCCAATGCGCTGGATGAGCCTGAGTAGCTGATGTATTTGGTAAACAAATCTGCGCTGTTGTGAAGTGTGTTGATCTTGAGGATTCTGATGATGTTGTGTTTGATGAGGTCTTGCGTGTAGAGGAATTTGTCGATGTGTTTTGCTCGTTTGCTTGTGCCTTGTCGTGTAGCAATGCTCTTGCCTGCTGTGGAGTCTGCGTGAACGCGTAGGTTTAGCTTGCTGCAAATGTTTGTTTCGAGTAGGAAGTTTCTGAGGTGTAGTCCCTCAAATGTTTGTTTCGAGTAGGAAGTTTCTGAGGTGTAGTCCCTCATTAACTCCTGTGCAAATTGCGTAGAGTTCAGATTCTGCTGAACAGTGCTTTTGTAGCTTGCGCTCTGCTGCGAAATGCAACTGTTGTTCCAAGAAAGATGATGTTGAAACCTGAAGTTTTGCCTGGTAGCAGGGCATCCTGCACAGTCAGCATCGACATGAACGTCGAGATCCAGGATGTTGTTGGTGTTTGCTCTTAGTGTCGTTTTCGGTTCTATGGTGATTTTGTTGTGTTTGGTGCCGTGCAAATAGCGTAGTAGGCGCTCGTGGTCGAGTAGTGCTTCATCCTCTATCTATTGTTGGTTTGTAGTGGGCGGTTCCTGGAGCGGTCACTGTGTTGCAGTTGGTCATTCCGGTCTCCTCGATCATGTTGTGAATGTTGGA
>CAUJNA010001917.1:2500-50951 GCA_963377175.1 Effrenium voratum | reverse complement strand
GGGCACCTCTTTTTGGTGCCGTTACTTTAGCAGCCAACCCTTTACTTCGAAGGGGGAAAAACAAACAGCACAACCAAGGCCAAGCGCCCAATGAGGGTAAACTCACAAAAGGCAACACCAGAACAAGTCAAAGCAACACATCCGAGTAGTGGGAACCCCACGGGAAGTGGAGCAAGCCACATCCGAGGAACGCGCGGTGCGTTGTCTTGCCCGAAACGAGGCCACGGGCTTGCCCTGGCTGGCGCGGAAGGGGCTGCAGCTGATGGACTGGGGGGCCGGCAAGAACACCAACATCCGGGAGTTCGCGCAGGCGACGCGACTCAAGCAGCGTTTTTTTTTGTTTTTTTTTGTTTTTCCCAACAACTCTTCCTATGGTCAAGGGTCCCAGCAGTGAAGTCTTCCAGGGCGACTGGCCCCTGTTGGGACTGGGGGGCCCCGTTGTGCGGCCCTTGACAGCCCTGAATGGCTTGCGAATGGTGTCATCTGTAGTGTGGGCAGCTTGGGTTTGTGCTGGTATTTTTGGACGTCGCAGGAGGGCGACCAGATCACCATGCAGTACTCCTTCGAGGGGCCAGGGCTTGGGGGTCTGGGCTTCACCGAGACCTACACGGTGGGGAGCGGTGTGCAGGCGACCGAAGCGGGCTGTCGATGGAATCAAGCTGCCTCCTCCCCGGGGTTCAACTCGTTCCCATCAAAAGAACGGCCATAGGGCCCAGTTTGGATGAAGCTTAGGTGAAACATGGTGGTTGTGAGCAGTCATCAATAGTACCACCGCCAGTTTTGGTCTACTCTGTGGTGTTTGGGGGTCCTTGAAAGGGTGTGATTGAGGGGCGACCGAAAAATGAGCTGACGTTTGAAAGGTTGGACCCGCGGACAGCCCGGGCCGGGACGGGGTGTTTTTTCTCAGCTAGGAGATCACCCGCATGGGCGGCGCCAAGATCATGGTGGAGCCGGTCTGGGAGTCCGAGTCCGTTCTGCGGGTCACCAACATGAACCCGGCCAAGCAGACCAAGGGCTGGGCCAAGACCCTGATCACAGGCACACATCGGGAAACAGGGCAGAGCCCAGAGGCTAGCTGGGAAGCCCAGGAGGATCTTCTGCAACTGGCTGGAGTTGACAGAACAAACATGTTGGCCTGCCTTACTTTTTGAGAGACAAGCCCCTTTTTTGGGCCCTGCCTATTTGTTGGTATGTTGGCACATACCCGTATCTGTGTCGGGAAGAGAGACTGTGGGAATTTCAGGGTTGCCAGCCCACTATCTGTTTTTTCGAGTATTTGGGAGTCGAAAGGTTTCAGAAGCAGCCATCGGAGAGGGCTCCCAGATCCAGAGATCGGCAGGTGGGTCAGATGAAGAAGCTGAGCAGATGGTGAATGAGGAGGACGCTGCAAAGGGCACCGGCGAAGCTTTCCGGCCCAAATGGCGACGTAAACTACTGGGATCACCAAGGCACATGTTGTTCCTGGAGTGTTGCTATTGCCATGAAATGGTGTTGAAAGTTGAAATTAAGGAGCAGATGTCAGGTTTTGCAGCAACTGGTTCAGATCTGATCCGAGGTGATTGATGTTCACAGATTCTTCATCGAGGCAGGGCTTTTGTTGGCATTCAACGTTGCGCCACGACAAGTGAAGCTTTTAGCCTTGCAAGGACGACAAATTGGTTCTGGAAGCCGATTCCTCGCCGTCAGAGGGGCCAGTTGTCAAATGGCTGTTAAAGAAGCTTGACTGAGCTGTGTGCAGACGTTGTTTTAGAAGGCTTTAGAAGCCGTGCTATCTCGCAATGTTTTTTGTAAATGCGGCGAGACAGGCAGAACGCCCAGTCCAGCTTTCTGGCACCGGATTGTGCGCGGAGACATGGCAGTACTCAGCTTCACGCTCACTGCCTCACGGCTGCGCAACACGTGTTGCTTTTCTGCAGTGGTGTTTGGCGTTTGGCTCGAGTTCCCAGCCTTTTTGAATCGCGTTTCGCGGGATGAGTCTGGCCTTCCTGAGCCCGGCTCTCCAAAGCCATGCGCTCCGGGACCGGAGCCGCCCGGGTGCTCAGGCTGCGCCCGAGCTGAGCACGGGCGGCGTCCGGACCTTGGCCTCGGTGGGTGCTGCCCTGTTGACCTTTGCAGGGGCCAAAGCGCCGCGGCTTGCGGCGCAGCCAGCTCGGGTTTCGGCCTTGGATCAGGAAAGCCTGAAGTCGAACAACAAGTTTGCCTTTAAGATGGTGAAGATTTGCGTCATTGTCACACTCTTGCCCTTCCTGTTCTGCATCAAGAATTTCTTCTACGATCGCTCACTGAGCGACTTCGATGTGGAGTATGGCCCCCACTTGGCCCATCCGGCCCTGCGCACGACCTCAATCCTCCAGGCGGTGATGGTCTTTGCAGCCGTGATGTGGCGGGAGAAGTATCGCAGTGACCCCATAGACAGGCTCTTCGCATGGCTCTTCGTTCCTGAAGCTATTGCGCACATCCTGCTCCACTGGTTCAGCCAGTTGCCCAGTGGGTTTTCCTAGATCAACACCAGGGGAGGGTTTTCCCGTTACCAGCCACAAAGGCATGCCAATTCCGTTTTTCATACTGCCTTGGGTCAGAACCCAGCACTTGCTCTCAACGCGTGATGGTCCAAAACTGTCCTCGGGCTCTTTTCGAGTGTACCATTTGGGTTTGTTGAAAAGGGGGAAGTAGAGGGAAACCACCCAATTTTGAGGGCTTCAACTCTCTATTTTGCCACGTCATAAATCCTTTGGCTACAAAAAAGCCGAGTGCCAATTTGCTATTTGTTTACTGGCAAATTAGAGGGGAAACGCAGGTCGACGCACTTATTCAGCGGAAAACCGCCTGTGAGAAGGACAGCATGGTTCAGAGAACGGAGGTTCTGCTTCTAGCAGCCGTTATGCAATTTGCCAGAGGATGGGACGCCACCAAGATAAGGTGGAATGCGTGGATAAGAGATCTGATCTATTTTTCCGCTGAGTTCACATGTACACGTGTTGAATCCCTTTACCACTTTTTACCAAGATAAGGTGGAAGAGATTGATCATTTTACGGAGAAACACCAACATATTCAGACAGAGGAGAGCCACCTTTCGCAGAGTCGAAGCGAAGAAAGCGAACGCATCACATCTGCAAGAGGCTTCTCTTCGCCGTTCGATTCGAGTCGGAGGCCACCACCACGCCTTCGCCAACTTCGCCTTCGCCTACGCCTTCAGCGCCGGCATCGCGCTGCCCGGGTTCCTCTCGCTGCTGTGCTACGTGCCCAAGGAGAAGAAGCTGCCCTGGGCCTACCTGGCCTTGTACCATGGCCGAAACGAACAAGGCTGACTTCTTAAAGGAAGTTTGGGGAAGCTGTAGTCTTTTGTTCGTTTTCGCATCCGATTTAACTTCCCCCTTTCGATTTGGGTTTTGCTGGTTTTTTGGTTTTGGTTTTCCGTGAGTTTCCCTTCGAATCTGCAGCAAGTGTCGGCTTTTTGCAGGGGGTCAGGGTCCCTTCTCCATTCGGTGGGTTGGGCAAGGTACGTGGCGACGCAGATCCCCATCGTGGCGGGGCTCACCAACATGGTGGGGCCCGCTAAGATGCGGCTGAACTACGCCGCTTGGCAATCAATTGCCCATTCTGAGCCATTTTGCATTCTGATCCAAATTTCTGCGACGGGGGATTCACTTTACTACACCTAGAGGGTAGATTTTCAGGGTCACTTTTCTTTTTTTTGAACGGAGGCCTGCGTTCGGCTTTCGACGGGAACGCGATGAGGGGCTCCCTTTCCCGCGGCTTGTGCCGTTCTTGGGGAGTTTGGTCCGCACAACGGGGAGGGCTTACAAAGCAATTGGTCGACCCAGCACCCAAGATCCAACATCCATTCGGTTTGTTGGTCGAAATGTCTAGAGGCTCATGCTCGATTTTGCCAACAGCTTTTGCATTGAAGCTTTTCCCAGAAAAGATCCAAAAGACATCAAGACAATCATACGCCTCGAGGCCAACATCAATACGGCTTGGATCACCACGCCCTTCTTCTACGGGATCCTGAAGCGGTGGAGGGACGTGCCGAAGAGCCCGGTGGTCTTGGCCACGCTGACCATCAGCTACCAGGTGGGAGCTACCAGGTCCTCTTCGGAAAGTATGATTCGATTTGAGGGCTAGGCCCTTGTTGAGGTTGGTTTAAAGGGACACCAACAGGAGAACGACAATCTTTTTGGGTGGTCTTCAGGTCGCCCTTTTGGTTGCACTTTTTAAATGAGTAAGAAGTGAAGGAAAGGCGCAGCAAGGTGGCGAAACCCCCGGAGGTTTTCGAGGGGACAAATTGGCTCGGAAGCACCTCCTTCGTGTGCCGGAGACTGTCCGAGACCCAAAGCTTTCGGCCTACAGACCAACCAGAAACCTTTTTGGAACCCCCCACGAGGGGCTCTAGACAAACCAGACCAGATGATTAAACCAAGGGGACTTTTCAAGCGACACCAAAAATGTCGAGGCCACCCCACCAAAAAGCCTGAAGCAGAAAAATGCACAGCCCTCCTCACTTCCCCCCGCCTCTTTCAAAACAGAAAGAGATACTAAAAAAAGACCACCCTAACAAAAAGTAAACAATAATAAAAGTAATCAAAATAAGGATAATAATAAAAAAAAAAAAACACAAATAATCATAAATACATAAATGGGTGAAATAGAAAGATCAATGCATAAATAGATTTGTAAGGCGATACACAAAAAGCAAGGATATACAAATGGACTCACATGGCATGAGCTCCCCCCCCGAGGTCCCCAAAAGTCTCCCCCCCCATTGTCGGCTTGAGGTGGCCATGGGCATCATGGGCCCCATCACCGGCGGCTCGGATTTGAAGCTCTACGACCCCAGCTGCATCTTCCAGCATGGGGTGGTGGACATCGGCTTTGGGCTGGCCTACGCGGTGTCCATTGTGTGCGGGGTCTTCCGGCCCAAGGTGCCGGTGCCGGATCTGGGGATTTGGGAAGTGGTGGAGGGGTGGGGGGAGGAGGGTTGCCGTGTGTTTATTGTTTTTCCTCGGTTTGGTGGGGTCGGCTTCGTTTTGTCTGCTCTTGTCTTGGCTCGGAGCTTGGGTGGTTGGTCTTGTTGTCCGAGAAGTTCTTTCGAGTTTAAAGGGTTTCAGCAAAGGTGAACCCACCAAATTTGGGACCCACGTCTGCGTGGTATGCCCACGCATTTCCCCCCCCTGCCAGGTGCCCAGGCCTGCCTGGAACTAGGCCTTAGCTCAGGCCGCGCGGATGCGCGCCGACGTTTCGAGAGGAAAAGGGACATGGATCCTTTGGGTGTTTTGGGCGTTTTTGGGACGTGCACCCTGGAGTTGCGGAATGCCTTGTGGCGCGCCAGGCTCAAAACATGCAAAAGGCATCAGGTTTTGAATGCAATGTGCATCCCGCAAAGAAAACCGCGAAGCACAATGTCACGATCTTTGCACCGAGCGCACGTAAGCGCGCAAGCACACGTGGCCTCGCGAGCCATTCTGCATGCAAAGATGGCCATGACTCGTGTCCCCGAGTGCGAGGCACGCTGTGGGTCTCGTGGGATGTGCTTTGGACGGGACGGCTGCCAGAGGTGTGCAACGAGAAGGTGCCGTTGCCGCCTCACTTTGAAGCACCCTGTACAGTCCAGTGCGGAAGGACTGATTTCAGAGTCAGTTGAGTCGTGAATCGTCGTGATGTTGAACCTGGCTGAGTCAACCTGGTTGATCAATGTACGGGTGTGTGTTTTTCCCAAAACACATCCATTTTCCCTCCTATGTTGGGACATCCCCTCTACCCGATCCGTGTTTGCTTTTCAGCTTGGGAGCTTTCAGCTTCCAGCCTGGGCTTTCTGGTTGGCTCCCGTGGCTACAAATCCTGCCGAGGATTTGTCACCTGGACTGCACGCAGGCGTACTTGAAGGCTCAGAACATCGCCTCCTTTGAAGCTCCTCGACAAGCGAAGCGGTTGACGGCGGTTGACGGCGGTTGACATGCGGAGTCCTGCACCCCCCAAAAAATAATATATATATATATATATGTATATAAAAGAGTAAACAGATGGTCGTGTTCTTTCCTTTTCATTTCTATTTTAACCGACCCCAAGACCCTTCTAAAGAGAGACACCCACAAGGAAGTTGGTGAAGGGTTGTTTCATGTCCGGTGTTGAGTCTGGCGGAATTCCCTTAGCTGAATCAATTCATTTGGACGTCAGCTCTTTGAGGGCTTCGTGGTTTCAGGGTGTTTTTTCAGTAAGATTTTCAAGGCAAGTAGGACAAAGTCATCGGGAATCACCCGATTCCCGAATGCGATTTATCACAGGCAGGCGCTCTGCTGCAATTCGTTTCCCAAGCATTTCAGGTGGGAACTGCTCGCCTGATCGACTGCCCCTGTGGCAAGGCGGGGGTGAATCCACCTCTTGTTTCATGTTCAAACCTCTGTTTGCACAACCTTCTGATTTCCCCTTCCATGCAACCGCTCCGCTCTTGTTGCAGGCGAACCACGCACATCAACAAACGGACACCTGAGATGGAAACCGACATCCCAGCCGCGCCGAGGGCCCTTTTCTTTGTTTTCTCCTGGGATCCTCAGCTCCAGAAATCATCACCTGGTGGTTGAGATGTCACATCACAACACACTGGTTGGGTCAATGGCGCCATGAACGAAGGAGTTTTACCCAAATTGTTAGGTGAGCTCCAACTGAAACAAGTCGTAGGTGGTTCAACACATTTTGCATCCGTCGCCACTGGAACCCCATCATCAAAATTGTGTCCTTGCCATTGTTTGAAGCCCGGCTTTCCGCTGCCAAAATCAACCGCCAGGGCGTCTACGCGCCCTCCTGCGCGGTGTGCGGTCGGAGCTTGGTGCCGCCCGCGGCGTTGGCACAGAGCTCCAGCGGCAAACGGGTGTAGCCTTTCTCTTGTTGCAACAATAGGGCTGTGCTTTTTCAGGGCTCCTTAAAAGATACATTTTGCCCATTTGAAACATGGCATTTTCCACCAAAATAATGGGAAACCACCATTTACAAGGCAATGTTTAGGTGTATAATGTAAGGATCCCTGTTTTTGTTGGAGGGTGGCCCCTTTTTGGTACAGGGAAGCCAACCAAATTTTGGCTGCACGCATGGAGCGCAGATGTGGGAAATCATATGGTTTGGGAGAATCCCAGCTTATTTGTGACATCATGGGTGCAGGTCTAAGTTGGTAGCTACCAGCGTTGTTAATTAGATTGGACGAGTCCTACTTTGGCATCCGGCAATATTCATTTCTCGCTTGAGGATACCCGGCTCGGTTTTGCAACGGGGAAACAAGCGGGAACCCACAAATCACCACTACTTTGACCATTCCGAGCAGGTATGCAACAAACCACAAACCCGGATAAATCCCCTCTTGGGCACATGTGTTTTCTGCAACAGGGAAGCTCCAAGTGAACAACCTCCCCAGTAGTTTCCCTTCAATCAGGCAGAAGGTCGGTTTGGGTTCGCCCTGTGCCTCACGCAGGGTTTCCAACTGAATCAGAAGTAAAAGCCAAAGGGTTATAGGCGTGGGGTCCTACCCAAAAAGACCCACTTATTTGACAGCTTGTTGGGTTAAAAAAACGAAGATACAACTTCAAGCGAACTGGCAGGTCTGCAAAGCTGGTGCCCATGCCACTTGCACCATGACTTGGTTCGATAGGGAAGAACCAGAGTCTTGGGAATGAACAACCGGAAGGGGATGGATCCCCAGGAAACCAGAAGTCGGACAGCGTTTGGAGTCATTCCTTGGACCTCCCCTGAATCCATCCGCTGGCAAGTCCAAGCCATGGCTCATTCCCTTGGTTGCCTTCAAAGGTCGCCAGTTGGATCTCTCACTTTGGATCATTCCAACTTGCCCCGGCCAGATGTTCGAAGTGCCAACCCTCCAACCCGTCGGGGTTCCTTCCACCGCCCAAGCAGCGCAAAGCCCTGACCAGGTCACCACCTCCAACTCATGGCTGAGGGATCCATAGGTTCCTTCCACTCCTCGCCACCGGCCCGCCCTGCCGGCCCGAGGACTTGCGCGGCTCCCTGCGGACGAGTCCTGGCGCATCAGACGTGCCTCAAGGTGGTGGGAGACTCAGATCCGAAGCCTTCGGAGCCGAAAGAAGCCGCCTTAAACGTCGGGTGGTGTGTTATTCTTTTGTGGAGTGCTTCTTTTTGTTTCGGGCGGTTTGAAGGTTTCTGCCAAACGGAGACCACCCATTGTTGGGCCGCCCCCGTATGTTGACATGGATGGAGGTTGTTCAAAATCAATCTGCAAGATCCCTCTTGCGAGATGGTGGTTTTCCTTGTAAGTAGCGGTGTCCCACTACGGATTTCGGAGTTGGGATCATGGCCTTGAACCACCCAGCTCGGAATCGTTTTGTGCAGGTTCTGTGTTTCACTGGCAGTTGCAACTGGACTAGAAATGCTCGTGCGCGCCGAGGCGAAGGCCTTCGGAGCGCGAAGGGACTGCCGACTCTGCCGGCGGCCCTGGGTGATGTGAGCCCAGTTCGGCTCCCGGCGGAGCGGGCGGGCGGGGAATTTTTTGGGCGTTGGGTCGAAGTCGGGTCGCCCTTCTTTTCGGGACACCAGGTGAGGTGGTTGATTTTGATGAAATGAAGACGGGATGGCCGTCGGCATGGGAAGGGCACCAAAAAGATGTGAGATTTGGAACTGAATGGGAAAAGCTAGCCATACTATTGATCCACTTATTGATCACCCCCCCAGGTATAACAGCCTGGTGGGGTCTCTTGACATTTTGCAGGAATTTGGATTCGGATTGTTGCTTCTGGATTTTGCCATGGATGACTTTCTGCCTGGTTATTACTTTAGGGGTTTGCCTGGATCCTCCGGGGATGTACATACTGCCAGGCCTTTGGCCGTAGCCACTGAAATTCACAGTGTGGCATGCCGAGCAATTCAGTGCATGCGAATTCTGCCCGGCGTCTGGTGCCGAGCGGGAGATCCGGCAGTTGTCTCTCAGATGCTTAGCGTGGGCATGCAGCCTTGGCAGGGCATGGTGAGTCGTGCCCCTTGAGGCGAGAAATTGAGTGGAACTGGCAGATGCATGGCAAGCAAACCGCAACGCAGTTTGGTCCATGAGGCACGTTGCGTGTACTCGCTGAATTTGGCTGTGGTCGCCAGTGTGCAGCATGTGCCACAATGGAAAGTCATTGCGAGTTGTTTGCGAGCATAGCAACACCGTAGCAGAGCGCCTGAGCACTCCCCAGAATAGTCGTTCCCAAAGCTCAGCCGGACAGCCGAGCTTAGTCGTGAGCTATAGCGCGATTTCGGCCATTGGGCTGGCTTCGCGCCCTGGCTTTGGGGGTCATCTTTGCGCCTGGCCCTCAGTGGATGTCACGGGGTTCCAGCTCGATTCCTGTGGATTTGTGGATTCGGGGAGTCGACTCGTTTGTTTTTTCTTTTGTGGTTGGCGACTTGAAGGGGCCTGCCCCCAATTCCAGTCAGCCATCAAGGTTCGGCTCACCCGACTTAGGCATGGCGCCGTCTGAAACTGACAAGGCAGATGCTTCAGGGGCAACAACGTGCTTTTTCTGCTGGGTTTGCCTGTGCTCCTAGTACCAACGCATTTTTTGGGTGAGGAATGCATGATCTGCACACACCCTGGACCGGGTAGGTCTTTCCCCATGAATTTTGAATGCTGGGATTCCAGCAATTGCATGCCAGGCCACAGCAAAGGAGCTGCAAAGAATACGACGTTTGCCAGAGAATCGGGTGTGCCCAGAGCGGATCGCGGGATTTGCTCGAATGGCTTGCTGGCAGCTTGCACATGTTCAGAGCGGTTTGCCGATTTTTTAGAGAAGGTGTTGTAACGCCCCATTTCTGGTTCCCTTTAAAGCGCCTCAACTGATTCTTAGGGGTCACAAAGTCAACCAAGCTGAAGACCGGGACTCAAGACAGCTGGTTCCATCGCGCAGGTATGTCCCAACTGTTTGAAGGAGGAGAGCTTGGGCTTTGGTGCGGTCTGCATGACGTTCAAGACGCCACGCCCTGAGGCCTCCGTTCGGGCCGATTCGGATGGATCCGCTCGCGCTCGTGCCACTGACCGCCAGATGTCGCTGAGGTTCATTTGCCATGACTGCAAGTCAGCCCACCAGAGCTTCTCCCACCGTTGCAAAAGCGTCCAGATGAGCGTTTGGACCATGGACGAGGTGAAGGCCGGGGCGCGTTCAGGGAGCTTTGCCGTCAATCCAAAGCTTGGATAAATGAAGGTTAGGCAAGGGACAGTCGCACTTGGGACGGGCTGCAAAACATTTGGTTTGGGCATTGCCTGCCAAAGACTCCACCAATATGAGGAAATCGAAGAATCATCAACTGTACGTGTGTGATCCGCTGAGCACGTGTAAGAGCTTCGGAGCCTACCAACTTGAGACCGTTGCCATGTCCAGAATCTGGTGACAGTCACATATATAGGTGCGAATATTCGCCCTTTTGGTTCTTTACATGGTATACTCAGGCGAGCGGGGACAAAATTCCCCTGTCGATGTCAGTTGGGGTCGCAAGTTGACTGTGGCTCGAGCACGAGCCGCCCAACTGGACATGTTTTCCACAGTTTGAGAGCCAAATGCCTCAGGCCCAAACTTCAGCTTCCCGGAAAGCCACCTTTCGGAAGCGAAGGGATCCAATTTGGACCGCTCACTTGAGCATGTGTTTGAATTGGGATTTGCCTGGGGATTCATGCAACTACCCACCATTTTCTTTGGGGTGTTCCAACCACTAGAATTCACGGTCACTGAGTCCAAGTTACTTTGGGGAGGTCTCGCTTATGCCCCCCCCCATTTGAGGGTGATTTTTGACCACGTCTCACTTTTAGCCGGTTTCCGCTTTTTGAGTTCAAGGCACACTTCAACTCAGTGGTCAATTCCCCCAAAGTCGAAGCACCTGTTTGAGCGGGTGTCCTTTTTTGGACCCGTGTTGGGGTTTCTTCAAGGGCACCGAAAGGAGAACCACCCATTTTGAAGGTTCCCCCATTTTGAGACAAGCCCACGTTGACTGCGTCCAAAAATGAGACGCTGACTCGGTGTGCTCCGGCCAGTCGCTGGATGAGCGTCATGGCGGAGGCAACGCCGCTGCTCAGCGCCAGTTCCTTGGACGACTCACGGACAAGGAGCGCGTGAAGCAGGCGCCGAGTTCGGCTCATACGGGACGGGTGCGTTTTTTTGTGGATGGCACAGGGTCCCCTCAAAAAGACAGACACACCCAAGTGGTGGGGTTCCCTTGGGGATCCTTTCGACTTTGCTCCTTTCAACTTTGGGGCTCCTTTGTTCTATGGGGCCGGTGGTAGCCAGACAGCCAGCGGATGGACAGGGCCAACACGACTTAGGTGAGCCACAATCAATATTTGGGTACATAAAGGAAAGTAGGGGACAGTCCCAATCAGAAGTCGGCGTGGATTTTTCTCCCCTTGAATTCTTTGTCCGGGGGTGTCTTTCTTTGAGGGTGCCACTTTTTTGATGGTTTTAAAAGAAAACAATAGGCAAACCACCAATTTGGGTCCCCAAAAAAAGACGAGCCACCCGTCTTTGATTTGGGCAGACCCCCTGAGATCATTGAACATAAGTCGGTTTATCTACCTCAAATGCTTGCTTGAAGTGCAAGCCACTTGAGCATTCCCCTGCCTGAAAGGATCCAACATTCTGCATCGCTGACGCTTCACGGAATGACCTGAACACTGGGCCTCCCAATGCGGTTTGACTCTTCAACAAATCCGTAGCAGATCTGAGTTGTCGCCAATGCACCCTCCAATGAGAGTTCCTAATGAAGATCCCGTACAAAGACTCAGGTGAGAAGACGCCCAGGCAAGCGAGTACACCGAGCATAATGTAAGGCTTCTCTCGGTTGCAGCTTGTATGCGGCTTGTATGTAGACGTACTTTGAATTCCTTCATTGCTGAGAGCTGCATCCTAGAGTGCACGGAGAAAGGCAAAACGGCAACAAAGCAGAAGGTGGTTTGGGGTTGGAAAAGCAGCCCCCCCTCTTCAGACATTGGGGACACATCACGGGCCCCCTACCCAGAGAGGTTCGCAGAACCCTTCGATCAGGTAAGACTCTTGGTTGTGGGAGGGTCTCAGGTTTTCCCCCCCCGAAAACACACGCTCGGTGTTGTCTCAAAGACAACCCACTTTTGCATGGTTTTAAAGGGAAGCCAAGAGGAAGGTGCCTTGAATTTGGAGACACATGTTGGCAAAGGGCAGTCCTTTAAGACTAGCCAGAAGTTTAGGTTTCCTCTTGGACGTATGCCAACCTTGTCCCAAACGGGTGTCAAAAGGAGGTTACCACACACGTTTTCGAGTCCCCCATTGAGTGGGGTAAACCTTGTTTTTGGGGGGTTGGCTAACCACTGGCTGCCTCCGAAGATCCTAAGTGCCCTCTTGCCATTTGCTCAGGGCAGCTCCCCTGACGCTTTCAAGCGATTCATCGAGCCGGGCGCCCGGGATGGCTGAGGTCTAACTCGGCTGGACTCGTCGTCCAAATTTCGGCGGTTCTACGGATGGTGAGGCTTTGGACGCCCACAGCGGGCAAACGCTTCAACCTCCCAACCCGTGGCCACAATTGCCACCTTTTGTTCCTCATCCATGTCGCTCTTCAACTTTCTGGGGTCATGGTGAGGCCTGACTAAGACCTTAATGTCAACCTCGGAAAGCAACATCGGGGGCCCTATTCAGAGGAACTGGGCGCCGAACACAGGGGTCAACTTACCTGATTGTTACGGTCCTCCGGATGAATCCGGGGTTGACACATGTTGGTAGAACCAAAGTCAGTGGTTTGAGCGCTACAAGACCGATTCCTGACCGATTTCGTAGATGGCACCCAGTTAGTGGGGATGGCGGGGCCGCTAAAAAGCCTTTAGCGTCTCGAAGCCAACTATCGGTTGGGCTGCATCTTAGTGGCTTGGACACTTTCGGTTGGGATCAAACTTCCAATCTCCTCATGGCAAACATCGTCCAGTCTGGGGCGACACTCCTCTGAAAGGATCCCCCCAAAAAAGACAGCCCCTTGCAAGAATGGGCCCTGATTCAGAGCCGCAAGGGGAGCCATTGCAGCTCGCTAGTGATTCTTATCAAGGACCAGTAGCTTTGACCTGCATTGCGAGCGAGAGCAATGGGAACCATGACCATGGCCCACATCTTCCACGCCAGATGTGGTGTTTTTTGTTGGAGGGGTAGCATTCACTTGAGGTTGGATGCAGAAGGCCAAGAGGAGCACCATTTTGGGGGTCCCTCGCGCCCTGGCGCTCCGAAAAACGGCCGGTGAGGCGAGCGTACATCAAGCTGAAGTGGGTGAGCGAGCCTTCCGAGGCACTGCACTGCATGATCTTTTGTTGGCCAATTTCAGTCGGCCCCCCAAGCAAATACACGTGGTCTCTTCTGTTTGTTTTGGGGCCGTTTTGTCGGTGAACTTCGGGCGACCTCGATGCAGCACGCTTGCTGCGTTGTTTTTAGGTTGTGCGGATCTGTCGGCCGGAGAGGTTGCGCCAGAGCCCCCCAGCGCCGCTGTGGAAGTTCCGGCAGAGCCAGCGCTGCTGGGCGGAAATCGGCGTGTGGCTGGGCTTTTGGGTGCACGGAAACCGCACAGTTTGACTGCTCCGCTGGCCCGCCAAGCCGCTTGGGTTGTCAAAACTAGGGCCCGTTTTGGTGGCTGCCTTGAAAAGGCGGCACCTTGGGCGGGGGTCCGAAAGGGGATTGTTTTGGCACTCCGATAGAGCTGCAAGTCCCCTCCTTAAATCGCCTCCCACATGCTTCGCAAGGCCCGAGACCGAGAAGCGGAAGAAGTCCAGGTGCGGAGTCCGATCCGATCGGAGACCCGTTTGTCGCTTTCCACCTCAATCTCTTCAGCTGTTTTTGGACCGGCAGTGCAGGTTTTTGGCGGGGCTTGAGGTGGTGAATTGTGGTTTTGGGCATGTTGCCTCATCTCCCGCAGCACAACCACTGATTGGTTTGGGAGCTGCAAGCTTTCGGAAATCCATCTTCAAGCTTTGAGAAGAAAACACACACACACACACACACAGAGACACAGAGACCAGCACGGCAATGACCGCTTTTTGCCCCGAAGCGCTGCGGCTGGCAGCTGTCCTGGTGTGTACAACCAGTACAGCTTATCTGAAGCTTCCAAGAAGCGCAAGGGATGCGGCCATGATATGCCGAAACGCCAGAGTAGAACTTTATTTTTGCGTGATGAGTCCAACAGTGCCGAGTAGCTGTTGTATGGTGACAGCGCTTATGGGGGGTCTTCTATGGTTGGAATCTCCCATTTGAAGGCTAGCTCTAACATCTCCCACGTCCAGTCGCTGTCGGTTTTTGAGGCCATGGCCATTTGGTGCAGAAAATTGCAGGTTTCCGTCAAGCTAGTAGTGGCTAACGCCAGAGCTTCATACGTCGCGTGCAGCCTTTACTGGGGAAAACAGAAAGTGGAATTGGAATCAACCCTTAGACCCACGTTCAGAATCAGAACATCAAAAATAAGGCGTCTTTAAGCTATGGCCTCAGATTTCCCACTTTTTCAGCAATCCGACCCAGCGTGTCTCATGTGCAAGCAGAAAGGCAAGAATGCCAAGAAACCGAATGGCTGGGCGACCTACCGTCATGTTGCTTTTTGGGGTGGTCCACCAATAGGTGTTTTTTTCTTTTTAAAGTCATACCCATACTTTGCACGCAGTTCCTTCAGCCTTGGATTCCCAGCTGCCAAGTGTGGTGTTGCCGGTCTCCGCTCAGGAGACGCCGCAAAGAAGGTGCTTCTCCCAAGAGGGCCTCGCTTCAGCCAGAAGCCTACCCGTTGAGTGAAGGATGGCACGGCTTCCGCACGGTGTTATCCTCGTCCCTCGGTTGCCAGCCACAGGGTGCCTACGACTTTGAGAAACGAGGAGGGAGTGTAGAGGAGTTTATGACACCTCCCACTGAAACTGCACCTTCAGCAAGGGAAGGAACCACTAAGTCACAGACATAGCGAGAGGCGTATGGATAGCCACATGGGATTGGTGTCCGACAATTCGGGCAAGCGCCGAGCCTCAGCCTGACTCACTCCGAGGTCAGAGATGGAGGCCGTCGAACCCGTCGATTCCGAATGAAGCCGTTCCGGGAGGGCTGGGGGTGGACTCGGTAGCCCACCTTACCAGGTTTGGACGGTTTTTGCGAGGTAAAGCACATGTCATGCAACCCACGAATGAGCAAGGGACATGCTTTGTTCCAGAGTATCGGTTTTGGGTGGGCCGTCTCCCTCTTTTTGCATTGCAGGTTGGTGTTTGGGTTGTCGTCTTATGGCGGTCATATTGTCGGACACTCATGTGTCAATGTCAAAGGGACACGCATCGACGCTTGAAGTCCTGGCCAGGCGTATGGAGGCCGGGGAGTCCGTGGAGTGCGCAAAAAAGCAAAGCGGAAGGAGAGTGCAGTCCATTTGAGATGTCGCAGACATTGTGGATCAGAAAGCCGCAGCAAATGCGTCAAGCAGCACTATATGCACGGGTGCTATCATGCGAGACTGGATGTGTGCCAGAAATCTTGGCCCAGTCGCAAAAGATCAGACTCTAAGTGTTCAGCTCAGGTTATTCCCAGCCTGCAATTGATCCCCTCCACTTTCGCGTTTGAGCAACACATTGTTCGCGGAGGGGCTGCCACCTGGGCATGAACCACCGACTTTCAAACATTAGACTTCCTTACCCCCGTTCACTCTTCCTCAACTCTCTCTCTCTCTCTATACATATATAACATATATATGTTAAAACAGACATCACAAGTCAGATGGGTGAGTCTTCACCCAAGATGCTTTGGTGCCATGAGGCGACTTGGTGTTCTGGCAGGTCTGGGCACTGGGGCCGCGCAGGCCGTTTTCGGAAGCCCGGGCCCGGAGCAAGAGTTCGGGATTGACTGGCTGGAGGGCTGGCACTCGCAGTATGGCCAAGACCGCAGCTGGGCGATGGGTTTTTGGGTTAGCCCAAAGTTACAGCTGGGCCAACCACAACGTATTTTGGAGCTTAAGAATCGAAGAAGGTGGCTTTTCCCCCCACGAAGCTGTTGCCAGAGCAAACGCCGAAACATTGGACACATGCCACCCTATTACACCGGGGATTGAGTCGCAGGCAAGATCATGCGGTGGTTCTACAGTGAGGAGCCGGGGTCCAGGTGGTACATGGCAGCTGCGGGCCAAACGCTGCGGCAAGGCGCAGACTTCGCGGACAAAACATCCATTTTCTGGATGTTTCTTTTTTTGGCACACAAACGGCCAACCCAATGGCTTCTATGCCAACAAGCCAACCCAACCTTGAGTTTTTTTTTGAAGAGCCGTTGCAACCAGAGGGTTTCGTTTTTTCCTCGAAGTTTTTCTCCCCCCGGAGATCATTCCTTTTTTGTTTGTTTGTGGGTTTCACCCTTTGGGTTTCCCACAAATTCAATTGCGACCCTCAGATGGACGTGGAACCCCTGAAAGAAGCCGAGCCAAAAATAATCTCCTAAAGATTGCGGCTTGCTTGGGTTCCCCGGTTTTGCTTTTTTTGCCAGTTTGGGCCGCTTTCCATTCCAGGCGTGTTCGTGGATCTGGGCGCCGGGGACGGCGTGGAGAAGAGCAACAGCCTGGCCTTCGAGGAGAAGTTGGGGTGGACGGGTCTGCTGATCGAGCCCATGCCTGCGGCCTTTCGAGAGCTGCAGAAGAACCGGCCCAAGGCCAAGACGGTGAGGGCCTGCGTGGCGGGGGCCACAGGCGGGCACCGGAAATGTCTTCCCCTCCCCAACCCAACCCAACCCCAACCCCAACCACCACTCCCAACCCCCCAGCCCCCAACCCCCCAACCCCCAACCCACCCTCTCAACTCTCCAACCCCCAACTCCCCCGACATCTGGCCATGGGTCACACCCTGTGGCTCCATTTTGGCGCGGAGGAACACCCATGTACCAGCTTTGATGTTCACCAGGGTTTCCTGGGTTTTGACACCTCATCCACCCTTCCCAACTTTTCAACCAACCCACAGTCCGAAGGGGACAAGGACTTCGTGGAGGACGGGCTGAACAGCGGCACCACCAGCCGCCAGCAGCTCACCGCCGCCTCCGCGGCCGTGACGCGGCTCCGGTGCCGCAGCCTCGGGGACCTCATCGACGAGCACCTGGGCGAGATGGGCGCGCACATCGACTACCTCTCCCTGGATACGGACACTTGGAAGAGCTTACCGTGGTACCATGGATGGGGCGGGGTGCCAGTTTTTTTTTCAATTAAAAGGTATATTTTTTGTACACATATGCAGAGGAGGTCCATTTCTATTTCCATTGGGTTTTTCCCTTGAAACAACCAACCAAGGCAAGCCCCTTAAAAGTGATGCAGTCGCCAAGAAGCCATCCCAAAGAATTGAATGAACACTCAGGATGCTGAAGCATGGAGTCGACATTCCGGGTGTTGAGGTGTTGGGGTTGCCACTCGTGATACCAACGGATCTAGCGAGACAAGTTTTGCCCAAAGCCGAGGTTCTCCCATTGTTCAACTATTCTTGTCATCGTCCCAAAGGAAAGGGAATCGGCCTTCTTGACCGATTGAGGCCTTGACCATTTTGGGGCAATGTTTCCCAAGGCGAGCACCCGTTTTCAGGTCCTATGGTCGCAAGTCAGATTTTAGCCCACTTTCCGTGATGCTAAGAGAAAATGGTCTAACAAAGTAGTCATAAGGATGGCCCGTGGTACACAATCCAGTGGTTGCCACTCTTGAGGAAGGCTCGGAGTTGGAGATTTTGAGATCCTTCAACTTCCAGAAGCATCGGGTGGATGTCATCAGCGTCGAGGTGGATGACATTTTGCCCGAGGTCATGTACAAGCGACTGTCGGACCGGCTCCGAAGGAACAACTACGCGTATTTGGAGAGACTGGGCGCTGACGAGATTTGGGTGAGGCAATTGGGCTTCCATCCAGATCCCACCTGCCTGTTCTCTTTGCCTTTGCAGTTGGACACGGTTCCAGCATCGGTTCCTGATGTCGGCTGGGGCGGCCTCCGCAGAGTGCTGAAGAAGTTTCTGGTTTCTTTGGGCTCCGGGTTGGGCGAGCTCGGATCCGCGGGCGCCTTTCTGGATCAGTGGGCCACCGGGGATCTGCGCGACTGGAGCGCGCAGTGCCCTGCGGGGATGCTGTCGCTGGGCCTGGCCTTCTCCCTGACGCGCACGCGGGACAACGCGGCCCCAAGGGACCGGCAGAGCTTGGCCAACGAGCTGCGGCACCACACGGTCTTCCACTGGAACGACCAGCTGCAGGTGGGCGCTCAAGCGGTTGAGTTCGGCTGGTTTCCCTTTAAAGCCAGAGAATCACACATGGCCGGGTGCTGGTTGGAGGTGCAGCCCCCTTCTCTTTTGGTTTAAAGGAAAAGCCCCATAAGTTTGGGGGTTCTGATTGCTCTGGTCCAAACGCATGGTTGACCCGCGGAACTGCTGAAACAAACTCCATTTGGTTTCCCCGTTGTTTCACCAACACTTGTTTGAACAAATGGGGCACCCAAGAGAAGGGTGCGCTCAACAACAATAGGTACCCGGCTGGATGGAACTTTGAACGAACAGGTCAAAGTATTTCATATGCGGTACCTGGCAAAGCAGAAGGGCCCTCAAACAACGAACAGTACCTCAAAGAACGGTACCCACATTTGACATTTCCTGTAAACCAACCTGAAAAGGAGATACACCTCAAACAACCAGCTTCCCTGCCATGTGATCGAGCCCCAAATTTGACCATGGCACATCTGGCTATGCAAGAATCGGAAACTCCAAAGTGGTTGGTGGACATTTTTCGCCCCGCTGAATTCTGACTAGGGGATGACAGGGATAGTCCCCTGCAATGGCAGTTCCAGATGGGGTTTCCGAAATTTTCAGACACCCTTCCTTTGGGTACCTTAAGCTAGGCCAACGTTTGGGATCATCTTACATCTTTTTTCTTTGAATGAGCGAAGAACAGATGACGAAATCCAAGTGGGCTCAAGGTTTGCCAAGTAGAGGCCGATTTGTTTTGTTTTCCCTACTCATTTGTTGGGTCCCCTCACCCATTTTGAGACAAAAACGGGTGGTGTTGACCTCTGATGTATAACCCCCCACTTGTATTTCTTCCTTCTACGTAAGAGCTGGAGGATCTGGTCGGGCGGTTTGGGGATTTGAACCCCTGGCTCTGAGGGGTGGGCTCCCAAACCCTCCAAACCGGGACTTCTCCCAGCCGCCGGTTTTTCGCTCGGTTGGGAAGCCGCGGCCCGCCTTTTGGTGCTCCGATTCTCCCGCGTCGGTGGCCGGAGCGATGAGCCGGCGGTGCGCAGAGGCGGTGATGCGGACCTTGCGGCACAGCGACCTGGTGAAGGCGTCGGAGCTGGCCGGGGAGGACTTCCACTTTCGCGCGCCGCTGGGGAGGCTCTGGCACCTCACCAGCTTCGAGCAGATCCTGGAGGCGGGGGCAGTGGGCCACAGGGGCTGGGGGGGAAACACCTACCAAAGGCCAGGCCCCAGTTAGATAAAATCCCCTCAACCGACCAATTCACATAATATGTTTTCATCATTTCATAACAGAACCTCAACTCAAGATTTGATACATAAATTTTACAAATATTTTTCTAAATTTTCAAAAATATATTTTTCCAAAATCCCAAATTCCCAAAATATATTTTTCCAAAATCCTAAAATATAAAATCCCCTCAACCGACCAATTCACATAATATGTTTTCATCATTTCATAACAGAACCTCAACTCAAGATTTGATACATAAATTTTGTAAATATTTTTCTAAATTCCCAAAATATATTTTTCCAAAATCCCAAATTCCCAAATCCCAAAATCCCAAATTCCCAAAATATATTTTTCCAAAATCCCATATTTTTCCAAAATCCCAAATCCCAAAATCCCCATAATTTCAAAACATAAATCTTACAATGTTTTTTATTGTAAGGTTTATGGTGTAATTTATAATTTAAGTTCAGGATAATAATTTAATTGACAAATCTCACTTATGTCATACATCATTTTAAAAATAATATTAATATCTCTCACTGTATTTTTAACATTAAACTTTTTATAAATTTCAATATAATATTTGATATATTCTTTAATATCATCTCCTTTCTTTTGACTATGACACAACATCCTTAATATATCATGAATCATTTCATATTTTTTCTTACTGATTTTAAGAAACTGTTTAACATAAACGTAAGGTGGTAATTTATACACAGTTAAAAATATCAAAATGTCATCTTCTACATTTCTATTATGTCTTCCTTTTAATCTCAACAAACATTTGATTATAGCTTGGTTATCTCTCCAGGTTTTACAAGTTCTACATAAATCTTCTTCACCCAAAGCATAATCAATAATATTATTTATTATTCCATTAGGTAAATTTAATTTATACAATTCCATATTTTCTTTTTTAAAGTGGCAACAGTCGTAGCATTTCTTATTAATATACTTATTGATTTCAATACCGTTCATTTCTTCACTATTAATATAAGGTGTTTTTTCTTTAGGACTATTTCGCCTAAAACTAAATTATTAATTTAATTCTTTCTATTATTTTGTCACACGTTGTTTCATTATAAAAATTATTTTTTATTTGTTTTCTAAACATTCCCATTATTCCAATCGCACGTTTTATTGTATATCTAAGTTCGTGAGTTTTATACTCATCATTTAAAAACTCATTTAAAAAATCAAACAATACAACGTATTTTAAACGTTTAATATTAAAAGACATATTGTATAATTGTTTTACAATACTATAATACTTAAAAATAAAATCATTATTATATCCTTCGTCGTTACATTCTAATAAATTATCAAATCCTTCTATAGTTAAGAAATTATTCATTTCAATAAATACAAATATTTCTAAATCATCATCAATAGTTTCATTATTTATAATATCAATATCCTTGTTATTCATATCATCAATTTTTTTTATAATTCTATTGCAATTATTGCATATTATATATTGACAAATATTATTACAAACACCATTTGCAAAACCCCGTTCAATTGGTAATTTGAGCATTTCACAGTCATCACATTTATAACTCATAAATTTGTCTTTCAATATATTTTTAGCATTGATACCGACTGTATCACTCATTTTACTATAATATATTAAGTTATTATTTCTTCAAGTCATTTTGAAATCATAAATCTTACAATGTTTTTTATTGTAAGGTTTATGGATTAAAATAATGGTCAGGCAATATGTCTTCAAATATGTAATCTACATATTTATCTATATCACCAATGTATATATATTTGATATTGTTTTTTCCTATTATTGAATAAATATATTCCCAAAAGAATAAATACAACAATAGACATACTTTATATTTAGTGTTGTAGTAATACCATATACTATATTTAGTTGCTCTAAATTCGTTCAAGACTTCGTTTATTTTATCTTTGTCTAATAAATGCCAGTCAATCCATTCAAACAAATAACGGTATTTTTTGACAAATGCTTTGTATGGTTTAATTGCGTTTATTCCTCCAAACCTCCTAATTAAATCTATATTACTAAAGAATTCATCAATTTCATTTTCATATGACTTTCTGGAAATCTTCTGGTAAAAGTGTATAGGAAATCTTGCTTGGTGTCGCATAAAGAATTTTAACTGTAATTGAAACTTTGTATATCCCTTGTCCTTATGTTCTTCAAGAAAAAACTTTTCAAAGTCTCTTGTTATACAGCATTGATTGCAGTATACATTATATTCACTTATTTTATTACATAGATTAGCAGGTAATAACTTATACAATGTTATATTAACATCATTCCTTTTAGTTGTACAACATTCGCAATTTGAATAATTAAATAACATTTCACTAATAATATAAGGCGTTTTTTCTTTAACTGTATTTCGTTTAATATTAAACTTTCAATAATTCGTGTCTCAAATAAGGACTAGTTTTTCCTTCCAAATGAAAGTAAGATTGCCCTAATTTACTATCAATTGATTTTACTTTAAATACTTCTTTTAACCAATGACTGGTATGTGCCTTTTCGCTTATGCCTTTCTTCCTCATTATTTTTACATTACTACCCACTGACAACTCAGGGTATTTTCTAGTATTTCTTGCTTGCATTGTAATATTCATTTTTACTTCAAATTCATTCTTTTTCATTCTTGCGTCCTTCGGTGTAAATTTAGTTGCGGAATGAATATTCTTATTATTGTAAGTTAATAATATTTCAAAAATATAATCCGTCCATTGGATATTCTGCTTTCCATTTTTCTTGTCCGCTTCAACTCGTTTAAACAGTTGATCTTTAAAAGTCTGAATTCCACGCTCCGCAAATGCTGGATGACCTCTAGTTCTATGTAATTCAATTTTCTCCTCCTTCAAATAATCTAATACTGATTGATTAAAAAAACTGCCTTCCTCGTCGGTATAAATTAATTTCGGTTTGCCACCCATCTTATTGATATTCTCCATCATTCCTGCTAAAATGTCTGGCGGTGTCTTGGATTTAATTGGCACGATATGCATATATTTGCTAAATATATCAATGCATATCATTCCAATTCTAAATGTTTGATTTTCCAAATCATTTTTAGAAATGAAAAACATATCAACTTGAAATTCCCAGAAACTATGCGGAGCAATAAAACTATTTTCACCTCTCATCTTTCTTTTTTCTTCTACATTTTTACTAAAGAATTCATTAATATCGTTAATTGTAATACTACTATCTTTTTGCTTAGCATCCTTGAGGGTTGTTTGTTTTGAACCATAACCGCTTCTATCATAATATACACTCTTGATAATTTCTTGTGTTGAACTCATTAATTAAGTTAATAAAATAATTTTGAAAAACTCATTTTCAAAATTATTCATGACGCACTACAATTGCAATAGACACAGAAGGCGGTGCAGTTTTCAACCGTATGGCATAACTCATTATCACAACGTTGAGCAGTGAAGTTAGAACTTATCTTTCCTCCTCTTGTATCTAGATTAAATTTAATTCCGCAGTTTTGGCAACAGGATTTGAAGTATTTTAAGCACCAGTTTTCGTCAATGTATTGCTCTTCGTCTATTTCTCTTTTTGCTACTCTATCTTGCTGTTTATATCCTTCAACTTTGTTTTTAAAATAGTTGATTACCAAACTCTTAAACATATCTTCATCTCCCTCTTTGTTCTTGTAAAAATAGACATTGTTAAAATCCCTCGCTCGTGTGATACTCGTCCACAACCATTCCCTACAAACTAAATAATCTTTGTTCCATTCGTGAATGGTCATATTATCACTGATTGATGTCCCCTGTCTGCTATGAGTGGTAGCACAGTAGGCATATCTAAAATGCTTATCTACAATATCAATGTCAAGTGTTCTAATGTTCTCTGCATCCTTAATATCTTGTATTGTTATCTTGTATCCTTCGTTATTAACAACCTTCCACCTAATATTAACATTCAGTTTTCCTTCCTTGTCCTTTTTGTAAAGTCTGCATATTAAGATTTCTCCAATTTCATATTTGCATGTTTTACCTAATCTTTTTCTAATCTCATTGGATACTGCCTCACATCTAATATTTGTATATGCTATGTTGTTTTCACTATTCATAACATCTTTAGTAAATTTGAAATGCTTAACTATCCATTCTTCAACTGCCATCTTTTTAATCCAAAAGTCATCATAGATTTCATTCAGTTTCTTTCTGTTTCTTTCTCCTTCTTCTGTATCCTTACCACCTACTCGCTTACATATCTTTAAAAATATATTATATTTAAAAATAATGTCAATACATTTGTCAATGTATTCGCCTGCGTTTTGAGTATTAGTGAAAGGTTCAATCGGTGGCAGTTGCTTGACATCACCTGCACCTATAATTACGATGTCAGGATTGTTATTTGCAAACACCCTTATTTTGTTCAATATGTAAGGACTGGACATATAAATCTCATCAAACACTATACAATCAAAATCTGAATAATCAAACTTTGGTAGGTCATCCCCTTTATCAACTGGAATACTAAAGAATGTATTTACTGTCACCGCTTCGCATTCAATCTCTTGTTTCAACATATTTTGAGGCACTACAAAAAGTGTATTGTGTCCTAAATTTTCCATATACTTGCCTATAAAACTTTTACCGCTCCCAGCAAATTTTGCTCTAATCATAACTCTTCTTTTTTCAATAATCTTATTACAGATGCTTTCAACATCCCACTCATCTTCAATCGGTATTGTTTCATTCTGAAAAGTTGGTATTTTTACTAACTCATTAAATTTCCAATTGTAATCAGTTTCCAGTTCATAGACTTTATTATTTTCTACTCTCCAGCCTCCAATATCATTATGAAAATCTAACAACTTCTTTGCCTTCCTTACATCTTTCTTTGCAATATGAAAGGCATCGGTTTTCACCGCATAAACTTTAATACTATTTGCTTTCAGTTTTTCAAAAGTTTCATACATGTTAAAATTATGACCTTGTAATAATAATTCTTTAATATACCTAAATCCGTTCATTAGTTTTCTTTGGTCGGTAAGACAAACAACATAATATTTGGCAGTCTTACTTATCTTTTCAGTTTCCCTATATTTCTCGCCCCGTTCGCTGTAATAAGTCTTGCCGTCATCAACTTTGCAATCGATACCAAATTCAGGAAATGTCATACTACCATTTACATGTTGGAAGTATGGTCTCTCATCTTCGGAGAGTTCAATACTCCACTCATCATCGTTTAATAGTTGCCATTTATTAAAACACTCATATTCTTCATCATCCAAAACATACAGTCTGCCTCCATGGGTTCTTTGATGATGTAAAGCATGCCCTACATTGTCAAAGATCCTACTCACTGACTTTCTGTTATATGATTTTTCCATTAGTCCAAAAGTAATATTTGCTATTGTCTTCTTGATTTTGTTGTTTTGCTCCTCGTCAGGACTGATGTTTGATTTAAACAATTCGCTTATCGCTTTCTTGTATTTTACCTTCAACACTTGCGACGGTGTTTTATAATATAGTATTTTCATCACAACGCCTCTTTTAACCAATTCTTTTAAGTATTTACCATACACCAGATTAATTTTTTTGTTAAAAAAGATGTTGCCCTGATTTGCTTGAACATAATACAGTGTGTAATTGTTAAATCTGTTGAAATCGCAAGTGTGATCGTAAGGTTTCCACACATCAAATTCTTTAAAAATCGGGATATAATTAATCTTGCTTCCTTGATGTGTAAATGCTTTACATGTGTCAATGCTACATCTTTCATCGGTTTCTACTTCCTTACCTACATTGCTTCTCATCATGCCGTGTGCTACAATTGTTCTGCATTCATCCAAAATCTGGACATCAACTTCATTATAATAACTCTTGTAGTTTTCGCACAACAATTTTCTGTTAAATTTAAACATTTCTTCACTGATGTTATTATATACTTCTTCTTCGTCAACTGCGATGTCCTCATCAATTCTGTCTCTGTCAAAATTCTGGTTTACTATTGAATAATAAACTTTCTTTTGCTTCTTTCCTATTTGATGCGTAAAATCCATTTTGACTTCAGTTGTCCTACCTGCAGTGTATCCTATTTGTGGTTCATATCCTATCTGCTTGAGTTCAAAAACTGCCTTGTCTAAATCATTGCCTTTCAATATCAACTTGTATTCATCTTCCTCATTGAGTTTTAATATGTCGTCCAAATTTTCAATCATCTTATATTTGATGGGTGTCTCCCTGCTACTGATGTAATAATTGCTATGGATTTTAAGCTTATGGACGTCTTCTACATTCGGGTTTGCTTTAAGATTTTTCATGTCGTGGTTCAATGTGTAAATATGACTGTTCTTTACTAAACCATTAAAAGTAATTATTCTTCTGCTATTGAAGTCTTTTGGGTCATGCTTGTAAATCAATTTGCTGTCAATGTCGTAAATTCTTGCTTTGATGTCAAACTGTTTAAACACAGCATCCATTTGCATGATTGAAGCACCGTGCTTTTTGAAGTTTTCATCGCTTTTGTTGATGATTTCTAATATCCTCTCTCTGGTTAAATTCTTCTTTTTGGTTCTTTTGTGCCTCATCAGCGTGTCCGCGTAGTGTTCCATCAACGTATTAATCCAGCACTCATTTTCAATATGCTCACCTTTTTTTATTGCTTCCTTCAATGTTAAGCAGTCAGGGTTCAATTCGGTTTGAATGTATCTATGATGAATACTTATGTTATGTTTAGCGTCGGTGAGTTCATCATCAAAAATATCATAATCTACTGCGTCCTCATCAACTAAGTCGGCGCTTTCTATTTTGATGCAATCAAGGTAGTTATAAACCTCGCCATCTGTAAAACTCTTAAACGCTGGGTCGCTTCTCATCACTGCCACCAGTTTATGAAACTTATGTTTATCAAAATGCTTTGTAATTTTAACATTAACAGCATTAGTAATAAACTCCCACTGTGCTTTTATGTTGCCTGCCCTTTTAACGTTAGGATATAGCAACGGGTAGTATTTAATACCATTCAATCTAAAAAAACCGGATTTTGTAGCGCGTCCTTCGTCTTTAGTAAAAAGAATATATTTAATAACAATCGTTTTTCTGTCCTTCGTTATGTTGTCTCTATACATCCTTTGAATTCTTCGTAAGGGTGTTTTTTCATTAATTCTTCTCCTGATTGTTGCTAGCTTCTTGCCTCTGACTGCCTTTTCAGTTGTTGGTTTCATTCTCTCGCCTATGGGTGCTATGTTTTGGTATTTGGCAACTGCCTTTTCATATTGCTTCAGTCCTTTCTTCAATTCCTTGTCGTTTGTTGCAATGATGCCATTGATTAATTTGTTTGCCGTGTCAAATTGAACAATTTTGCGGTCTTCATAAAAATCAATGATGGTATTGACTTTCTGTAGGGTTTGAGCGGTAATACTGCCCCTTTTCCTGTCTCTTGTGTTTTTTAGGTCTTGAATGTTTGTATCTATACGTTTTTTTGTCATAAATTAGTCTATATATTAATAATAGTTAATATGTCCTTAAGTGTCTTTCGTATTACTCTTTTATTCGCCTTATTGAATTTATATTAATTCATATTTTGCCTTAATATACTTAAAGAAATACTACCATAATATATTAAGATAAAAATGAGCACTAAAAATATTGATGACTTGACAATTGATGAGATTAAGGAACAGATGGCTTTATTCACCAGATTATATTATAAGAAGAAAAAGGTAGAAGACCCTGAATTTCTTGAAAGAAAAAGGGCACTTGACCGACAAAGGTATCATAGAAAAAAGGAAGAGGAAGGAACAGTAAATCAACCTCCTAAAAATGACTACAACAGAAAATACAAAGGCAATAATTTGATCCTAGTTTCTACCCCTGAAAAATGATATTTTAAAGTAAGTATTTTAAAATATGATTTTATTTTCATGATGGTTTTAACTCTATGTCTTTCATTTGTTTATTTTAGATTTTGTTTTTCTTTATTCTTATCTTTATCCTTATCTTCTTCATCGGTTTCAGCATCAGTAGGAATAGGAATGTCGGTCGGCGGTGCTATTTCATAATTAGCATTTTCTTCTGACGACGCCTCGCCAGAGGCTCGCGAGCTTCGCGACGTTGAATTAACGGTATGTGTTGAAGAACTATTAACAGTGATAGGTGGAGAACTATTAACGCTAACAGGAGGAGAAGTGTTTAACTCAACTTCTTCATTAGTATTATTTCTTAACCAATTCATAATACCATTAGTAATATCAAAAGTTGTAATTAGTGAATTTCCTATAATGTATGCTGTCAATTCAGTAATTTGTAGAGTGGTTAATGTAGTTTGATAAGTTATATGTATTATTATTTCTGCTACACTAAAACCCGACCTTAACATAAATTCTATAATCCTAATCAGGTTTAAACTTTTCTTTTTGTTTCCGTTATCATCATCGTCGTCGTCGTCTGGTTCATCTGCATCATCACCATCTTGAATAGGTTTGAATAAGCATGCTTGTACTTCTGCCTCTGCCCTATTCTTAAGATTACTTTTAAAACTCTTTGAAAATCCGTCTGAAATCAAACCTGTATAATCAATGTCATCAGTTTGTGTTTCTTTATCATTTGGTAGGTCTGTTTGTGTTTCTTTGACTTCTCTGATAGGAAACTGTGTTGCTTTGTCAAGTGTCATTACCGGGAACATATCAGTATCATATTTATTATTGTTTAAACTCATATATTTCTTGTTAATGCCATAATTCGTTAAATCAAATTCGTCAAAATCAACTTCATTCATTAATCAATCTACTCTCCGTTTTTCTGGGATGGTTGTTATTATCAGTCTGTGTGTCATCGCTTCTTTAAGCATTTCATCAAAGGTTTTCCTTCTTCTCAATCCATAATATTTAGTATTACTCATTATTAAATATTATAGATTAATTATTGTTAATCACGTGTTTGACCCGATGAGGACGCCTTTTCTTCTTTCATATACTTATTATATACATGCTTTTTGTAAAAATCTATCAATTTGGTTTTGTTTTCCTGTTTTTTAACGTTGGTTTCACTTTCAATCAATTCGCTAATTAAGTTGTTGAATTCTATGTATATATCATCTTTCATTAATCCGACATTATATATTTTATCAATGATGCGTTTCATGTCCATTGGAACATTTGCTAAATATAAGGGTGTATTTCCTCTGATTTCATCTATGAAATCTTCAACTTTACTTAGGTCATCATCGTCGTCTTTACCCTCTTTCTTCTCTTCTTCATCAACAATAGGGTCGTGTTCTGGTTCTTCTTCTTCTCCTTCTTCTTGATTTGACGCCATTGAATGGACTTTCACACCTTCTGGTATTGATTGTCTTGATACAGCACTTGCCATTTCATCGTGTTGTCCAAACATAAGTCTCATTCTTTCTTCAAATTCTTCTTTCTGTCTGTTCACTTCCATTAACCTTTCGTCTACGAATGTCATTTGTTGTTTGAATGTATCGCCAATTTCTTTAAATATTCCTTTACCTGATGATGAATCCTTCTTAACTTCTTCTCTTCTGCTCAATTCTTCTTTCTTTTGAATATCCAAAGCATCTTTATTATCAAACTGACTACCATATTGATTTAACCTGTATCTTGTTGCCCTTCTGTCTATCACATTTTCAATTGATGGACGGTTCTCATCTTCTACTAATGTTTCTTTTAACAACTCGTCATAAGAAGGTCTCAAATGTAATTGTGATTTTAACGAACCTACTTTTACTGGTCCTACTGTATTCAATCTATTTATTGATTTAATCATATTATATGTATTATTTAGATAATTTATTTATCTAAATAATAAATAAGTTAATCTGAAATATTCTTAATCATTTCTTCTAAATGTTTCTTTCTTGCTTTTAGTTGTTCTGTTGTTTGTATTCCATCGGGTGAGCGTGAGTTTTCCAATATTTTTCTTATTCTGTCTAATTCCTTTCTATAACTTTCCGTTCTGTTGCTTTCTGCTAAATCGTTTCTGTATTTTATCAATGCTCCTTGTGTTTGTCTTGCTTCTATATTATCTTTCATTTGTTTAAAATAATTCATTCTTGAAGCAACGCCCCATAAGTCATTAGTATCATATACTCTTTCAACTTGTGGTGCCCTTTTAAATTCTACATTTCTATGACTTCTCATAAGCATGAATAATATATAATATAATTAGATTATTATTTAAAACATTGATGAAGATAATTTGTTTATTTTTTCTTGTTTATCTTGTTTTTTCTTTTGTTTAAGTTCTTCATAATGTTGGTTTAATAATTCTGTTGCCGTGGGTTTCTTAATAGTTTCTTTAATCACTTCTTGTTTAATCTCATTCTTAATTTCTTCTTTTACTTCTGGTTGTATCTTTCTAATGTTCTTTTGTGGATTGACTGGGAGCATCTCGGTTTTTGCCCCTTTACAATTTTTAGGATGTGAGTGTCTCAAACTTTTCAATGTCATCTTTTTAGAGCATTGTTCACATTCTACTAATTCAACTTCTTTTTTAGTTCTTGGTAATTCTTTTGCTTTCGCGTTTGGTTCAGGAATGACTTCTTCAGGTTTAACTTCTTCTGGCGTTGGTTCTTCATTAACTGTTTCATTTTGTTCAACAACTTCATTATTAATAGGTGCTTCTTCTGTTTTAGTTTCATTATTAATATCTACTACCTCAATACTTGACATATAATATATTCTATATATTTTCTATATGGAAAAATAAAAGAAAATATTTAAATAATATCGCTTTTCACAAACAATAATGACAGGGATACATTTACCCCATTCAAATTAATTTCATTTCCTAATGAATTACTAATCCAAAAATCTAATTGTTTAAAGCTTCTATTTGATACATCCAAGTAATCAAGAGGGTTTAATTCTGAATCAAAGACAATTCCCGCATGTGGTGCTGTGACTGGCACTTTCTTAACAACTGTGCTATCGCCGGTTCTTAAATTTACTTGATTATAATTAGACAATTGAGAAGAATGAATATAAATATTTCTAATGGGTTGAAGATTAACGAAACCAGAAACATAAGGATTATTATATTGATAAACTACCATTTGATAATTTCCTAAAACTTCATTAACAGATTGTAAGTTATTAGCATTAAAACTTCCATTCCATATATAATCTGCATATGTTAGTTTCATTTGTTCATCAGTTAATACAGCGAACTTTCTATCGGCATAGTTTGAATAAATTGTTATTTTATTAGTTTTAACACTGTAAGTAACTTCATAAGTATTTGAGAAATTAGTATTATCTACAACACCATTTATTTTTGACTTTAATTCTGTCGCTAGTTCTGTGCCAGTATATACTCCTTCGTCCAATTGTAACGCTAAATAATGGACATTTGTGTTATCTTCATCTGGAACTAGTGGAGAAGAATAAAAGTATAATATATTATTTAATCCTGACTGAATTGAATACCACGAGTTAGGTAATGTTACTTCGTGAATGTAGCAATGAACTCCGTTGTCTGTTTGTAATGTTTCCGGCAATTCAACTCTAAAATTTGATGATGAACCGCTAATTCTATGAGCACTGTCAATATAGACCTTCTTATATGTGAGCATTATTAATTAATTGAGAAATTAATTTATAACTTTATTTATATGATTAATAATAAAAAGTTAATATATGAAATGAAGCATGGGAAAATTAAACATTATCAACCTTATAAGAAAACAACTAAAATAACTAATGTTATGAAACAAACTGACAAAATATTGAACGATTTTTATCCTAATTCTAATTTAACTGATGCACAAGGGTTGAGTAGAGCATATGGCAATGGTAAAGGTTTTTATATTGATGGTGATAAAATGTATGTAAGCGGAACATTTGGAAAAGGAACTTTTGGAGGTGCTGTTAATGACATTCTGGCAGATGTAGGACTTCCCTTTAAAATGACTAAATATTCACAACGATATAAAGACACATCAACAGCATTGGATGAAAACAATGAAGTTAAACATCTTATAACACATAGTCTCGGTTCAAGTGTAGGGGCACAGATAACAAAAGATTATCCTGAAAGAGAATTAACTTTAACTACTTATGGAGCGCCGTTTATATCACGAAGGTCTAAAATTACAGATGATTATATTAATTTTAGAAGTATCTTAGACCCTGTCAGTATTGCTGACCGTGGCGCTATAACTGTTTATACTGGTTCATTAAATCCATTTACTAACCACGATTACATAACTGGATACGGAGACCAAGGAAAAGATGTTTCAAGAAGCGTTGAACCTGTAAGGGAGATATTATAATTTTTTAACTAATTAAATAAATAAATAATTAAATAAATAATTATATAGTATTATATATGTATAATCAGTTAAAAGAAAACTTGACAGAAAGTGAAACAAAATTTAAACCATTAACACTTGTAGAAAGATTAAGGGATTTAAATAGAGATAATAAACGAACACATGTAAAATGTCAGTGTGGGTGTTTCATTATTAGGAGTGTCAGAGTTAGACCTGACTATATTGATTATAACTGGATTATTTCAATTTATAATATGTTCGTACCAAAATATATAAATGGTTATGTCCTCATCAATGACAACACTAACAATTGTAATCACACTCAATCAGACCTTGATGAAATAGTAAAAAGAAAAAACGCAAAACTATTTTCATATTATTGTTATGATACAACGTAAGAAATATGACAATGAAACAACAGATGATATGATTAAGAATGAAAATAAAAAGTATAAGAAAAGTTCATATGATGAAATTAGAGAGATTGTTTTAGAGAAAGAAAAAGGCAATACTCCAGTTGAAGATAAGATTAAGAAAAAGAAAATGAAAATATTTAAAAATAATAATAATTCTAATCAAAAGGATTACACTAAATTATTCAATTTGTAAAAAATGTATTTTTTTAGAAATTAATGAATGTATAAATTTAGCAATTTAGTTTAAATTATTTCTAAATTAAATTATATATAGTAATGGAAACTTTTAGTGCTGAAGATATTCTAATTGACAACCTCTCATTCAAACTAAATAAAGGTGCAAGTTATATCAACGACCGTCGTTCTGTCTCGTTTTTTCCTTCTGGGAGTAATATCTACACCCCTTCATCTGGTCAACGTGTGTTGAAAATAGCATTAAATGCTGAAGATAATACTTGGCTTGACCCGCAGAGTGTAATGGTTTATTTCACCGTTGAAAACACTGACTCGTCAGACAATAAACGCTTACGTCCTCTGTCTCCTGCTTATTCCTTTTTTAGAAGAGCAAGACTAATTGCTGGTAATCAACTTGTTGAAGACATTGATTATTACAACCGAAATCATCACATGATGAGTTGCATGATGTCAAAAGGAGCAAGAGACAATGAAGACGCCCAGAGTTTTGGTTATAGATATGATGATGATTTAAACACACGTCGTGCAGTTCCTGCATCGGGTCATATTGGTCCTGCATATGACGCTTACACAATTCCAGGCTTTAACAGAAAAATGGTTGTAGGATTTAAACCGATGCTTGGTTTATTCAATCAATTTAAGTATATCCCGTTAAAAGCGTGTCCTCTTGTTTTAGAACTTGAACTAGTTTCAAATTTTACTGATTGTGTTGTTTCAGCGGGCGGGTCGAGGTTTCCAGCAAGTGGCAACGCAGACTCAAGCCTTCATACAAATGAGCAGTTCTCAATTAGTAACGCATTCCTTCAAACTGATTTGGTAAGCTTGGACAACGACCTTCATAATAAATATGTTGCACACCTACTTGATGGGAAAGAATTACCTATTACTTATAATACTTACATTTGTCAATCTAATCAAGTTCCCGATGGTTCGTCGTCAATTAACACTACTGTTGTTCGTTCAGTGTCTAAACTCGCTACCGCGTTCATCTCTTTCAGTAAAAGCGGAGTAGGTGATATTCACGTTATGAAAGAATACAACAACTTCTATCATCCTATGTATTATTTGAACTACCAAGAAAGCGGATACTACAATCACGACCTTGATTTAGAATTTCAACTTCAATTAGGGTCAAAACTATATCCTGAGTATCCATGCCGTTCATTAACACAAGCATTCTATTATTTACGAAAAGCATTAAATTTACCATTGTTCCATCAACACCATTTATCGATTGAATATTCTGCTTATCGTGTTGATAAGTTTATCTTTGCTATGGATTTCGAAAAGGTTCCCGATAGTTCATATACTGGAATTAACACAAAAGCCGGACAACAGCTTCTAATTCGAGTTAAACCTGTTGGAAATATGGTAACAGCAAATATGCCAGATACAATATATATAACATTAGTGAGTGAGCAAATACTTTCCATTAGAGACGCCGGAGTGCAGATACTTGATTAAAAATGAGTAAAAATGATAATATTAAAAATAAATAAATATTATCATTTTCTACTATTAATATATAATGCCTTCAATAAATTTAACAAACTTTGAGAATGTTGTAGCGCACACAATTAGCGAAATCAATTCTACAAGCGGGGTGACAAACATTAGAAACATATACGCTAATCAATCAGATATAATTGATTTACTCAACAATAAAGCAGACCAAGTAGATACTTACACAAAAGCACAGGTTGACGCTAATTTTTATGATATAACTCAATCATATAACAAAACAGAAGTTAATGTATTATCAAATAATATTAGTTCAAATGCTTATTTTATTATGAATAATACAGCAACAATAGCAAGTAATTTAGTTAATGTTTCATCAAATGCATTTTTAATAGGTAATCTGACAATAACTTCAAATACAAATTTTAATAATATTTCATCAAATACACATTTAATAAATAATTTGAATTCTACTATAACGACTAATTTTAATAATATTAGTTCTAATACTAATTTAATTAATACCAATATTAATAATATTTCTTCAAATACTACTTTAATAAATACAAATATTAATAATACTTCATCAAATACACATTTAATAAATAATTTGAATTCTACTGTAACAACTAATTTTAATAATATTTCATCAAATTCTCATTTAATATCTCAATTACAAACAGGTTCATTTAATGAAGCAGATTATTATAATAAAATAACAACTAATAATTTATTATCAGAAAAGTTAAACACATCAGTATTAAATAATACATTAATACATAATATAACAACTACTGCAACTTTCAAAATAGCAGAATTTGGAAATTATAACAATTTCTTTGAAATGTATAATAATTATTTTGACAGTTATGTTTATGGAAGTTTGACTGGTTCAACTATGTTTTTAAACCAGCGAGGGTTTGGAGATGTAGAAATTAATAATTCTTCAACTTTTCAAAATGATAAAATAATATTAAATCATAATACCACAATATTAAGTAATTTACAAGTATCTGGTTTATTTTCATGTTCATCTATTTTAGATATAGCAGGTTCAGATGCTCGTTATGTTTTACAATCAGATGGATTAAGTGGATTAATAACGGGAAATACAAATACAATTAATTCAATAATTACAAATGATAGCGCACAAGATACAGTAATAAGTCAAAAATTAGACAAAGTTAATACAACTGCACAAACAGTAAACTCTCCGTTAATACTTAGTTTAACAGATAATACTAATCCAATATTCAGAATCCAGGACGCAGTTAGTAACCAAAGACTCGAGTTTAAACGGGGGTGTCAGTTAGACTCTTATCAAGGGTTAACAGGTGCTACTCCTTATAGATTATGGTTGGGATGGAATACGGGAGATGTTATTATTGGAAGACCTAATAATGCTTCAAGAATTACAATTAATGGTAATGTTCATACTTCATACAATTTTGCTCAAGCACATGGAACATCATATTTCGAAGGTGCTGTTTATATGAAAGGAAATTTATTTACAAATAATGATTTTTCAACAGATATTAAAACAAAAATTGATAATATCAATACTTCAATAAATGGACTAGAACCATATTTAGAAACATATACACCAGATGCAACAGAAGGTTTTTATATACATCATCCTAATTTTGTTGCTGTTAGCGTTGGTGATATTACTAATGCCAGTAATCAATATATGATGTGTGATGGATTGGTAAATAAAACTATTTTTAGTAAGCCCGTTGATGTGTTAGGTAATATTTATACGAATGCTGATGTTCATTGTGATAATGTTAATATTGCTACTGATGGTAAATTAACAATTGATACAAATTGTGAATTATATAGATATGTTAGTGCTTTTTCATCTTTTGATATGAGGAATACCGATGCTAATTCTTCAATTAGATTTATTTGTGGAGATCCTGCCGTTCAATCTAATATAGTTGGAGCAGTTAATATTTCTACTGGATGGACTTTTAACACTTCTACTGCTGATGTAATGGGTAATTTATTTGCTGATGATATTTATGTTAAAACTAATGGAGCATTAAGAAGTAATCATATAGCACCTAATGGTGGAACATTAGTAACCGTTGATACTAACTTAGCAGTTCAAAATGCATATTTAGCAACTAATACCATTCAATCATTTGATTTAACAACGGTTTCATTTTTGAATAATATTTCAATGACTACTGGAACAGATCTAAAGATGGGAACAAGTGAAATATCAACTTATTACGATGGAACTAGTTTATCTACAATTGATGTAATATTCAGAACATCAAACACGGCGTTTAGAGTTGCTGATAGTTCTACTACCCCTTCTGTTTTATTATCTATTGATAAGACATTTGGAACAACAGTAAATACTGAAAGTTTTACAAATAATGCTCCATCGACTTTTAATGAAAATGTAACAGTTGCGGGAACGAAGAAATTGTTATGTAATTTAATTGAACCATCAACAGGAACTAATATAGATTTAACAGCAACAACAGTAACCATCAACGGAACGTTTGTTGATTCATCTGATTCAAGATTGAAATATGATATAGACAATGTCAAATCTAATTGTATGAATATTATTAAGAAATTTAAACCGAAGAAGTTTAGGAGACACGATAGAAATGATAACGGTAAAACTCATATAGGATATATAGCAGATGAAGTATTAAAAGCAATTCCTAAAGAATTTGAAAATGTTGTATGTAAAGACAGAGAGTATTTAGGATTAAATTATTTAGTTTTACCTGTGCTAGTTCATAAAGCAGTATTAGAATTAAATGATAAAGTAGATAAACTTGAAAAAGAAATTAAGGAATTGAAAAAAGAAAAATCTAAATAATAATATATAATGGGTAATTCAAACAGTAATGTTGAAACTTCAAGTATTGATAAAATCAATGATATTGATGTAGAACAATTAGATTTAAATAATATTGATAAATTACAGTTGAAAGCAATTAAGCAAATGAGTGAAAGATTAGAAAAACTGGAGAAAGTAAAAAGTGACAAATTAATATATAGATTACCGGTTCAGATTTGTAGCTATTCATTATTTTGAATTAATAACATTAAGCCTTTGGCTTAATGTTATTAATTGCAAAGATAAAAATAAAAATCATTGATGACTTTAATAGTTAACATAATATATTTGAATATTTATTTTATTTTAAATGATTTTTCAAATCTAACATATTTAGTTATTTTTTAATCATCTGGCACTCTTGTTGAACCACCATCACTATAATTATCACTATCACTATCAGTATCATTTTCTATACGAATATGTTCTTCTAATTCTTTCCTCATTTTTTCTGCTTCCTTAAAAGTAATATGACAATCACTTTCAATATGGTTAACAGCATCCTTCATTAAAAAAGTTTCACCACATTCACACTCTACTAATTGTTGCAGTCGTTGCTTCCGGTATTCTTGAATTTGTTTTGGTATATCGTCGCCGAAAAACCTTACTGGTTCTTCATATATTCTTTCTTGAATCATTTTTAACATTCTATAATATATAATAGATTTATTTTATTTTAAAAGCTTTCTCAAATCTAACATATTTAATTGTTTTTTAATCATCAGGTACTCTTATCATTTGTAATTTGTTCTGGTGTCTCTTCTGGTTGTTGTATTGAGTTTAGATATGCTTGGTGTTTTCTCCTTGTTATATGTCTTGGTCGGTTATGGTTCAATATCTTTTGACCACATTCACAAACAATTTCTTCTTTCGTATTATTATACCAGTTTTTCATCATTAGCTTTACTTCTTCCTTATGTTCTTCTCTATATTTTTTACATTGTATTGAGTTTTTCTCCTTCCCTCCGTGATTATGATATTTGTCTTTCCTCGCTTCATTAATTTCATCCTTTTTTAACCAGTATCTTTCTCTTGCATTTTCTTTCATTTTATCACTAAACTTTTCGTATTTTGCTTTGTCTCTTTCTTTGTATTTGTCAGGATTTTGTTTTCTGTCTTCCTTTTTCCATTCACTATACTTTTCTGCTTGTTCTAATCTGTCTTCATCTGTTGCTATTGGATTTATTTGATTTAAAGTCGCTTTTAGTTGTTCTTTATATGTTCTTTCTTTCATTGATGCTTCTAAACGGTTTTCACATTTCAAATTAGATATTAAAACCATTTCAAAATTAATCCATCCTCCATGTTCACGAATAAATCGATATACATATTGATTGTAGTTTTTACCGTTTTCTTTCTCAATATTATTTTTATGAGCACATTTTCGTTTAACAAAATTTGTAGTATGTCCAACATAACAGTCTTTGATATTTAAATCTTTACAAACAATTTTATAAAAATGAGTATTAGAATAGTCCATAACCTTTTTTGGCATTATATAAGATTATATAAGATTTATTCTTTAAACATTATTTATCAGATATTCTTAAATATTGTGAAAAGTTTTTCATAAACATTTTATCTGGGTTCTTTTCTAAAAGGTTAATATATAAAAAACTATGCGGTTCATCAGTGGCAGTTTCATATATTTTATAAATTAATTTCTTGCTTTCGTGTAAATTATCGCTTCTAACAATTGCTGATAATTCATCTTGTAATATTTCTATCTCTTTGTAGTTTCTAACTTTATAATAAAACAAATGACTTATATTTACTCTAATAATTGGTGGCACGGTTGATGATTTTTGAAGACTGACAAGTGTTGATATTCCACTATGGCGACCTCTACAAAATAAAGAATTTAACAATTTGTTATTTCTTGTTATTGCTGGATTATCAGATACATCATCCAATATAACTAATATATTAAATAATTTCTTCGTTCCTTGTTTTTTCTGGTATTCAATTATTTTATTTTGAGTTTCTATAACTCTTTCTAAATCTTCAACATTGAACTCATCCCACCAACACGGTTCTTTATCAGTATCTACTTTCAAACCTTCTTTAATGTATTTTTTAACAGGCAACCAAATACTATCCAAATTTACTGATGGAGACCAGATAAAAATTCTTTCAAATGCACCTCTATAAATATCAAGTATCATTGATACAAGTAGGGTGCTCTTTCCAGAGCCTGACGGCCCTACAATCATCGCTCTCATCGGCAATTTAGGGACGACCTCGTGCTTACTTTGCTTAAAGTCAAATTTGATTTCATCAATTGGTTTTACATCAGGCATAATAAAATAATATTAAACATATTTAGAAAATAAATTATATTTATTATTGAATGGAACATCTTTTTTATGATATGCTGGTAGTGAATATCATAAAAACGGAACAGGTTTCCATTGCTTCAATCAGTAAGCATTGAAGCTAATTAGTTTGAATTAGTTTGAACCTCGCTTGCGTTGTCCAGTGCAATGAAAACTCCAAGTGCTGTGCCCCCATCAATATTCTATTATGCATGAAATAATAAGATTAAATAATTATTTCATCTTATTATTTATATGAATAGAAGTTATTCAGATTATATTGATATAATAGATGAAGTAGAGAATATAGAACAAGTGATAATAACTGACAACAGATGTAAGAAAGTATGCTTTTATACATTAGAATTAATAAAATTAGGAATACAATATATCAAAAATAAAAATGTAAATATTAATATAAATGGGAAAAAAGAAAAACAAAAAGAATAAAACAGATACTACAGTTTCTTCAACAGATGAAGACAAAGAAGAAGAAATTGTTAAAGAAACATCAGTTATTGAGTTTGAGTGTCCTATGTGTAAAAAAATATTACAAACGAAGAATGAATTAGAAATAAAAAATAAGGGTAACTGTAAATGCAGTTGTATACCAGTTGGTTTTAAAATAAGTAAAACAGATAAAAAAATGAATATTGATAAAACCAAGGACAGTATCAATCTAGAAACAGATGCGCATAATATTTCTATCAAATTTGGAAATGAAGCTACACACTCGGAAAATGGCGATAAAGAAACTCCGGAAACTATTAAACAAATGATGAAAATTTAGTACTTAAAGAGTAGATTTTACATTAAATCAATTTTATAAATAATTAAATATTTAAATAAATAATTATATAAATAAATATATATAGAAATGTCTGAAGTTGAGAATGATTCTATTTCTGAACTATCAAAGAAAATAATGACAGTTAGTAAAAATGTTAAACTGTTGTACGAGATGATAAAAACTATTGACCAGAAACTTGATGCAAAGGCAAACGAACCAAAAGATAACAATGAAGAGAAGGAAAAGATTGACAAAATCTTTGAAAAGAAAGGGATAGGCAGACCCAGCGGTGATTATGACACGAAGCGTAAAAAATATTGTGATATGTTAAATAAGGGACAAATCAAAAGTCCAAAAGAACAAACATTAGAATACTATAAGATTATTAAGGAAGATGATAAATATGTATATTTCTAAAACATTATCTAAATCATTCTAATAAACAATATGAATTTATTAGAATTATTTAGTGGAACTGGAAGTGTAGGAACCATAGCAAAGTCACTCGGTTATAATGTCATCTCATTAGACTTGAAAAATGCTGATATTAATTGTGATATTTTGGAATGGGATTATAAACAATTTGACAGAAACCATTTTGATTTTATTTGGAGCAGTCCCCCGTGCACTGAATATAGTGTAGCAAAAACTAGGGGAATTAGGAATATTGAATATGCTAATAGTATAGTTTTAAAAACTATTGAGATTATCAAATATTTTAATCCTAAATATTTTGTAATCGAAAATCCTCAAACTGGATTATTAAAAAATCAGGAGTTTATGAATGAGTTTGATTTTAAAGATGTTGATTATTGCAAATATGGATTTAATTACAGAAAACGCACTAGACTTTGGAATAACATTACGAATTGGACACCTAGAGATTTATGTAATAGAGATTGTGGAAAAATAAGGAATAATAAACATATTGAAACTGCGCAACGACTGCCATCAAAAACTAAAGCAGAATGGGGGGATAATTATGTAATACATAAGCAGGAAGATTTATACAAAATACCTGCTGAATTGATTTGTGAGATTTTGACGAGTTTGACGGATTAAGGAATTTGAGTTGGGGTTGGAGTTCAAACTTGGAATTTCTAGGTTCATCCAACGACAACACTAAAAATCACATTACAATAATGCAGGCGGGCAGGGTGCCCAAAAATGGCGGGCAGGCGGGCAGGGTGCCCAAAAATGGCGGGCAGGCGGGCAGGGTGCCCAAAAATGGCGGGCAGGAGGGCAGGGTGCCCAAGAATGGCGGGCAGGGTGCCCAAAAATGGCGGGCAGGGTGCCCAAAAATGGCGGGCAGGGTGCCCAAAAATGGCGGGCAGGGTGCCCAAAATGGCGGGCAGGGTGCCCAAAAATGGCGGGCAGGGTGCCCAAAAATGGCGGGCAGGGTGCCCAAAAATGGCGGGCAGGGTGCCCAAAAATGGCGGGCAGGGTGCCCAAAAATGGCGGGCAGGGTGCCCAAAAATGGCGGGCAGGAGGGCAGGGTGCCCAAAAATGGCGGGCAGGAGGGCAGGGTGCCCAAAAATGGCGGGCAGGAGGGCAGGGTGCCCAAAAATGGCGGGCAGGGTTTATGACTAGTAAAATAGTCCATAAACCTTACAATAAAAAAACATTGTAAGATTTATGTTTTGAAATTATGGGGATTTTGGGATTTGGGATTTTGGGAAAATGTATTTTGGGAATTTGGGATTTTGGGATTTGGGAATTTGGGATTTTGGAAAAATATATTTTGAAAATTTAGAAAAATATTTACAAAATTTATGTATCAAATCTTGAGTTGAGGTTCTGTTATGAAATGATGAAAAAATATTATGTGAATTGGTCGGTTGAGGGGATTTTATATTTTAGGATTTTGGAAAAATATATTTTGGGAATTTGGGATTTTGGAAAAATATATTTTTGAAAATTTAGAAAAATATTTGTAAAATTTATGTATCAAATCTTGAGTTGAGGTTCTGTTATGAAATGATGAAAACATATTATGTGAATTGGTCGGTTGAGGGGATTTTATCTAACTGGGGCCTGGCCTTTGGTAGGTGAAACGGGGGGGGGGTGGTGGTGTTTGGGTGGACTGGGGGATTTGGGGGGGTTGGTTTGGGGGTGGACGAGGGAAGGGGGCGGTGTGAGGCTGCCCCCGAATTCTCTGGGTTGGATTGGTTCAGATTTGGATTTGAACCACTGCTTGATTTGAAGGATATATGGGAAACCACCCCGGACGCCACCAAACCACCGGGCTCGAAGCCACCAGTTAGAGGCTTGTCGCCTGGTTCTGAAGCATGTTTGTTGTTCTCGGGCCCATAAAACCCTCCTCAGATTTACCCGCCAGAATTCGGTGAGTGAACTGAACTTGTCTTTCCTTTACAAATTACCTCATGGTAATGTGGTGCAACCAACTACTCAAAGGGCACTTGGCCCTTTTTCTATCCTTTGTGGGAGTCGAGTGCAAAAGTGCTGAAAACCCATTTGAACGGGGAAAAAGCAAAAGAGGGCTCTAGAAGGAGTTTGGTGGTTTAAACGTGTCACTACCTGTATAAGTCATTGAATCTTCATGGTTGCTGGCATAGGCTAGCATTTGTGGGAAGCTGAGCTCAGAAACGTGTCTAAACCGGGTGTTGTTCGCTCGACGAAGGCTGACTGGCCGTTCTTCGGGCTCTTGTCGTTGGCAAGCAAGCAAGCGGCACTGACGCCGCAGGCTGGCCGGAGTGTTCAAAGTCAGGCGTTTGCGCCGCATATATGTTTTGTTGGGTTCCAGATCATTCTTTCAAAAAGTCCGTTTCTCTTGCTGCAGGCGTGTCCCATTGCCTTTCGGATAAATCACTTGAGTTTTAACCACCCTCGAAATGGCTTGAGTTTGCATGGTGGTTTTCCCTCCAGCCAAAAGAGGGCTCCAATCAAAAGAAGACGAGCCTGAAAATTCGCCGAGGTGGTGGAGCATTTGCACATCAAGGGCATCGAGGAGATTCGGCCTCTGCCTATGCCTCGGATCCGTTGCATCCTGCGGGTCGGCAACCACATCTCCCTGGAGCAGAAGCTGCCGGTGAATTTCCGGTCCAAGCGGAAGTCCACGTGACTTGTCGAGACATATCTTTTGGCGATGTTTGCATATATTGGGCCGCAAAGGTGAGGGAGGGGGGGTGGTGGTGGTGGTGGTGGTGGTGGTGGTGGTGGTGGTGGTGGTGGTGGTGGTGGTGGTGGTGGTGGTGGTGGTGGTGGTGGTGGTGGTGGTGGTGGTGGTGGTGGTGGTGGTGGTGGTGGTGGTGGTGGTGCTGGTGGTGGTGGTGGTGGTGGTGGTGGTGGTGGTGGTGGTGGTGGTGGTGGTGGTGGTGGTCGTGGTGGTGGTGGTGGTGTGAGATTCGAGCCCTTAGCAAGCAAGTTACGTTTTCCGTGGTTTTCTTTGGGTTGTTTCGCTTTGGTTCACTTTGGTTTCACTTTGTTTTCAAGCATACAGGTACCTGTTTCACTTTGGTTGTTTCGCTTTGGTTTTTCTTTGGTTTCACTTTGGTTTCATTTTCAATCAACGTGAAACCAACAGGTTTCACTTTGCTTTTCTTTTGGTTTCGCTTTTTGTTTTTTCCTTCGGCCCAGCTGACTTTGCATTTGCCGAAACTTCGGGCTGGGATCGATCCGAGGCCTCAGCTCCTGTTGAGCACGGACGCCTGCAGTCTGCTGGGCACGGCGGCCTCCAACTTCCACCACGCCCGGCGCGAGGCGACTTTTTCGGTGGGCGCTGGATCGGTGGATCGGTGGATCGGTGGATTTGGGACTCGAAAAGGAGCGACTCATTGACTTGCACCTTTGGGATCCTTTGTTGAGAAGCTGATTTCAGAAACAAAGCCCAATTTGAAATGAATGAATGGATTGGTTCTTTGGCTCCGTCGACTCCATAGCTTAGCTTTTTGCTTGCATTTCCCCCTTTTCCACAAGACGTCCCCTTCACACTTCTCTCCCCGCCCGCCTCCCGGGCCATAGCGCTCGACAGGTGCGGCGGCTGCTGGCCACGGAGCCGAAGGAGCGGCAGCGCTACGACCGCCTGGTGAACTGGACCTGCGAAGGAGCCGCTTCGCGGAGGAGCGGGGCTGGCCTCGCCTCGGAGAAGCCATTCAAGGGGGTTTTGGCCACGGCATGGGGTGAGCGCTTGCTCAGCTCATTTTTTTTTGGGTGATAGACGGTGTGGTTTCCACCACATGTGGTTGGAACAAGCTCAGTTTCTTGGTGTTTAGCCCGTGGTTTGAAGCACATTTAGTTTGATCAAGCTTCATTTGGAAAGGGGGAACAGGGCTTGGTCGTTCAGATCAATTTTGACACCTGAGGAGTCTGTCGCCCGGCCAGTGCCAGGATCTGAGCCTGTCGCGGCTTGGCGGTTCCCTGCCATACCCAATTTTGGGCGTGACCTTTTTCGAGTTGGTTCAATTGGTGAAGCCAGGTTCACTTTGGTTTCACTTTGGTGGTTTCGCTTTGGTGGTTTCGCCTTGTTTGTCAGCTTCACTTTAGGAATCAACAAACAAGTGGGTTCCTTGCCAACGAAAAGCGGGTTCCCACCCAACAAAGACACCATGCGCTTGCGGGGACTCGCGATTGCTTTGAACCACTGTTCGGAGCCAGTTTGTATGATGTGTATTGGGAAAAACCGATCAGTTCAAAACCGAGCTGGCCCTTTTGGGTTTTCCAATTTCGAGCTTCCATCTTTGCGTAAGGTGGGACCTTGAGTGGTTTTCCAGTGGGTTCCCAGTCCTGGCCTCGGTGTTTTTGGGGGGAGGAGCCGTCGGTTTCAGGCAGTGCCTGGGCCTCGACGGCACCTTGGCGGTGCCCGCCTGCAGGCTGCAGCCCCGGGCGCTGGGCGGCCTACGGCTGCGGCGGAAGATGCGACTGGACGCCACCCGCGTCAGCAGCTGGGTGGACCAGGCCGATGGAGCCCAACAAAAAGGGGTCTTCTGCTGTGTTCCGCTTGTTTTGGCCTTCAAAGCCAGCCCAAACCAAAGCACACTCTTGGCCCTTTTCGGAACATCACCTTGTCACCTTTTGTTCCTTGGACGGGACGCAGGCCCCGCCGTTTGATCCGGTTGACGATTGGTGTAGGTTTCATTTTGCTCGCACAGGGCGAGCGCCTCTTCCGAGTCTTCGTGGAGAGGCACGGCCTGTTCCTCGCCTTGTGGGCCGCCGCGCAGCCCGAGCTGGCGCCTGTGAGGGGCGCCACAGCCGGAGCTGAGGCGGAGGAGAATTGGAGCCGGTTGAGAGTGGGTGGTGGACCTTTTAATGTTCAGTTGCATTTTTGATATCCACCTGTTCGGGCCCTGAAGTAGAATTCACACCCGTGTTGTATGGATGGCACAAACTCCGGTCACTGGGCGATTCAAACCCTTCCGACATGTTAAGACCTGTTTCAACTATCTGCGTTGGTTTCCGCCAAGCTCCTCGGAAATCGTGGACCCGCTTTGGGTTGGCATTCAAAGCGAAACAAAAGCGGACCCTTGCCATTTTAGAGGACCACATCCTATTCTGAGGACCCCCTCCCCGCCTCAAAGAAAAAAAGCAACAAAACACGAGGGGGCGTCCACCTTGGGTTCCAACCAAATCCAAGGATCCGCCTTTTTCAGGTCTCCCTCTTCCCCCGCTTTTTCTTCGCGCTTTTTGCCAGGAGGCTGAGTGGCCAGACCCCGAGGAGGTGAAGCTGAGGGAGACCATGTTCGACGTGCTGCACAGCTTGCAGCAGGAGATCTCCTGGGACATCTGAGATCAGCTGAAAGGAGAAGACCTCGGGGCCTTGGCCGAGGCGAATGCCCTAAAACTGGGCTGCTTCTCAACTAAACATAGGTGCTGTGCCTAGCAAAAAAAGCGAGCAAGGTGGATGTCCTAAATGGGCTTTTTCTCAATTAAAAATGGGAGCGGTTTCCTAAAAAACGGCAGGGGCCTTTTTGGTGTCCCTTTGAATGCCAACCGAAAAGGGCTTGCCATTTTGAGAAACCGCCAACTATTGCAAAGTTCAGCAACCATCAACCGCAACGGCGAGGACAATTCCGGATCTCCCGGTTTCCTTGTTCCGTTGCAATACTTAGGGCATCCGCCGTAGCTCCGACCAATCAAATATGTCTGTCGGCCTGCGAAGTGCGCGGGAAACTGCGCGCGCGCCCGTTGCGGGCTTGGTGCTGCCGAGGCAGGCAGTGAATTTTCATCTCCAGGTGTCACATGATGCAAACGGGGTTTCAGTTTTTGCTTTATCAGTTTTTGGCTTTAGCTGGTTATCAGTCACGTTTGAGGTGACTGGATCCTTTGAAATCGACGTTATCACCAGACCCTTCAGGCTGGGCTCACCAGGACTCGGCCTTCCCAGGGCCGGCGCCTCGGAGTCCGTGGGTGATTCAGTTAGCGCATAGTTTTGTGGTCAGGCCTAACCTGTCACCATCTCAGAACCGAAGATGTGAAAAAACGAGCAAACAAACAAAACAAAAAAAAACGGAAAGGTGCGCGCAGGTGTGAACAAATGGGACGGTCATTTTTTTGGTGGATCCCCCAAAATGGTGGTTTTCCTTTTGGGTTTCCTTTAAAGCGACCCAAAGAAGGGTACCTAAAAGCCTGCGACACCAAAATTGGGGGCCCTTGACAACTCCAACCACGATCGACGGCCCAGGCCGGTGCCGGCTTACGCGGGTCTGGAGGCTATGGTATCCCAGGGTGAGACAGGCGCAGGGGGGAAGGCGTTCGCAGATGCGGTCTACGATCAGCTTGACAGTTGGGTGAAAGTAGATGGTGCAAAAGAAGAACCAAGTTTGGTTTAGCCACGCCCTGACCCACAGAAGCGGGATGGTGCCATCTATTTTCATCCCCGAGGTTGTCCTGCGGAATTTCCTGTAGGGTTGTGTAGCCAGTTGCTCCGCTTACTTCGCTGCTTCGCCCTTCAGGTGCGCAGTGCAGCTCGGGGTCTCCTTTCACTCAGCGCCTCGGAAAGAAAAGACGCCCAGGGCTCGTCTTTTCTTGGAGCCCTTTCTTGGCGTTTTACAGGGCTGTCATTTTCGGGGGTCCGATTCCTTTTTCAAGACGTTTTTGTCCCCCCTTTTGGATTTTTGAGCTAGATACCTACAGGTTTCTCTTGGGGGTTCCAGGACAATTTGGGTTTCCATGTCCGGGTTGGCCGTTGGCCTGACCAAGAGCTTGGTTCCTTCTTCTCGTGAGAAGAAAGGGACCGACTGGCTTCCGTTAATTTGAGAGGCTTCGGCTTCCCTTCAAACCATCCATTTACGGTTCGGCTTCCCTTCAGGGGTTCCCTTCATTTTTTTGACCCGCAATCTGAATCCCCGGTCCGATGCTTGAAAAAGCCGTGAGGTGGTCCACTCCCATGGCTTCGGAGGCACCGCCCATCTCCTCGGCCGCGTGGGGAGCCCTGGGGATGGAGCCGAGGGGGTTCCCCAAAAAGACCAAAAGGGGACCCCCAGAAAAGAAGGCCAAAAGCCGACTTTTCCTTCCGTTTTTTTTTTTGGGGGGGGGGCGGAAGCAGGATGTGGTGTCAAGTTCTAAGGGAACCTCTTGTGGGTCTCAGAGCCGACTTTTCTTTGAAGTTGCGGAGACTATCTTTAAAACTGACTTGTACAACAGGCAGGATGACAAAAACCGCCAGGTCCCGGTCATCGTGGTCGACTCCCACAGCCAAGGCCAGGCTGGGTCCGAGCTCTGATTTTTCCATGAAGGGGCAAGGGGGTCAGGTCCAGTGCAGTGGACTAGAACTTGTATATATCCTCACTTTCCCTGTTTGGTGGACTAAACACTTTTTCCGAAGAGCAGTTTAGTCTTTGGTTACTTGTTCTGACCAACACAAGTGAGAGAGCCTCTGACCTTCGCACCTGCAAAGAAAACATACACCTGAAAACACTTGCTTGACAGATGCTTGCAAAATAGGCTTGCCGCCTAGCTCCGCCAAGCGAAGCGGCATTCAAATCCAACCTAAGGGGGCGTCATGAGGGGATCCTCAAACGGCCCTTGGCTTAGGGTTGTTCCCCCACAACACCCTTTTTCAAGGCCTTCAGGCCGTTTTGGGGTTCCCTGAAAAGCTTTCCTGCCCTGGGGTGTCCATAGGTTTGACGCCTTTTCTCTGTGTGGCGGGACTCCAGTGGCTTTGGATGAGTGGCAAACTCACCAAGCTCGGGTTTCGCCAGGTTAGAGCAGGTTTTGCGTTTGCCTCGCGAATCGAATAACTCAGGTCAGGCCGAAATGTAGGGGGGGCATCCATCCGAGGTCTATCTCCCATTGGTCGGGCGCTCAGATCTCTCCATCCCTCCCCCCAAGGAAAACATGGGATGGTATGTACCATATACCCTCCATATACTCCATATAGTGGCTGGGGATGGTATCTCCCACATGTCGCCCCTGGAGGTAGCTTGGGCAGTGGAAATCTTATCTTCAGAATGTGGGTGTGTCCTTTCTTGCGGGAAACCATAATAAAACCACTTTTGCTTGGTTTCAAAGGGACACCAAAATCCACATCCACCATGAGGGCCCCTTTTCCCATGAGCTCAGGATCCCACCAACCCTTGGGCGCAAGACGTACTGCGCCTCTGTGAAAAGCATGGCCAAAACGTTGCAGGCCGGATCCGTCCATTCGTCCAGTCGGCCAAAATCGATCAGATTGTGGCGGATTGGTAGACCCCTTTTCGGTATGCATGACGGAAAATTGGTCCCGATCCGGGACCCCATTTGGAACTGTGGATGACCGAG
>CAUJNA010001916.1:0-50967 GCA_963377175.1 Effrenium voratum | reverse complement strand
CAAGATTAGACTTGTCAACCACCCCTGACTCTGCCACAGACGCCTCAAGACGCGCCAACAACGCACGGGCGGCGGCGCGTGATTCTGACGCTTTCTCTACTTGTTGTCTAGTCGTTATTCTAGTCGTTATTCTAGTCGTTATTCTAGTCGTTATTCTAGTCGTTATTCCACGAAACCACATAACTCACAGGTATTCATGATACTTGGCTATGGCTTGAAAGGAAATTTGCCTTTTCTTATCTTTCAATACTCTGAGATTGAGCGATCTGGGAAAACGCTTTGAGGCTTCCGGAACTCCAAGACTAGAATACGGGACAGAATAACGACTAGAATAAACTACTAGAATAACGACTAGTTGCGACTATTCCCGGATCTGCGAACTGCGGCCCAGGCTGCACATTCAAGCGCTCGCTGCTGCCACAGCAGCATCACACTGCGCTGCGCCGGACGCCCCACAAGCGGCCCTGAATCTCGGGCCGCGCAAAGGCTTGCAAATCGCAGCCACGCACCCGGGGCCTTGCCAGTTGCAACTCTCAGCGCTTCTGCGGCAGCTGTCCAGCGAAACCGTTGGCCCAGCGCCGCTGAGCTTTCTGGGCTTGCCACACGCAAGGGCGTTGAGCGAGCGCGCTCCAACACGCTGCCGTAACCCTCCGACTGCGCCTTTCTGCAGCCCGTTTTATTTCTGCAAAAAGAAACGGCCCCATATCTAGGGCCGCAGCCCGCACGACCTGCGGCCCACTTCAAGCTTTTGCAACCGAACACGGCCGCCTTGACCAAAGCCTCACGCGTTACGCGCACTGCGCTGCACGCGCGCCCAGAAACAACACGCTCTCTCAGCCGTCTTCAAATATCCGGGCTTGCACCGTGGAGGCCCCTGCCACACAAGATTGAGTGTTGGAACACACGCCGCCGCCCCCCCTCTTCTCCCACTTTCAATGTTGCATGGAAACAAGCGCACAGGCAACTTTTGCACTTGTCTGAAACACAACATTGAAACGCAAGACAGCGGGGAGGGGGAGCGAGCTCAAGACTAGACTTGTCAACCGCCCTCGCCTGCCACAGCGCCTCAAGACGCGCCAACAACGCACGGCGCGTGACTCTGACGCTTTCTCTACTCGTTGTCTAGTCGTTATTCTAGTCGTTATTCTAGTCGTTATTCTAGTCGTTATACTAGTCGTTATTCCACGAAACCACATAACTCACAGGCCAAGACGGGCTGTCCAGACGTTATTTAAGAACCGGTTCCGGCACGGAGAGGTAATAAGAGCTGACCCCGGCACAGCACGGTTTTTTGGCTGCAAAGTTGGGGGATGCGAGGCTGCATGACCCTACAATTTGCTTGCCATGCGCGACAAGACCAAACAAGTTTGAGCCAAATCGATATGGTTTTTCCCAGAAGAACCATCCACGACCCCAAGTAAAACGTGAAACATGGTTGAAACTCAGCCTACCAAGAAGCAAGGACATGATTTCGACATGTCTCATTTCAATTTCTAAAGGTGTGCCTGCGTTATCACTGAAAAGTCCAAGAATGTGATGGTTGGAAAAAAAGTGGGGGCTAGAATGCAGCAAAAGCACAGCGCCGCTGGCGCAATTTTCCATTTGATCATTGCGCACGCCACCGCATGCACGCATGAATGGCGTACCGCTCGAGCGTGTGACGGGACATGTGTCGAGGGTGCGCTCTTTGAGCAAGAGTCTTTGCTCTGAACACAAAATCCTCATCCAAGTAATTTGCACTATGGCGCAAATTCCGGGGCAAAGTCATGTATATGGCATGCCCCAGCATGTGGCATTTCGGACGAAGATGCCACCTGAAAAGACCGCCCTGGGACGCTTCGCGCGCCAATGTGTCAGCGCACGCACGATACGTGAGATAAGCTCTCTCAAGCTCAGCGCAAGCTTGCGGTGACATGATCCGAGGCTCCTTGGCCATGATTACTTCCATGCAGGCCAGTGCGCCGATGCACCCTTGACGGTGTGGAGCATGGCCAAACTGACGTGTGACACTTTGCGCCAAGCTTGACGCCCAGAGCAACATATAGCGAGCTGCCGTCGCTGACAATTGTCTCTGTGATGGTTCTGGAAACTTGCCAGGGGCCGGCTGCAAGTACTTCGATGTAAACAATTTTCTCGCAGCACGGTCACGGACGCCTTCGGATTCGCACCAAGCCCTGTACATGTCGTACAGCACTGCTAATCTAGAGTCACGGCTGTTGCCTGCCAGAAAGCCTTTGTCGGTGTAGTCCAGTAGGAGGCTGCAAATTGCGTCTGGGGCCAGAGCCAAATGCGTGATGTGCATGACGTCCGGGTAGATACCTGGGCCGGCGATGAAAAAGCACACAAGGTGTATGTGCTTAAACTTATATCGTTTTTTGTACATACACCTAGGCATAAACACACATGCGCGCATAACATATATATATAGAGAGATCAATGCGTTTTCCGCCAAGTCTCGTGATGGGTCAAAGCCCTCAATTGTTGTCAGGGGGGATCGCCCATGCAATTGTTCGAACTCGTCTTTTGTCACAATCCTTAGGTCGCAGAAAGAGGGGCACCTTTTCAGCCTGTCATCTCAACGCGTTGCATTTGAATTTCCCAAAGAACGCAACCAGATCCGCAGTTTGTTGCTGTCTAGGCTCGGGGTATCCCTTTCGTGAGGTCCATACACAGTGAACAGTTTGTTAACATCATTTTCCTCCAGTGTTGGCCGATCTGTAACCCACCGCAGGCAATCCTTACGATGGGGCCCAGCAACCCATTGATTCGCAACTGCAAACTTGGACACGCAACTCGATTCCAAGGTTCGCAGTAAAAGCAGCACATCTTTTTCCCAGCGTGCCTTGTGAGGTTGAAGACGGCCCTGACGTAATCCTGGTCCATTTGAACTCCTTCCAAAATTGCCCGCCAACCATTTGCCAAAATCGGTTGGCCGGCTCTTTGCATCCGCGCATCATCAAGGGGCGACCCCCAAGGATCAGTGTGTGGATGGATGCCAGCGCCTGTCAGTCACCCTTTTAAACCGCTTCGAAGATGCACAGTTTCATGATACTGCTGATGGGAAGCAGAGCGCGTTGAAGCTCCACGCAACCACTTCCAGTATCTTTTCTCGGGCACTAGCTGGGGCATACGTAGTGTTCACTACAGTTAACCTAGGCTGTGGTTTGCACCTGTGATGGTCGACATGGCGTCATGCGCACACACACACACACTCACTCATGCACGGACGCAACAGGCGCGCACACACAATCACAGACTCACACACACACACACTCACACACTTGACAGGCACGCACGCCTGTGCAGCACGCAGGGCAGTGACACGAATGCATGGGATCGAGAGCACACTTGTGCGCGCGCATGGGTCAGTGCAGCCATGCTGCAGCACCCGGCTGTCCATCGTGGCTGAGGAGCTCGAGGCAGGGAAAATGATTGTCAGCATCTCGAACTTTTGCTTACCTGAGCCGCGTCAACCCGATTAACATGAGCCCGCTAATGACATCCATTCACTGATCAATGAGGGCTGCACGCATGGCCTCACATCCATCCCCGTAAATCCGCAGAGGAATCACTTTGTTCAGATCTACTGAAGGGTCCTAAGTTTCAAGCAAAGGCGAACACCGCAAGATCAGCAACATGAAAAGGCCCAAGGTTCTCCCAAGATTGGATGGCTCTGAAACCATGGCTTGCCTTTGTCCACCTCCCAGAAAGTGGCTAAGTCCTCACGCATGGCGGTTTCAAGAGGTATCACGAGCGTTTTGTTTCTGAGTCCTTGAAGCCTGTAGCCAGGCCTATATGCCCAGTTGAACTCATACAGGCTAAGATTTCGTGAGGGAGCAGCAGGAAATGCGGCATGCTGGTTGGCATCTCTCCATGCATATCATCATAGCGGCAAGGGATCTCAATCCTTAGATGATGAATGCTAGCCCATCAAACGTTGAAGTCTTGACTGACAAGGGTCTGAAAAAGGGGAGGCAGCACCTGTCCTTAGCGTGTCAACAAGGAGAAGCATTTCAAGTTGAACCTGTAGCCAACTGACATCTGTCAGAAACCAAACATAGCGTGGGGCAGATTGAGTGTGTCACTTTTTTTTTGTGTGCATGGAGGTGTCGCCAAGCAACTCCAAACCTGGGATGATGTCCATTTCCAAATCACAGGGCCAACGCCCCTTGAAGAAGATTTCGCCCTCAACATCTCTGCAAGTCTCAGCACCTCTTTCCTTAGACAAAGGCAAGTAGCATATTCCACCCTTGTCCTGCACCAGGTGAAGCTGAGAGGCGGCACCAGCGAGTGCGGCACAGAGTCGAAGCGACCTAGGCAGAGGAAAAACGCGTTAGGTCAAGGATCGTTTTGTTAAGGGGCCCCCGCAAGCCATCGACTGAATGCGGCGAAGGTTAACCTGGCACGGTTTCAACATGGTAAGACAAACCGTCCGTGATTCAGCATTGCTCTCCCTTGCCCAGCATGTCAAACAGCTCTTCCAGTGTGTCATGGACAAGGGCTCGGATCGATTTCTCCATGGCACTGTTTATACAGGGGTCAAAGGGACATGCGCTGCAAACCTAAAGTATCACGATTTACATGGCTGGGTCGACTTGGGACTTGTTTGAAAAGGGACCTGCGCTGTTGAGTCTGGGGCAAAAAACAATCGGCAACGCCAAATGGGTTGAACGCTTTTTTTGTTGGGGCGAGGCTTGAACATAGATACCTTCCTTGAGACACGCATGCGCCAAGGTATGGCTTTGCTGGAGCTGGCAGACACTGCCACTGGCGCCCATCGCGCAGTTGCTTGGATTTCCGCACTGGTTCGGCCCGCATTGTTGCAGGGTTCCGCGCTGATCATATTGATCAGAAACCCCATGGTTGCAAACTCGATCGGCTGAGGCGTTCAAAGGAACTTTTCTCATTGGGAAATGAACTGCTGGTTGGTTGAGATGTGATTTACATTGTGAACTCGCCCCAGGCAACAGTGTTTGCAACAGACCCAAAGTTAAATGCCATGATCTGATGCGGTGACATCGATCACCAGTCCTGCTCATCATCCTCTGGCCACTCCTCCATGTTAGAAGGCTCACACTTGACAGCCATCGCCGGCGCAGACTTAGCCTTTGCCTTTGATTTCGCCTTGGCCTTGGGTTCCTTCTCCTTCTTCCTTTTTTCTGCAGCAAGTCCTCAGTAAAGCATAGGTAAAATGATAAAGTGCGGATCAAGTGCTTTTGTTCTCAAACAAAACAAGTGCAGCGAAGAGGCGGCGCTCGTGTGCAGTCACTATGGCTTCGGCTTCTCTCACAGTTGCTTGCCAAGCCTACAAGCTCAGGAATTTTGCGTCGAGATGGGCCAGATTGAGCGGCCGGCCGTGCCTCGGCCTTTTCCAGCACAGGCTGGAGCTCAGCAATGAGCTGGGGCAAGGGCTTGGACTGAAAGATCTCGCCGTTGATCCTGAACAAGAACTGAATTTGAACCCCCCCAAAACCAAAAGAAGTAAATGTCCTCTGAACTGCGGATTCTGCAGCCTTGTAAACGCTCCCCAAACTCTGCACAGTGGCCTGCAGTAGCAGCTCTTAAGTGTTCATACTCGTTTGTCACCCACGCCTCTTGGTTGGAGATCCCACTGGCTGTAAGCTTTTGGGCCGCATCCCGAGCTTTGTTTCCAGTGGTCGTGATACTGGCAGGCAGGCGACAGGTTTGACACGTCAAACGGTTTCTGCACTAGGGATGCCACTTTTTAAGTTGCTTCCTGAAGTCCTCGAGCTGTTGGTCTTCAGCGGATTTCCCCTGCCAAGCGATGCAAAGGAGAAAGGTTAATAAGGGGTGAGGGGCCTTGCCATCTTTGATTGCCTTCGCCTTTGGTTTCTTTGTGTGCTTCTCGTTGGCCGGGGCAGGACCAGACATGTCCGAAAACAGAGCTGCTTGGGATGTCAAGTGATCCCCCATTGCTTGGCGACAAGCTCGGTTTGTGCCAACGCTCTGTGTTCCTCGCAAAGAGGTTCCCACAGTGCTGCTCACACCGTCCGTCCGCTCGATGCACTTGAACACCCGGTATATCCGTCTTTTGGCATTTGTGGGATCCTTAGGTCATCAAACATGAGTATTTGGGTGTGGGCCAAAAATAACTACCAGAAAAAACTAATGAATGGACACGTGGTGATGTGATTTGACCCATACCTGTTTCAATCTGCGACATGATTCAAAACTCAATTGCACTGCAGCGGCAACGCAAAGTAAGGAAGAGGCTTGTGGGTGAGGGAGTCCGGCTTGTTCTGAGCATCATGCACGTGTTGGTCGGAACATCTTGTTTGCAATGATGCGGGGCCCTGGCTTTTGACCACCATCTCGAGGAGCCACTTGCGGTCTTCTTCCTTGTGGTACATCTCCTGCGCGGGCATGGTGTTGCAACAAGCCAAACATGTTTGAACCAGGACCTCAAGCTCATTCAACGGCAACTCAATGAACTTGTTCTTGCTTTTGCTTTCGGCTTGCCTAGCTAGTCATTGTGAAACACCGGAGGCACCGAACGATTAAGACGAGGGCCGTGTGTACCAGGACTCAACCTGCATGCTCTCCATGGACGGGTCAAGGAGCCAAGTCTTCAAGAATTCGAACCTGAGTTTGTAGTGCAACACATGTTGGTTCCAACAAATCTTCTTAGGCCAAGACGTTGCGGCAGGGGTTGTGGCGTTGGTCCATTTCTCAAACACCCCCGGCTTCATCGTTGAGCCGGATTTTGACATGGACCTCTTGAGGGCTTCGCGTTGCCTTTTCCTCTCTTGTGTTGGGATGTCTTCCCAACATGTCAGTTGTGAAATTTGCTCTTTCTGTTCGGCTGAAAGAACTTTCACCCGCTTCACACGGCCGCCTGTGTCACGTTCGGCAAGCGGGCTAACCAGCGGAGCGCCCGCCCCGTCGCTGAGGAAGCTCACGCTCTTCAACATCGACGGCGTCCCCGGAGGCGAGGGCGTTGACCTGCACAGGGCTGGAAAGAACGAGGCAAATGATTGGGCCCAAACATATGCACAATTAAGCGGCGCACCCATCCTTTTGCGACAGCTCCTGAGCAGTTGGTAGAAACATGTTGCACACGGATACAGTGCTATTGACTGTCCTCCCACGCACGCTTCCGCGGTGGCGGTGTCTGTGTTGAGTCCTGCGGCGAATGTCGGAACCGCTTGACTGTGATGCTGTACACAACTTCAACATCGGCCTGTGACGGGCTCCATGCGGGCGTAGCGCCCCAAGTTGAATCGCCCCAAGTTGAATCGCCCCAAGTTGAGTCGCCCCAAGTTGAGTCGCCCGAAGAGGGCGCTTCAGGCATGTGGTTGTGCTTGAAGGCGTCGGCCTTATTGCGTGCGCGTGGCATGGCCTTGACTTCAGGTTCATTGTTGGGGTTCGGGTGGGGCATCTCCTTGGCCTCGGGCTTGCCCGCAACCTTGTGGACACCTTGGTAGCGCCACGCGTTGTCCATGTGGTCCGCTTTGGTCTCGGTCTCGGTCTCTTTGTTGTTGTGATTGTAGTTGAAGGTCGCATTGTCCTTGTCCCGGTGCATCCAGGTCTTGCCTACATCTTTGCCCTTGCCCGTGCTCTTGCCCTTGCTGTTGCCCTCGTCCATGGCACTGATGCCCCCAGCGGCCTTGCTGTAGTGAGCGCCCCGGTCGTAGTCTGTCTTGCCCTTTGCCGTGTCGCCGGCGTCCTGTGTGTTGGGCTCCACGTTGCCCTCACCCTTGCCCACGCGCTTGCCCTTGCTGATGCCCTTGCTCGTGTTGCCACCGACGGAGTCGTGGTGGTCGTCCTTCCCCAAGCTCTTGCCCTTGCCAACGCCCTTGCTGACACCCTTGTTGATGCCCTTGCGATCCGCAGTCTCCACGTTCTCGGAGTCCTGGTTGTGGTCCGCGCCCATGTTCTTGCCCTTGCTGATGGTCTTGCCGACGCCCTTGCCATTGATGGAGTCCTGGTTGCCCTTGCTTGTGCCATCGATGAAGTGCTGGTTGTGGTCCGCGCCCGCAGTCTTGCCCTTACTGATGCCCTTACCCTCGTCGTTGGTGGAGTCCTGGTTGTGGTCTGCGCCCACAGTCTTGCCCTTGTTGACGCCCTTGCCCTTGCCGTCCGTGGAGTCCACAGTCTTGCCGTTGCGCTTGCCCTTACCATCCATGTGCACGCCCACGGTCTTGCCCTTGCTGACGCCCTTGCCCTTGCCGTCGATGGAGTCCACAGTCTTGCCGATGCCCTTACCGTCCATGGAGTCCTGGTTGTCCGCGCCCACGGTCTTGCCCTTGCTGACGCCCTTGCCCTTGCCATCGGTGGAGTCCACAGTCTTGCCGAAGCCCTTACCATCCATGGAGTCCTGGTTGTGCACGCCCACGGTCTTGCCCTTGCTGATGCCCTTGCCCTTGCCCTCGAAGGAGTCTTGGTCCACGTTCTTGCCCTTGATGCCCTTGCTGGCGCCCTTGCCGTCCTGGCCATCGGTGAAGTCCTGGTTGTGGCCCTTGCTTGCGCTCTTGCCCTTCCTGGTGCTCCCATCAAATGATGAGTCCTGGTCCGAGCCCATGTTCTTGCCCTTGTTGATGGTCTTGCCGACGCCCTTGCCATCGATGGAGCTGTGGTTGTGGTCCTCGCCCACACTCTTGCCCTTGCTGATGCCCTTGCCCTTTCCATCGATGGAGTCCTGGTTGTCGCCCAAAATCTTGCCCTTGCTGATGCCCTTGCCGATGGCCTGGTCGTGGTCCGCGCCGGTCTTGCCGTCGATGGAGTCCTGGTTGTGGCCCACGCCCGCGTTCTTGCCCTTGCCGCCCTTGCTGCTTGCGCCCTTGACGGAGTCCAGGTTGTGGTCCACGCCCATGCTGATTCCCTTGCCGTAGTTCTCATCGTCAGGCTTGCAGTTGTTCACCCCCCTGCCAGTGCCTTTGCCCTTGGTCGCCGCGTTGACCTTGCCCTTGCTGAAGAGCTTGCCTGCGGTTTTGCCCTTGGAGCCCCCACCCTTGTTGACGTCGCTAGTGTCCAGGTCGTGGTTGCCCTTGCCTACGCTGAGCGTGTTGTCTGCGAGGGTGCTGGCTGTGCTGTGTGCGTCCACACTGTCAGGATCAGAAGCGGTTTGGGAGCTAGAGTCGTCGCGAATCTCGAAGGGCTCGCTCCGCGGCTCCGCCTCAAGGGGGGCGTCCCACTCCTCCCACCGCCCATTGATCCACCCTGCGCAGCGGCGCATGGCGCGCTGCACCTAACAGCAGTGCAGATTTGGGCCTTGCAGCTCTAGAGCACGAGCAACTCCAAGCACTTCCACCTACCCCCCCCCCGGCACGGCACGGCACGAAAATATGTGGTAATAAGATACTGGTGGCACGCCGGGACACGTTCTGGCACGTTTTTTCCAGGGGTCCATTTCTCCTCTCGAACATCCTGACATTGAATGACTTGGCAAGGATGGCACGTTTTTTGAGGGGGGTTACACCTTGTTTTGGGGATTTTTGGGGAGGATCGATGTTGTGCGTCCCTGACCAAGTGGATTGTAGTTGAAACACAACCCTGATTGAAATGAAATGATTAAGGGGCTGGTTAGCGTTTACAGTTTGATCAGGCGTTCAAGCTGCCTCGCCCCAATAGTACTGACCCCTTATCTCACATCTCACACCAGTGTTGAATTGAGGGTTGATGGGAATATGTCTCGGGGGTTTCCGGGTGGAGTTGTTGAGAACAAGAGTTGATTCTTGCTGTGCTTGGTTCGAAAGTGAATATGTCGAGGGTTGCCAGGTGATGAGAACATGCTGGACTAAGGGGTTGACTATCTTGTTTGCGCTTCATGAGTCTGGTTCAAACAAGATCACCCTTCTAGCAAAAACCACTTGTCTCGCATGTCACATCGATCATGATAACACGATGGGCTAGGGGTTGATTCCTGACTCATGTCCTCATCAATTCCGGGAACCTTCAACATGTTCACACCAACGATCAGCTGCCCTTTTCCCCCAAAGTCTGTGCCAAGCCTGGGCCCACTCATCCGACCACGCCCTCCAGGCCGCTGTCGCTGTCATCATCATCGGTGTCCTCGAAGGCCATCCCGCCATCAGCAGGCACTGCTCGGGTGTCGTTCGCCACCCGCTCCTTCACGAGCCGGGCTACCTGGGACGGGCCGCCAAGTGTTGTTTTGGGGCTGGGGAACAACATAGTGGCTTGTTTTCAATGTCAAGGTTGGTTTGAGGGATACCTTGCAACTTTGTTTGGCTGATGGTTTCTCCCAAGGGTATCCCGAGGCTTGAAACATTCCCATACTTGACAAGGTTATCAAGGTGTCACTCAAGGAACCCACAACCTAAATTGGTTTGACATGAGGCACCATTGAGTTCCTTCGAAGGCTGCAAGAAAAGCTGGTGTTCAAAAGCCTCCAATCCCACCTCTTTCAGAAAGACTTCAACCAAACAAGTTTGAGCAGTAAAAGGGTGCTGAACCAAGACAGACAACCGCAGTGTTGTTCTACAGTTAGCATTAGGCCCACATCCAACGATTCTTTGTGGCAAGTAGCGGTGAGTCCAAGTTGACCCGGATAAGCTTGCGTTTGTTTCAAATGCAAAGATCCAGCCTTGGCGTCGCGCGTGCATGTGCATGTGTGTGTGTGTTGTGTCATTCAGGGATGCAATCAACTGAGATCAAAGCAATTCGGGACTTCCCCTTCGAATCCGTATACCGTCTCACAGTCTCGATCTTGAGAAACGACTTGATGCGTTGCAGCGCGTGCCTCTTCACTGGGCATAGGACACGATGCAGTTCTCCCAACCATGGGGCCGTGCCCCACGGCACCACCTCGCAGAAATGTTGGCATGGCAAACTTTGAAACACAAGGCTCACCATGAACCACAAGGCTCACTGTACTCAAGCAAGCGACCGGTTTCAGGGTCAAGGACCCGTAGGCCCCCAGCATCACAACAACCCGCTTGGCCCCGTGCTTCAACAGCCGTTTCTGAGCGCGAGTGGCGGATTGCATGCAAAAGCCAAGTCTGTGTGCGCATGTGATGCCCTAACATCAATCTAGCAATGCCCAGGGTCCTGCAAGCAACGGTACTGCCAAAGAATACTGCTTTGAGGATTTTTGATGACATAAGACACCCCTTTTCGCCAGTTGTATTCGATCCTGAGCTTCCAAGCAAGACAAACTAGACTGTCAAACGTCAAAGGGGTTTTCACACAGATCTAGACCAAGGCGCAGGTAGGCCAGCCTCCGTGCCAACCGGTTTGCTTCTGTAACACTTCGATATTGTTCGCATCCTGCCATGGGTCGTTCGAACAGGGTTGCGTAGCAAGCCACTGCAATGCGTTTTGGTTCAGGGCGCCTTTCACGTTGCACCAACTACGTTTTGTCGATCCTCTTGACCTCAAATAGCACACACAACACGGACTTGGGGAACCGTATATGTTGCAGCCAAGGGGCAACCACACCCACGAGCTGCATGGCACTGCGTACCAGCAAACACCAGCAGGAACTACCCTCCGAACCTGAATTCGTGATTGAAGGCTTGCTTGACAATAGTAGGCAGAACATGTGTTCGTCCAAGAGGCTACACTTAGGGCCAAGAGAAAGCCGAAAGTGCAAAGGAGGTCCATCTTTCTCGTGTAGGAAGCCTAGGGCACACTGTTTGTCTACACAAGCCGGGCCTTTGACAACAGTGCTAAGCAAGGGGCATCTATGCACCGGCTTTCCAAGCCCCAAGCTTCAGCAGCACTGTGCAACATGTGCACCCCTCCAAGAAGCGACGTGTGTTGGCTCACTTTGCGAAACACACCCAGTTTCCAAGATGCAGGCCTGAGAAAATCTCGCAGAAGTGGATCGATTGCTCTGGAGGAACCTCGCCAAAGCCTGGGCGCGGCGCGGCGCACGGGCAGCTGATCGATGGCCGCTGCGGCTGCATGCTGTCAAGATGCTCGACAAGAGGCACGTCAGGACCACTGCAAGGTTTGACAACTTCATGTTGCTAGCGGTTGGCCCTATATAACTATGGCAAAGGTCCACTTTGAGCCACCTTCAAAACGAGCAAGATTGTCAAGCAACTGCCATATGCCAGTCTGGACCCCTGCATGCAGGCAATGCATTTCTAATGCTATCGGCAAGCGCCGGCTCCCCCACCAGCATGCAATTTGTAAACGCGACAAAACGGTAAGCTGCTGCAAACGCAATGGGTATGTGTTCCACGCCACGGTCACTCACTTGTTTTTTTGCGCAACTCCTTCAAGTGTCAAACATATTCCAAACACTTAGCCCATGCCTAATTGCAGTCAGCTTACTTAATGTACCTACGGCGCTTGGCCTCGGCTTCAGGCATAGTAGCGATCACTGCCTTGAACTCGTCGCTGCACCGCCACCTCAATACGATGTACTTGGGTGGCGCACCAACAAATAACATTGAGGGCATGCGCAGTAAGTGACCAGCTGCTTTTCAATCCATCCCTGAACAAGTCCAGGGTGTTGTTGCTTCAACCTGCGCGAAAGAGCAAGCGCAAACAGGAAAATGGATCAACAGCGCCTGAAAACAAACTCTTCTTTGGCTAGAGCGTAGTTGGATCGGGCGGTTTCTTTCTTTGCAGCTGCCTTGCTTTTGGGCTTGGCTGCTGCTTTCGGCGTTGAACCTGATTCTGGCTCGCCCTCCTCATGCTGGGGCGAATCCGTGGCCCTTCGTTTTGCTGATGATTTGGCTTTCGGCGACGCCTTTGGCTTAGCGCTGGCTTTACCTTTGGCTTTCGCTTTGGGTTTGGGAGCTTTTTTGGCTGTGGGCTTTGCGACCTTGGAAGGGTCGAGCTCAACAGTCCGTGTGCTGGCAGCCAACATGGATTGGGCGTGCGGGTTCAGTGGGGCATGTTTGCTCCGCAAGCACGTTGTCGCCAGGTCGTCGGGTAGGTGAGGCGTTGTTGACTTAGCCGCAGGAGTCTCAAAGTGGTATGGATCCTGGGTGTTCTAAAAACACAGAAAGCAATCTTGCAACGATTAGCTTCAACATGCTTCAACCCAAGAGGCTGGGTCGGCGCAAGAACGAGCTGGCAAGTCTTCCTGCAGGGTTTGTAGAGTGTGAGTGCGGCACTGTTGACGCACAAGGCTCCTTCTTAGGGTCTCCATTTTTGCTTTTGCCTTCAGCTTCAGTTTTCGGTTGCTCTTCAGGGTTCGGGTGCACCTAGGCACATGCAAGCGTGATCAACACATGTGAAACTCAGTAAGCTGGAAGCCGGTTCTTCTTTGCCAGCGTTGTCGTCCTCAGTTCGCGCACGTGATATCACGTTGAACAAGACCTATTCTATGTAGTCTCGTGCACACTTGGCCTACGCAGGAGAAGCTGACGCCAAGCAGCGGTGGGGGAGTCAAGGCGCTCCTCGTCCGACAATCGTCTGTCCTAGCGGCGAGTTAATTCGAGTGTTTGGGGTGTGTTCCATTTGTCCTCATCATCTGGCTCAGTGGTGGAAGCGTACCTTAACAGATCTTGCAATGATTGAACAAAGAACCCCAGCGAACTGCATGTGTCAAAGCACGTGTTGGTATATTCTTGCAAAGGGGCGTGGACGCTGACCAGTTGAACCGGGACATGAAGTTTTCCTTTCCTTCTTTAGTGATATGAGTGAACTTTTTGTTCTGCGGAGTTGTGCCAGCAGTTTTCTCGGCCACATCAAAGCCTCCGGCTGCACCGCTGGCCTCGAGTTTGTCATCTGAACTCCCCGTTGGCCATGCGCTCTCTGTGCGGATGTGACTGGCATCTGGCCACGGAGTGTCCTCGGACCCTGGCCAGGTCTTCTCTGCATGGAGTTTGCTTGGCTCTGGCCCGGTGTCCCTTGCGTGGAGTTCACTTGGCTCTGGCCAGGTGGCCTCTCGGTGGGGTTCGCTTGGCTCCTCTGCGTGGGGTTCGCTTGACTCTGGCCAGGTGTCCCCTGCATGAAGTTCACTTGGCTCTGGCCAGGTGTCCTCTCGGTGAGGTTCGTGGGGTTCGCTTGACTCTGGCCAGGTGTCCCCTGCGTGGAGTTCACTTGGCTCTGGCCAGGTGTCCTCTCGGTGGGGTTCGCTTGGCTTTTCTGCGTGGGGTTCGCTTGACTCTGGCCAGGTGTCCCCTGCATGGAGTTCACTTGGCTCTGGCCAGGTGTCCTCTGCGTGGGGTTCGCTTGGCTCCTCTGTGTGGGGTTCGCTTGGCTCTGGCAAGGTGTCCTCTACGTGGGCTGGCCATGTAGTCTCTGCAAGTTCTGTGGCAGAGGGCTCTGGCCAGGCACCCTCTTCCCCTTTCCACTCCTCTTCATCATCACCCCAACCCCATTCATCCTGACCTTGTTCATCTTGAACCCATTTTTCTTCCTCCTTAACCTTTTTATTTTTACTCCACTCATCCTCAACCCACTCATCCTGAACCCACACATCTTCACGCCCATCATCATGTTCGCCCCACTCGCGCCACTTGTCACCCCCTCCCTCACACCACCCACCCTCATCCCGCCACTCACCTTCAGCTGCTCCAGCGACCTGGTCAGCCTTCGCAGCTTCGGTCTCTCCGTTGGCAGGCTCAGCCTGGGCTGGCGGCGCAGGAGCTCAAGGAGGTTTGGGAAAGGGCAGGGTTGAAGTAGGGGTTGAAACACTTTTTGAAACAAGTGATGTTTAACGCGTCAAAGCAATTTGTTTTGATTCAAGATGAAGTGGAATGGCCTGGCTAAAATGGGAAGTTGTTTTCCGCCGCCCCTTAATTTCAACCGACCCCATTGAAGGCCCTTCCAACATCGGCAACCCCTTTCCTGATGAACTTTGCCAAACAACTCTTCTGCGCCATCAAATATCTAGTGCAAGTTTCGCATGTTTATACAACTTGCAGGGCCCAACAAACGAACTTGTTTCCACCCAGGCCGCCTTAAAGGGAGTCACAGGACCCATCAAACAAGTTTGCTTCAAATCAGCCGATGTAGAGAAGAGGCCCAGCCCAGCCCTATCAAGCAAATTTGTTCTGATCCGAGTCACCCCAGAACCCATAAAACAAGTACGGCCATCTCAAAACCCTCATCAAGCAAGTTTCTTTTGAATTAGTTCTCACAGAGGAGAGGCCCAACTAAGATGGACTTGCCGGACCCATCAAAAAATGTTCTGATTCGGGTCACCCCAGAACCATCCCCATCCAGAACCCATAAAACAAGTTGGGCCCCAAAAAGTAGACAAGAGGCCCAACTAAGATGGTTTGTGGGACCCATCAAACAAATTGGTCTGATCCGGGTCACCCCAAAGCCCATAAAACAAATTAGACCACCCCAAAAAAGTGGCAGGCCCCACCAAACAAATTTCGTTCGACTCAATCTGTAGTGACTTGCGGGACCCATCAAACAAGTTTGTTTCGGCTCCGGCTGCCCCAAACAAACTTGTTTGAATAACCAGATCGATGGCCCAACTCAATTCTTTGTTTCCCCAATCTCTCGTGAAGAGGCCCAAACTCAAAACAATTGAGGCACCCTTCAAGTCGGTTAGGCCCAATCAAAGCAACTCGCCAAGCCAGCCAAGTTTCTGGGAGGGAGCAGGACGAAGCCCAAATCTCTTCCTTGCTTGGTTGAGGCAGCGCAAGTGCTGTGCATCAGAAGTTCCATTTGTCTAAGGCCCCTTCATCAACCATAGACTTTGAAAATCGCAACGTCTCACCACTTTCTGATTTTTTGATGTGTGCCTCGGCTGAAGGCAGTGAAACAATCGCGTGCACATGAGATGGATTGACAAGCACGTTCATGGTAGCAATCTGGGATGCCTGATCTCGATCATTGGCCTCATGCCTTGGACAGCAACTCGATTGCAGGACTTGGCTTCCGGAGCGCGTTGCCAAGACACTTGGACGAATCTGCCCAGATCTTGAAACTTCTCTCCTGGCATCGGTCGGGCTGAGGAACTATGGGCAAATTTGGGGGCTCCAGTTGCAAAACAAGTTTGTTTGTGAAACGGATCCTTGTTTTGAGAACAAGTGAGCATGCATGCGTGCAAAGTCCACTTCAGCTTGCGTAGCCAAGAGCCTCAATCCTCACGACCCCGTTTGGCCGAAAGCCTCAAGACGCTTTTCAATTAATTGAATCACCCCAAATTTGATCTGTAGGTGGGCTTCTTGAATTCGGCAGCGTGTCAGACTGAGCGGGGTCCTCATCACTTGTGTAGGGCAGCTGCGAGTCAGCCCACACCTGCCCGTGCGCGAAACAGTGAAGGAGCTTAACATGCACCGAAGCCTCAGTATTCTCAAATGTCATCGGAAGCGTTTCCGCGTTGTCCATGGCCCCCTGGTGAGACAAAGCCCAGCTATTTTTTTTCCCCTGTCGTAGCAACTTCTGCAATTTTTCGGTTTGCGAGGTCACCCAGGCTTTGACGTCAAAGCCAGGGTACGTGGGCAGTTCGATGTGCGATTCCCTCAAAAGGCCAAGCAACGCGTGCAGGGAGTCCCGGACTGTAGCTTTGGTCCAAATTCTTGTTCGGCAATTGGCTTCTAGCGAGCTTGCCGCCTCCAGTAGCGAGTAAACCTGCTTTCTGCACTTTTTCGGCCTCAACGACGAAGATTGCAACAAGCTACCTGTTTTTGAGAGACACTCCCCGCCGTCTTCCCTTACGAAAGTATCAAACATAGCGGTGGCCAGTCTGACAACAGTCTCTTTTCGAACTTCTCGTGCATGGTTCCTATCCGGGTCCATGCTGCTCGACGTGCCTGAGCCAAGGATGGCGCAGCGCCGGGCGGGCGAGCTGATCGATTGCTCAATGCAAAAAATGAAAAAACACTCTTCCTGAAGGGCGTCCCCAAAGCAACATGCGTTGTTGCAGCCATGCTTCCAAGTCAATCACACCCTTTAAACAGCTGTTTGTTTGTGTACAAATATTGGGCCTGTTGAAACTTTAGCCAGCTTGAAGGGGACGAGTTTGATCGATCGACGGTCCTCATTGTGAAGCACTAGGGGTGCCTGATCGTGATGTTTGAGCCCCTGGATCCTTTTTCAAAACATGGTTTTCCCTCACATATATATATACACCTATAAAGCAGGTATGGGGGTGGCAAGATATGCATTTGAAACACCAGTTTCGTTTAGCGCAGCCATGAGTTGCCCGCTAGGCGTGCGCAACAGCGACGCCGTGTAGCGAAAGCAAGTTTGTTTACTTGAAAGCAAGCTTGTTCGCCTGCTGGCACACTGACAGTCCATGCGCAGATCAGGAAGCATGTAGCTTGCGTGCCTTGCCCGCAACTGGCCTGCCCGGGCCATGTGGCAATAAGAGCTGGTTACGGTAATAAGAACTGGTTCGGTAATAAGGTCTGACTAGCCCGTCTTGGGGTATTCATGAACTTGGCTCTGGCTTGAAAGGAAAATGCCTTTCTTATCTTTCAATACTCTGAGATTACTGGCCGGTCATTAAGGACATGCTTTTTATGCCTTTTTGTTTGGTGCTTTTTTTGGACCGAAAACCTTGTTTTTTCGCGCGCGCGTTCTTTGTCAAAACAATCCGTTTTTCGGAAGTGTTTTTTTTGCCGAAAATCTTGGGGAGGGAGGGGGGGGGGGAAGAATTTTGGGACGCGCTCTTACTCCGAGGTGGCTTGAACTTGACTTGCGTTGCTGCATGGCCAAAAGGACCCCAAAGAAGAAAGTCAAGAGGGAAGGGGCGGGATCCGCTTGGGCAGAAACATGCAGCAGGGGAACTTGGCAGCCTACTGGTTACAATCGTTGGCCACCTTAGCAGCCGATAAGCAAGAAGCAAAAAGGCCGTGAACGCGCAGCTGCTCTCTTTTTTTCCGGCATTGCCCCATGCCAATGGAAAAGACCCCGTCATATGGCAGCTGCCAGGTTTGCCTCAGGCGCTGGCGCTGGCTGCTTTCGCCTCAAAACAAACTGCGCGAGCGCAGTTTGTCATAAGCGCAAGCTGGTCCAACTTGCTGTTTAAATCACGCAGGGCCTCTTCAAGCCGCGCGTTCTTTTCAGCTGCTTCACGGAATTTCTGCTCAGCCTGGCGGAGACGGTCACACCAGTCCCGTGCACCCAATGGTAGTGCTTTTGGTCCAGAAATCCAATTCTTTCTTCATGGAGTCATTGTCCAGCCGCAGCCGATCTACTTCAGCAAGCCATCATGGTTTTGGAGATTCAGTAGTTCTTCCTTGGTGAGTCGCACACGGATGTTGCAGCGCCGGCTGTTCTCGTACCTGGCCCAGTGCAGTTTGCAAAGATGTTTTGGGCAGGCTCAAGAACACAGTTGAAGAGATAATAAAAACTGGGAAACGCTTGAGGCTTCCGAACTCACGACTAGAATAACGACTAGAATAACGACTAGACTGCGAACTGCGGCCCAGCTGCACATTCAAGCGCTCGCTGCTGCCACAGCAGCATCACACTGCGCTGCGCCGGACGCCCCACAAGCGGCTGAATCTCGGGCCGCGCAAAGGCTTGCAAATCGCAGCCACGCGCCCGGACCCTTGCCAGTTGCAACTCTCAGCGCTTCTGCGGCAGCTGTCCAGCGAAACCGTTGGCCCAGCGCCGCTGAGCTTTCTGGGCTTGCCACACGCAAGGGCGTTGAGCGAGCGCGCTCCAACACGCCGCCGTAACCCTCCGACTGCGCCTTTCTGCAGCTCGTTTTTATTTCCCCAAAAAGAAACGGCCCCATATCTAGGGCCGCAGCGCGGCCCTATTTTTGAGCCCGCACGACCTGCGGCCCACTTCAAGCTTGACAAAACTTGCAACCAAAACACGGCCGCCTTGACCAAAGCCTCACGCGTTACGCGCACTGCGCTGCACGCGCGCCCAGAAACAACACGCTCTCTGTAGGTCAGTAAAAAAAGAAGTTATGGGCCTAAGCGTGCAAGCGAATCTGCTGGGCCTGTGTTACGACCCTTTGTTTTTGAATTGAAGCCACTAAGGGCTTCAAACAAACAAATCATGCCAGTCCAGCTAGCTGATACAAAACAAGGGCGGTGTTAACACAACACGAAGCCAGGTAAGAGACTTCAGCTAAGCAACTGATGCAGGGAGTCCCCCAGACCAACCATTAAACCCCAGATGGGCGACGCGCCGCGCAAAAGAGGGCATAGTTGCAAAGAAACAGTCATATCCTGGTTCTCGCTAGCGTTGAGTTCCTCTGTAGAAGTTTTCCTTTTGAACTGTCTGGCGTAAGCAATGGGACCGGGAACAGGGCCTTGTTCAGCATCCTGCGCATGCGTCTGCGTCAAGCGCGCCCTCTCTTGCTGTAGCACGCGGCTGCCAAAAATTCCACGGGGCCTCCCTCTGCCCCGACCCCGTCCACCTGGGAGCGGCCGTTTCAATGTTCTTTCTAGAACTCCCGACAACGCAGCTTCGGCTTCGCCAGGACCTCCCTCGCAGCAGGAGGCAGCTGCATCAGCTGCAGGAAGATCAGGCGCGCCAGCGCTGCCACCACCCAGGCAAGCTTCCCAGGAGTCATCCCAGCAATCAGCCATGGCTACGTGAAATTTGCTTTAGTCAGCGCTCAACCCTGATGTGGAATTCCCCAAGCCAAGTGTGTGCAGCGACAGCAATTGCTGACCCGAATTACATGGCGATGACCCGAGCGCTTTTACGCTAGTCATTGTTGTTCAATGCACCGGGCTTGACAAGCTACACACACACTGCACGCAAAGCTGTGCCAATGAAAGGCACAGGGCGCAGCGTGACCACAAGACGACCGCAGGTAGCTTGACATGACATGAGCAGCAAGCGGCTTACGAAAGTATGGGCCCGTGCATAAAGCACTCTGCAAACTTCGCTCTGGTTGATTGGGTCAAGCCTGAACCACAGACCTACAGAAAACAAGTTCAACCCCAGCCGCCCGCCCAGGCCTTGGCCTTGCCACCTTCTGCCAGATCCTCATGTCCATTTTCAGCGTCACCCTCCAGTAGCCGTGTTTGAAGCGGCACTGGCTGAGATCGTCAAGAAACCTGGAAGGCGCCCGGCTCGGTCGCTTGGGAGATGCGTGGGGTACGCAATCAAGAAAAACTGACGAGTAGATGGTTCTGCCGCAAAAACACGTCAATGTTGAAAAGCAAAGCTGTGATGCGCGCGTGTAACCACGCAACGCATTCTCTAACAAACGCACAGCCAAAAACACAATCAGGAACAAGTGACTGACTCAATGCTTTTCAGTAACCCCTTTTTGGCCCCAACGCCTTTGGAGCGGAGTTTCCGATGAGGCAGTGTTGAATGGAAGGTCAAAGCCCATCACTTGCTCGAACACTTGCATCTTGGGCTCAAAAGTGGTGAGCCAAACAAGGAAGTCCTTGTTTGCAACATCATACTCAGCGTGACCTGTGACGTTGCCCTCTTCGAATCGGCTGGACCTCATTGTTGAATACGGGTGACACGGTGACCCGGCTATGCCGAAGTCGGCATCGACCGGCGAGGCTGCACACGCACCCGCCGGGTACCAACTCCCAACACGGAGGCGCTGCGCTCCGCGGCCTGTTGCCTTGAGGTTTCCCAAACCAGTGTGGGGGAAGCTGTGTTTCTGAAATTATGCCTTAAACCATTTGCAAGCACCTGTCAGGGGGTTCGCTCGCGCTCATGATGGCAAACGGGAATGCCTGGCTACAAGGTGAATGTGAAAACTCCCGGAGACACTGAAAGCAAGAAGTTCAATTTGGAGCGGGTTATTTTATGCAGTTGCGCCCTTTGAAACGACACCAGCTCTCTGTGACATAAAGGGTGGTGTTATCTTGCTGGCAAGCACGTCGAACAGGAAATGAATATGAAGGCACATAGGGTTGGGTTAGGTATGTGCAGGGTTGAAAGCGCTAGCGTGACCCAAATCCCCACCACCAAGCTCTAAACAACACATTTTTCAGCCCCAAGCACCTGAAACACCCAGCTTTCTGACGAAAGTCCTGTGCAGCCACTAATGATCATGACCTGCCGATCTGTGCTGGACGGCTCCCGATATCTGTAACCAAGTCTGGTTGCATGGCTCTTTATGCGGGCCGCCCACCAAGGCACTGTGTGCACCGTTGCCCCGCGCGCAGGTGTCTTGGGGGCCACTTCTTGGGCCTCGTCTGCCAGGTTGCTGATGGTCTGGGACGATGCCAGCAGCACATCGTCCCAGCCCTCATAGTATGGCTCGCCCATGGCCATGGCCGCTCTGCCACGGCCCTCCTATATTGTGTGACTGTTTAACCTTGAAGCTGTCCTTACGTTGTGTTGAAACTATCACCAGCAGGCAGCAGGCAATACCACAAAAACATCAAGCCAACAGAAACTCCCCGCTGTTGGTTTGGATGCCGTTTCTTGCCTGACGCTTGCCCTGCCCTGCTGCTGCTTGCTACACTGCCTCTCCAGCTGAGCCTGAAGCGCCCAAGGCGGCTTGGCAAGAGCCTGCAAGGCGCTTCAGCAACCCAAAAGCGGCTCGCCAACGACTTGCAAGGCACCCCGGCGACCCAAAACCTCTCTAATTTTGCTTTCAGAAAACTCTCAGAAAACTTTCAAAAATAATTATTTTACCCCGAGTCAACGGTTGCCTGGTCTGTCAGTGTTAATTCTAGTCGTTATTCTAATCGTTATTCCACGAAACCACATAACTCACACTCTGGCTTGAAAGGAAAATGCCTTTCTTATCTTTCAATACTCTGAGATTACCGACTGGGAAACGCTTGAGGCTTCCGAACTCACGACTAGAATAACGACTAGAATAACGACTAGAATAACGACTAGTGCGACTATGCCCGACTGCGAACTGCGGCCCAGCTGCACATTCAAGCGCTCGCTGCTGCCACAGCAGCATCACACTGCGCTGCGCCGGACGCCCGCTGAAATCTGGGGCGCAAAAAGGCTTTGCAAATCGCAAGCCACGCGCCCGGGGCCTTGCCAGTTGCAACTCTCAGCGCTTCTGCGGCAGCTGTCCAGCGAAACCGTTGGCCCAGCGCCGCTGAGCTTTCTGGGCTTGCCACACGCAAGGGCGTTGAGCGAGCGCGCTCCAACACGCTGGCGTAACCCTCCGACTGCGCCTTTCTGCAGCCCGTTTTTAATTCCGCAAAAAGAAACGGCCCCATATCTAGGGCCGCAGCGCGGCCCTATTTTTGAGCCCGCACGACCTGCGGCCCACTTCAAGCTTGACAAAACTTGCAACCAAAACACGGCCGCCTTGACCAAAGCCTCACGCATTACGCGCACTGCGCTGCACGCGCGCCCAGAAACAACACGCTCTCTGAGCCGTCTTCAAATATCCGGACTTGCACCGTGGAGGCCCCTGCCACACAAGATTGAGTGTTGGAACACGCGCCACCGCCCCCCCTCTTCTCCCACTTTCAATGTTGCATGGAAACAAGCGCACAGGCAACTTTTGCACTTGTCTGAAACACAACATTGAAACGCAGGGGAGCGGGGAGGGGGAGCGAGCTCAAGACTAGACTTGTCAACCGCCCTCGCCTGCCACAGCGCCTCAAGACGCGCCAACAACGCACGGGCGCCAACTGTGCTCGGCGCGTGATTCTGACGCTTTCTCTACTCGTTGTCTAGTCGTTATTCTAGTCGTTATTCTAGTCGTTATTCTAGTCGTTATTCTAGTCGTTATTCCACGAAACCACATAACTCACAGGTATTCATGAACTTGGCTCTGGCTTGAAAGGAAAATGCCTTTCTTATCTTTCAATACTCTGAGATTACCGACTGGGAAACGCTTGAGGCTTCCGAACTCACGACTAGAATAACGACTAGAATAACGACTAGAATAACGACTAGTGCGACTATGCCCGACTGCGAACTGCGGCCCAGCTGCACATTCAAAGACTATGCCCGACTGCGAACTGCGGCCCAGCTGCACATTCAAGCGCTCGCTGCTGCCACAGCAGCATCACACTGCGCTGCGCCGGACGCCCCACAAGCGGCCCTGAATCTCGGGCCGCGCAAAGGCTTGCAAATCGCAGCCACGCGCCCGGGCCTTGCCAGTTGCAACTCTCAGCGCTTCTGCGGCAGCTGTCCAGCGAAACCGTTGGCCCAGCGCCGCTGAGCTTTCTGGGCTTGCCACACGCAAGGGCGTTGAGCGAGCGCGCTCCAACACGCTGCCGTAACCCTCCGACTGCGCCTTTCTGCAGCCCGTTTTTATTTCCGCAAAAAGAAACGGCCCCATATCTAGGGCCGCAGCGCGGCCCTATTTTTGAGCCCGCACGACCTGCGGCCCACTTCAATCTTGACAAAACTTGCAACCAAAACACGGCCGCCTTGACCAAAGCCTCACGCATTACGCGCACTGCGCTGCACGCGCGCCCAGAAACAACACGCTCTCTCAGCCGGACTTGCACCGTGGAGGCCCCTGCCACACAAGATTGAGTGTTGGAACACGCGCCACCACCGCCCCCCTCTTCTCCTACTTTCAATGTTGCATGGAAACAAGCGCGCAGGCAACTTTTGCACTTGTCTGAAACACAACATTAAAACGCAGGGGAGCGGGGAGGGGGAGCGAGCTCAAGACTAGACTTGTCAACCGCCCTCGCCTGCCACAGCGCCTCAAGACGCGCCAACAACGCATGGGCGCCAACTGTGCTCGGCGCGTGATTCTGACGCTTTCTCTACTTGTTATCTAGTCGTTATTCTAGTCGTTATTCTAGTCGTTATTCTAGTCGTTGTTCCACGAAACCACATAACTCACAGGTATTCATGAACTTGGCTCTGGCTTGAAAGGAAAATGCCTTTCTTATCTTTCAATACTCTGAGATTACCGACTAGGAAACTACTAATTTGCGCGAGCCGATTTCGGTTACGGTTACGTTTTGGCTTTTTATAAGATCAAGATTTCGAGGTATCAAGCCAGCAATGGTGGAAAAGCGGGCCCGTTTGTGACCGGGGATGCCTACACACCGCATAAAAACACAAAATGACCAGGAATGCCCACACACCGCATAAAACAGAACAACACAGCAGGCAGGGAGGCATACATCTGGACACTTTGCATGGCCTCCCGCGGCCAGCCCGCCTATGTAAAAATATGCACTCAAGTGTGCGCGCTTGCGTTGTTTGTTTGTCTGTTTGTCTCCTCTTTTGTTTTGCTTGTGTTTTGCTTGCGCTGGTGTGTGCGTGTGGTTGGAGCATGTTAGATGCTTGGTCAGTTGGCTGGTTTGGTGTTTGGTGATGAAGTGAGGTCTTTTGCTCATTGTGTTGGGCAACTGTTTGTTGGCGTGTGTGTGTGTGAGTGTGAGTGTGTGAGTGTGTGAGTGTGTGAGTGTGTGAGGGTGTGAGTGTGTGAGTGTGTGTGTGTGTGTGTGTTTGTTCGACTGCGCTGCGCTGGTTCGTACGTTTCTTCTAAGTGAATTTAATTCGCGCTTGTCCCTGTGTTCCCCGCGCGCCACGCATCTGCCGGGGCTGCAGCATCTTTCCGCACAACTCGCTTGCCTGCCCCCGGGGTGTCTTTGTTGGACCCAGCTGACCTGAATTCAACTGCATTTCTACGCTGAAGTTCAGCTGGGCTATATACACTGAAGTTCAGCTGGGCCTCGCCTTTTGAATACAGGGGAACGACGATGGCCACCATCCGTGAATCACTTCACGTGAAACAGCCTTGGGTAGCAACGCGTCCCTTTGACTTTGACCGACGCTGCCTTTCGGCACACCTGACTCAGACTGAGGCTTCTGAGGCAACGCTTTGCGAATCGGTCGCTTCCAAGATGAGTGTGGCGAAGGCGCCAACAAGCGGCGCAGGCTGTCCACAAACTCTTTCTGAGTGAGGCTTTCCAGGTTCTTGCGTGGGCGCCTGGACACTGAAGTTTGGCGCGGGTCCATGCTACGAAACACACTTGGCTACCGCAAGCAGATTCAGACTGCAACAGTCTCCAAGCCGAAACGCTGGTCTGTTTCATCCAACTTGCAATTGGCCGTCACAATCCAAGCACGTCACTCCCGCACAACCCAGCTCCCAAACAGAAGCCGTTGTGGCACTATGAATAGCTTGGTCAGGCAGCAATGGCTTTTTCACTCTAGCTCCAGCCACTGCGTAGCTGGCGGGCGTTTGTTTGGAATTTGAACCGCTCCGTGGGTCCATGTTCTACGTCTAGCGTCTATCTGGATTGGTCCCATCGCCTGCTTAATTAAGTCTCACGCATCTCCAACTACATCTGGACCGCAACCTCCCTTACCCCAAGAAGCTGGCGGGACATGCAGCGGAGTGCATCAACTGCCACGTCGTGAGTCATCACAAGAACATTATTGATTGGCGGTGGAACCCCTATGTCTGAAGAGTGGAACCCAAAAATCAGCTGGGATCAACTCACTTTCGTGGGGTCGCGCGAGCAGCAGCATTGCCCTTAAACGCATGCGAAAGTGGCACATACTGTGGCTTCGCCTTCGGCTTGGCCAATGCCTTGGATTTGCTTTTGGCCTTAGGCTTTGCCAAACCTTGCAAACCGTTTCCCAGCTTTGCCTCCCTCTTGCGCCCAGCACGGGACGCGGGAACAGGCATCATCTCACCCGGCTCGGCGCCAGATTTGTTGGTGGCAAGTTCAGCGGCAGCTTCCTGCAAGGAACGCAAACATGTGATATGAACATGAACCAAACTAACCAAACAACGCTGTTGTTACACTTGCCCGTGCATTGCCAGCAATCGCCGGCTTTATGCCAACCAACAACATGCGCAACCCTCGCTTTGCAGAACCTCAAAACTGCCCTAGTCCTTGTCATCACGGGCAGCAGTGCCAATGTCAACGGCGGGCGCCTGCTTCTTGGCAGCGGCCGCCTCCTCAGGGCTGGCAGCAACAAAGAAGCTGACTGAGCAAAAACTGCCTAAGTTAGTGAGTCTAAACAAAACCTGTCTGAGAGTCCTTCTCATCATGGGCAGCAGTGCCAGTGTCAACAGCGGTCGCCGGCTCAGCCTGTGTCTTGGCGGTGGTCATCTGTTGGGAGCCATGCCGGTGAAGAGCGCCATTATCCTCAAGGGGCAAGTGCAACAAAAATGATGACTGAAGCGAAACGAAACCATGTCTACTGTAAGAGAAAATCCTGCGCAACAAAAATAATGACTGAGCAAAACTTTCAAAGTTAGCGAGTCAAAGCAAAACCACGTCTGAGAAAATCCTAGAGGGCGCGTTGGGACCCCCAGCACCAAGTCATACCAAGTCCTTGTCATGGGCAGCAGTGCTAATGTCAACAGCGGGCGGCTCAGCCGTCTCGGTGTCTTGGCAGCGGCCATCCCTTCTGCGCTGGAGCCATGCTGGTGAAGCGCGCCATTCTCCTCAGGGGGCCAGCGGAACAAACATGCTGACTAGCAAATTCTTTCAAAGTGAGCGAGTCAAAGGAAAACCACGTCTGAGAAAATCCTAGAGGGCGCGTTGGGACTCCCAGCGCCAAGTCCTTGTCATGGGCAGCAGCGCCAATGTCAACAGCGGGCGGCTCAGCCGCCTGTGTCTTTACGGTGGCCATCTCCTCTTCTGCACGGGAGCCATGCAGGTGAAGCGCGCCATTCTCCTCAGGGGGCCAGCGGAACAAACATGCTGACTGGGGAAAAACTTTCCAAGTTAGCGAGTCAAAGCAAAACCACGTCTGAGAAAATCCTAGAGGGCACGTTGGGACCCCCAGCTAAGTCCTTGCCATGGGCAGCAGTGCCAATGTCAACAGCCGGCTCAGCCGCCTGTGTCTTGGCAGCGGCCATCCCTTCTGCGCTGGAGCCATGCTGGTGAAGCGCGCCATTCTCCTCATCGGGCAAGCGGAACAAACATGCTGACTGAGCAAAAACTTTCAAATAGCAAAACTTGACCATGTCTGAGAAAATCCTAGAGGGCGCGTTGGGACTCCCAGCCCTAAGTCCTTGTCATGGGCAGTGTGAACAGCGGGCGGCTCAGCCGTCTCGGCCTGTGTCTTGGCGGTGGCCATCTCTTCTGCGCTGGAGCCATGCTGGTGAAGCGCGCCATTCTCCTCAGGGGTCAAGCGGAACAAACATGCTGACTGAGCAAAACCTTTCAAAGTTAGCTAGTCAAAGCAAAACCACGTCTGAGAATCCTAAACGGCGCGTTGAGACCCTCAGCACCAAGTCCTTGTCATGGGCAGCAGTGCCAATGTCAACAGCGGGCATCTTAGCCGGCTCAGCCTGTATCTTGGCGGTGGCCATCTCTTCTGCGCTGGAGCCATGCTGGTGAAGCGCGCCATTCTCCTCAGGGGGCCAGCGGAACAAACATGCTGACTAGCAAAACCTTTCAAAGTTAGCGAGTCAAAGGAAAACCACGTCTGAGAAAATCCTAGAGGGCGCGTTGGGACTCCCAGCGCCAAGTCCTTGTCATGGGCAGCAGCGCCAATGTCAACAGCGGGCGGCTCAGCCGCCTGTGTCTTTACGGTGGCCATCTCCTCTTCTGCACGGGAGCCATGCAGGTGAAGCGCACCTTTCTCCTCAGGGGTCAAGCGCAAACAAACATGCTGACTGGGGAAAACCTTTCAAAGTTAGCGAGTCAAAGCAAAACCACATCTGAGCATCCTAAGCGGCGCGTGGAGACCCCCAGCACCAAGTCCTTGTCATGGGCAGCAGTGCCAATGTCAACAGCGGGCATCTCCTCAGCCGGCTCAGCCTGTATCTTGGCGGTGGCCACCTCTTCTGCGCGGGCGCCATGCTGGTGAAGCGCACCATTCTCCTCAGGGGGCAAGTGCAAACAAACATGCTTAATCAGCCAAAAAGTTAACAGGTCACAATGCTGCAGCAAGAGAATCAGTCTCTGTTTGAAAATCATCATGGGCACAAGCGCACTGGACTGAAACTGTTACAACTCACATGTGAGGAAAGTTCCTAGAAAAGTGTTGCGACACTAGCATTCGAACTTTCGATCCCACTCAGCAAGGAATTGCAAGAGGTGTGTCCTTGTCATCTGAAGAAGCACACGCAGCTGCCACCGGAGGCGCTTCCACCGTGTTCACTGCGGCAGTGGACTGCTGGGAAGCTCCATGGTCCTCAAGGATGGCTGCATCAACACACTACAGGGTTCGAGGCCCAATACTGAGGGAAATTCAGAACATTTAATTGCTCGGTTTGATTGGTAAGGAGCAAGACCGGAGGCGCTTCCACAGTGTTCACTGCGGCAGTGGACTGCTGGGAAGCTCCATGGTCCTGGCTGCATCAACACACTATAGGGTTCCAGGCTGAGGGAAGTTGAGGACATTAAACTCAAGTCTTGTCAGCACTGTCCTCGCCCTCAGTCGGGGCTGGCGCGCGGCTGTCCCCGGTCGGCACCGTCTCTGCATCGCCAGCCTGCGTCAACACACGTGGTGACTTGCTTGCAGACAAACCCGACACATGCGGCATGTGCGTGATTATGGGCCTCCAGGGCAGCTTTTGCCTCCCTGATTGCGTCTGCGGCATCTGCATCTGCGACGCCCTTCATCAGGGTATCCAATGTAATTTCCTGTTCGTCCCCTTCCTCCTCCGCATCACCACCCCTGATCTTGCGAGTCACCTTCTTCGACCGCTTGGCAAGGTTGTCATGGCTGCGTTTCTTTGGTTTTGCAACATCCTCTAGCTGTTCTAGCAAGCCTTTCTTCCTCTCATCCTGCATTTGCTTGAGAATGCGCTCCCCCTCTGACAAGTAAAGTGGCTCCTGGCATGGGTTGACCGCAAAAGTATCCCAATGACCCGTCTGTGGCGATGGAGACGCCTTCACCTCTGCCTTGAGGTCTTGCGCCTTGTCTCCTGGCTTGTTGCTGGCATCAGCAAGGGGGGCGTGCTCTGGCAGCACTGCCTCCTCTGGCAGCAAGGACTCAGCGGCAGCAAGGATCTGGTTCCGTAGGGCCAAGCCATGCTTCACAGACCTGTTGACCAGCCGGAGCATTGGGGCGGTGGTCAGCTGCGCGCAGGTATCGAACATGCTGGGTGACATTGAAGCCAGCTGTTGCCTTGTCGCGCAGGGAACTTGCAAGTGCACGGTGTTGTTCTCCAAGCTGCCTCCAGGGCTGACAGAACTTGGCCAAGTGACTTGCAGGGAAGTCCCAAACAAGTTGTGTTTGCAGCATGTGAGGCTTCGGGGCCAAACAGCCACACACTCATATCTCATCACACGCCCCTGGCCCCTAGCAAACTGCTCAAACTGTGTTAAACAAACCAACTGCCTGATGCAACGATCCACCCAGGAGGCAAGACGACGGCCACGTTTGGCTCCATCGTGCACCACATACCTTTGGCCTGGCGAACAATCTCCAGGTCCCCTTCTGTGAGCATGTTGCACAGGTCAACCACACTCACACTGGTAGTCTCCGACTTCCCGCTCTCTCTCTTATACACCTCAAGAAGGCCTGCTACGGGGGCTGCAATCATGCAGCGCTTGCCGTTCAAGCACAGGTGCAGCTGTGGGAAGAGTAGGTCTGTCACTCCAATGTACAAGGATTCCTCCGTTGTCCTCATCAAGCTGGCTGACAGAATCCTCAGCCAACGACGCTCGTGTCTTGGGCCTGACCGAACATTGGAAACAAGTATAACGATGTCATCCTTAGGCTGGCGCCTGTCAGTGTCCTTCGCTCGCAGCTCTGGTTGCTTCAGGTACTGGTAGGTCGCCCAACAAGATTGCTCTAACATCACCATAGCATCCGATGGGACCACAGTGGCGTCTAGCAATTCATCCCATTCTGGGAAGCCAATACTTTTTTCTGTCCATGTGGCTGCCTCATCTTCAGGCGAATCAGCATTGGCTGGCATGGAGTCACACACAAAGCTCTTATCGGAGGGCGTGCCAATCTCGAAGCAGACGCAAGGCTGATCAGACGGGTCAAACTGCTCCAAGGCGGACTCCCCTCCACCAAAGTCCAATCGGACAAGACCCTCCCATGCTGCATTTGTCTCCTTCATTGACTGAAACACGGACAGGCCAAAGATCCCAGGCTCAATGTCAGCCTGCTCGTCAGCGGCAATGGCACTCAGCTCGGCTGCCTTTCGCTTCTTGTCAGCCCGTTCCTTCTCCCTTTCAGCCCTTTCTTTCATTGACCTGACCCGGTTCACATCTCGTACCAAGTCGCCTTTGGCCTTCTTGCAAGCCTGGAGAAGGGACCGCACATTGCTTGTGTACATGGCCAGCTCCTTTGAGTCAGGGCACGCGTCCGGATGGTTAACCTAAAGACCCCTAAATATGGGCACCCTTCCAAACGAGACACCCGCATGGTTGGTTTCCCTGCATTCCTTAAGAATGTAGCGAACAATTTGGGAAGTGAGTGTTGGAAAGGCACCCAATGGAAGCTCTTATCGCAGGAGCCGCAGGCTTCTCAATTTGATTAGTGTGTTGGCAAAGCAGACAGCTTGCGACGCCAAGCTGCACTTGACCGAATTGCCCTGGACTGCGGGGACATCTGGGCCTTTGCATTCTCAATGCATGGCGCAAAATCTTGCAGCCACTCGGTGATGGGCTTGGCCTGCTCTGCTTCCTCCGTCTCCATGTCAGTCGCAATCCGGCTGCTCTCCAAGTCAGGGGCCATGGCGGCCAGCGCGCAGAACTTCTCATGCAAACCGGCCTGGGTCCTAAGTGGCGCACACAGTGGTCGATTCGCTGAACGCACACAACTTTGACATGGCTCACTCTCACACTGTGGAAGCTCAACATTTTAAGGTGTTGGCTGGGAAACTTCGGGCAGACCATCCGCAGCAGCCACAGCCGGGCCAACTTCGCACAGTAGGTCCAGCACGTTCTTCGCCTGAGCAATGCGTGGGGCCACACCAGTGTTTCAATAAGAACACACAGGTCGGGTACCACCCGAAGAACGGTCAGAGACTGGGCCCTTGTAATCTTATTCGAGTTGCCAATTTGTCTCTTGCTTCTGCTGCTTTGAGGATCCTCCCTGCCCTTTGGGTTTCCTGGCTTTTGGCCAGCTGTGCATCTGACTCGTCCACTAAGACCGGCTGATGCGAATTGCTTTTGCCTTGGCCTTGGCCGCCCTTGCGCTTCTTGGCCTTGGCTTGCGCCTTGGCCACGCCAGAGGAGGTCGTCATGGACTGCAAGGATGGCAAAGTCGGAAGTTCCGCCATATTGAACAAGCCAGTGTGGGCGCGCAGGTTGGATGTCTCCATGAGATCTCAGCAGGAAAATGAAAATGGCTTCCCAAATCTGTCTTACAGTCAAGCAGTCATGCGTCAGGCGTGCCTGTCATTGCCTAACCCAATTTACAAGGTCGATTTGCGGGTGTCATGTTTGGCTCAGCCAGGGCGCTACTCATAACTTTGGGAAGCTCCTGAGCAGTTGCCTCGACTGTGTCCTTCTTAGAGATAGCCTTGCTATGGGCCAGGGCTCGCGACGACCCCAGCGAGAACTTCGAGTATTTGGCAACTGTTTGCCAACCTTCTTCGTCCTTTGCCTTCGGGACTGAAGGGTCATTGGCCGCTTCGAGCCATTTGCTTTCTGCGTCTTGCGCGCTCCACCCCCACTTGTTTTTCCCAAACGCTGCAAACCTTGGTTGACAAGAAGCAGGGCATGCGCTAACCACGGGTCATTTGGTGATGCAACACATGCACAAGTGATCATGATGCGTCCATGTGGCTCTCTAAAGTTCATGCGATCCCGGACGGCTGATGCCTTCACCTCATCTCTCACCTCTGCCTCCGCCACGCACAAAGGTGATCCAAGTTTTTGCAGGCTTGGCTTAGCTGAGAAAAAAGTGGGAACACCCCAAACTTGCCCAACTTCGCCTTGGCCCTTATCTTCCACCACCCATGTTGGGCAGCCCAAATCCCGGCAAGGTCAGTCAGACCGCGCGGTCACCCTCGCCCCACCCTTCCAAACCCAGAGCCCAGCCAGCTCAAGCCCCCTAACTCCAGCCAATTGCCCAGCTTCCCTCACCTTCAGCCTAGCCAGTCAACACTGCCTTGGCTCCATGACTCGCAGCTATGAATTGCCACTGCATGCTGGGCCGAGGCGGGCAGCACGAAGCGTTTACAATAATAAACGCACGCCCTTGTTTGTGGAGCAAACTCTGAAATTCGGGGTCAAAAGGAATCCCCCCACCCTTGAAAAACTTGAAGCCCGCATTGTAACGTGGTCAATAGGGTTCAATACAGACATTTACAGGGAAAAGGTTTTTACGCGTGCCGCTGTGTGGGGCTCTTACTTTTACACGCCGCCTGTGTCCGCCTCCCTTACTCTCTCTCTCTCTCTCTCTCTCTCTCTCTCTCTCTCTCTCTCTCTCTCTCTCTCTCTCTCTCTCTCTCTCTCTCTCTCTCTCTCACTCACTACACTACACTACACTACACTACACTACACTACACTACACTACACTACACTACACTACACTTCACTTCACTTCACTTCACTTCACTTCACTTCACTTCACTTCACTTCACTTCACTTCACTCACTCACTCACTCACTCGTCGGCTTGCTCCACCACCCCAGCTGGTCCTTTGTCTAATCATCCTTTTAGGCCTCTTCCGTCCCAATAAAGCTTGGCATGTGGGATTATCCGGTCCTTTCATTTTGTGAGTGCAACTTAGTATGGGGTTAGCACAGGGTTCGTCAATAGAAAGCACCCTGTTTGCCACAGAGTGTGCGCCTGCCTTCTCAGTGATCTCGAAACTACGCTTTGCGCCCTGGCTCCCGTGGTTGCACTTGTGTCGGCATATCTCATCGCGGCGCTCGTCAAACGTCTTGGCGCTCCATAGATGCGCCTTTTGGTTCTTTTTGTAAGAGCTCTGTAAAAATCTTTCTGTCGAATAACATGCTCTACATTTGAACTTCTTTCCATTCATCACAGCGTCTTGCAGTGAAACTTGCTCCTGGCACCATAAGCACCTGATTGCTCAAACTCAGGCAGCCCTATGTTAGGCAATTCCCTAAAACACCTCCGTCAACAGTTCAAAGACCATGGCAAAATGAAAGGCCACTTAGGGATGAGTGTCGCAACCTGGATAGAAGGCGCTGAACGTTCATCCGGAACACCGTCTCCGGCATCGTCCACCAAATTACCCGCCATGCGGCTACTGGGTGGTTGGCTGAACTGTAGCCAGCTGGGAAATTGCCGAACAAAATGGCAGAACCAAAATGGCTCCTACAAAGCCAAGACATCACTCCAGGACATGTCCCGCAAATTACCGGTTGGCGTGTGGATTTTGTGGTTGGCTGAACATTAGACAGCTGGGCAAAGGTCGAACAAAACTTCAGAACCCAAATGGATCCGGCCAAAAGCAGTGAACAAGTTCTCCCAACAGAACATCGCTCAGTTCCAGTATCAACTTGCCACTTGCCGAAATTTTGCGGGCGCGTACAAGGGTCCATGTGGGTTCCTTTTTTTAGGGGGCCCCCAAAATGGTTCTTTTGGCTTCACTTTAAACCCATCCCAAAATAAGGGTACCATCAAAACAAACACACACACACACACACACATATGGGCAGTTCCGTAAATCACTGGTTAGCGTGCGGGGTGGTTGGCTAAACAGAAGCCAGTTGTGAAATTTACCGCAGGGGTCACTGGGCTTCCCCATCAAAGTGCGCAACAAAATTCACTGAAACCTGAGGCACTCCCCTTGTCCGTGAGCCCCGAATTCTGCTCCATGGAAATCGCTTTCATTCGCCTTACAGGGTTGTAGCCCCTGATCTTCTCTGCCAAGGCTCCTGCAAAAATGCATTGAACCAGTCTTCACACCAGCATCGAAATCCAAGCTGGTTGGGCCCGTGTGGGAAGCTTCACGAATCGCCGGTTGGGCGGTCGGCTGAACAATACACAGCTGGGAATTGTGGCGCAAACTAACCAAATTGGATCTGACAATCGCATTGGACAAGTGTGTCACACCCGGACATCGCTCAACCTGCAACTTGCCGCAATGTTAAATCCAAGCTGGTTGGGTCAATATGGGCTGTCCCACATGTCCCTGTTGGCATGTGGCTTTTGGGTGGTTGGCCGAACAGCAACAAGCTGGGAAATTTACCAGGGGTCACTGTTGCAGCTGGCCGGATAGGCGGGTGGCCTGGGAATCAAAATGAAGATGCGGCCGCCAAGTTTGCTTCACCACTCCCACCGGCTGCACCACACGGCGGATGCCAGGATCATGCCAACGCAGGGTATAACCATGCTGTCGCCGGCGATGATGCACAAAGATCTGTGGTTGAGGTTACGGATGTCGTACCCCACCCCCAACGCTTGCCTGGCCCAGCAGCTCACCGGGAAGCCGTGCGCCATGAGCAGCTCGCCCCCATCTTGGATCGGATAGAGATGTGACCCCAAATGCAGCGACGTGGCTTCATGATAGATGCGAGACATGTGGGGAGGAAAGTCACCCATTGGAAACTGAATGTAGGATGGATGGTGATGCATTGTATCTCTCTGTGTTTGTTGGGTCGATGCGAAAAATAACAGTAAGTCATTGTCATGCCACCAGTCCACAGTCATGACACCAGCTCAGATGAGCCAGCAGTCCCTGTTTTTCCTCTCTTGATCATATGCGCAAACCTGAACAAACTGGGTGGGTGCCTCCAAGCAAAGCAATGGTTCGAAGTTCAATAAAGCATGATTCTGCCAGAAATGCAGCCCAACGGCAAAAGAAGCGGCGCGCAGAGCGCACCCACATCGCACTGCAGGTCTTCGTGAGGGTCATGAGCATGTCGCCAGACGCGCGGCATCGGTGTTGAGCATTCTGGGTGAGGTCGTACACGACGTGGCTGGTTGGAGCCAGCTCCAAGTAGGCTTGAAGCCGTCTGTCCTGGCAAACCAGCACAAACAAGTGCTGGAGAACATGTCTTTACTGGGAGTTTCCCAAGCGGGTGTCCCCTGTTCCAACTACTCCAACCCTGTAGTATGCCAACAGCACAATGGGCCTGTAGGCTTTCAGGCGGCTGGAATTGCACTTGCCCCAGCACAAAGACAGAAAGCACCAGTCTCACGTTTGGGCAACAGTACTATTTATGTGTACATTAACATTGGAAAAAAGAAAAATATCTGGAGCCACTTGTTGGGGACGACCACAAGCAACAAGAATCTCAGGGCTCGCGAAATTGATGATCATGTCTCTTGGGGGTGTAGTTTGCACCCAGAAAGGGGTCACGTTTCCAAATGAAAGATTGCTCATCACACAGAATGCAGGCTCCTGAGCTGCAGTCATGCCTGCAAGGCCGAGCTTGTCAACCAGCTCTGTTGATGCAGTGAGCAGGTCTTTGTGTGTCAAGTCCAGGAGTGCAACTGCCAGTTCCTCCAGCACAGAGGTAAGGGGCCGTGTCATCCTTGGGTTGATCCGCAAGCACGAACTGCAAAGTTAGATTGAGTTCAGAACACTACGCTAACCTGAAGAGCAAGCTTCTGCACTCGTGATCTTCTGCGGCACAGTGTGAATCGCCGGGTTCTGGAAACAGGCAATCCCAGCTGCTGCGGGCTCAGGACAATTTGCTCCACGTCAAACATCTGAGATAGGTGCTGCTCAAAAAAGGCCTCCGGAAATCTGGTCACGTTCTCGTGAATGAAGGCCCAAGGCATGAATTGAATTACACATCGGATCCTGCAAGTGGGCAGTGCAAGTATCTGACTAAGCCCCAATTCAAACATCCATTTGAGTCGCAGTGAATGTGTGACTGATGCACCTAATACAAGCCAGGCAACAGAATCATCAACAACCCAAATGTTGGTCCGCTTTCTCGCCTCTGTTTTCCATACCCACTGTAGTCCTTGGCTGGCCACAGTGCTGAAAAGGTGTGTGTGTGTGTGGGCTCGTGTGTGAACACAGCTGTGCTGTCGAGGATCAACACACGGTGACCCTGCCGTCAGTATTGAGGGTATGTCAGGGTCTGGAATTCTCCGGCATATCTTCTTGTGCTTGGAGCACCAGTCAAAGGGTGTCATCTCTGTGGCAGGATCCAATGCTGTGGCAATGACCTCATCTGTTGTCAGCCTGGCAAACACTGCACTCATGCGAATTACTGTTTGCCGAAAACATATCAAAGATGTGAACAGTTTGTAATCTATAGGTGGTCTCTGTGTGTGAGCGATGGTCCAACCACTCAAGCCATTTCAGGAGGCGATTTGGTTGAAAACTCACTCACTGGACCAGTAATGCAAAAATATGTGCACATATTGTGCTATATGGCACACGTGGCCTACCTTCCGCATAACTTCCGCATAACTTCCGCATAACTTCTGCATATGTTTTTTTGTTTTATGCAAGGGGTTCTGCATAAAACGCATAACTTCCGCATATTATGCAGAAGTGGTCTTCTGTAAGTAAGGGAACTTCCGCATATATGCAGAAGTTATCGAAGGGTAGCTGCATAAGCTGCCCCCGGGCCAGATCTATGCGGAAGTTATGCGGAAGTTATGCGGAAGTTATGCGGAAGTTATGCAGAAGTTATGTAGGAGGTATTCTAGTGGGGCACATTTTGCACCAAGCACACATAAATAACCCCATGCTAAATCTGAAAGACTCGCAGACTTCGCAACACGCACAGGTTTCACATGGAGCCTGCAACACCCCTTACTTCTTCAGACTCGCAACTACAAATGCTATGTTGATACCAATCTTGTCGTGTCTTCCAAAAGGGTCCAACTTACAATGTTTGATGGGTGCTTGATCGCACTGGTCACATCAGTGTGTCAGGGCCTGGCCTTCTGGAGAATGTGCACTCACATGAGGCATCATGCTTTGAGGTGATCACCGTCATCATGGCGCGCAAGGATCTGTCAAAGTCCTCCTCCTCCTCCTCCCCAACTCCCAGCAGTGTCCACTCTGCTCCGGCGCGCCCCACCGGGAACCGCAGTCGGCGCTTGGAGTCAAACAGCCCTCTCAGCTTCTGCAACACCATGTCCTCATCATAGCACTCACTGTTTGCGTTGGAAGTCAGCTCTGCAGAAGCCTCACTCTCGTCTGAGCTCCCACTGTTTGCATTTGAAGCGGAAGCTGCGGAAACATCACTCTTCTCCACCGCCGGCACACTGCTTGAGCTCGATGTAGAGTCTGATGAGCTAGAACTGTGTAGAGTCTGATGAGCTAGAACTGGCGTGTCGCTTAGGTCTGCCTCCTCTTCACTGCGCATGGCTTCCAAGTCCAAGCTGCATAGCCCTGCTTCGCTGCACCGCCTGTCTTCACAATCTGGTTCCGGTTCACGAATCAGGCACCGTCGCAGCTGCGTGGCATACAACAGCTCGTCCTGAGTAATGGCCAGTCTTTCACGCTTGTCATTGAACACTGTCTTGTCCACCACAGCATTGCAAATATCCCCAAACTTGCAGGAGTCAGTATTGTTTGCCTCCAAAGCCCGCATCTTCATTTTGTCCCAGTCAGACTGAGTTTTCACAACGAGATTGAGCTTCGGCGAGCTGGATGCCTGGCTAAGAGCCGCTGCTGCAACCTCGGCGGCACCACCCCCAGCAAATTCAAAGTGGCCGCATATCGTGATGGCACGGTCAGTGTCCGCAGGATCTGCTGGTTGGCAAAGCCTGTCAACAAACCGCTGAGCCCATCTGAAGGTGAATTGTAGGTTCTCCGGCACAGTCTCCACAAAAGGTTGCTCCACATGGGGAGCATCCTTTGCTCTCTTCAGCCTGGCAGCAGCTTTGGCTTTGGCTTTGGCACCTCTCTGCTTCACACGATGCTTCAGAACGTGGCGCCTCAATGCAAATGCAAGGTTGAGTCCTGTCTCAGAGGCAGTCTGCTGAACTGGGGTCGCAGAGCTGGTTACAACCAGCGCAGCAATATTCAAGCCCGACATTGCACTTCGCTCAAAAGCAACAGGTACAACTCATGCGTGACAAAAACATTTATGCACCTATTCTTTAAAGTGTCCTTGAAACTCTAGAAACCGTCAAGCTATCTTGTGTCCTTTTCGCTATTTACAAACGCGCCGTGCTGAATTCCTGCAGCACATACTGGAAAAAGAGTTGGGCTGTGACTCACACTCATGTTCTTTGGCACACACGGTGCAAGGTCCCACTCAAGAGCGCCCGCAAACAATGATGTGTTGTCCCAAAAATGCAGTTTCCTTGCGGTCGTCCTTTGAAATTCCCCCCCCCCCATGAAAACAAGCACAAACGAAAAGGTGCACAGACTTTAGGCTCCACCCCTCTGCCCTTTTTTGGGGACCCACCAATGTCATGTCCTTGCGCTTGCCTTTGGCACTCTCGAAAAAAAGGGGCCCATGCCAGGAATCATCTGAGACATCCCTCCCTCTAAAACAACACCAAAAAAAGGGCTTGCGGATCTTATTAAGGCTCCACATTCTTTGACCCTTTTTGGTGGCCCCGAAAATGCATTTTCCTTGTGGTTGTCCTTTGAAATTCCCCGACAGCATAGCTTTTCGAACGCTTCCCTTTCCCTGACAACAACCCCAAACCAAAAGGTGCGCAGACTGTCGTAAGGCTCCACACCCTTTGGCCTTTAAGTGGGGGCTGGAAAGCACGGTTTCCTTTGGGAGTCCAGTGAAACTCCCCCCCCCCCGAATCGCAGTCGAATGGAAGCAGGGCTTAAGCAGGCGTGTCCCAAGAGGCCCGAGCCAAGATATCCGTCGCTGAAAGTTGTGTTAAGCTTTCCTCATCCGCAACTGGCCAAGGGGTTTGTTCCCAAACAATGATAATTAGGCAAATCACACTGCTTTCGACCGAGCGTCTCAGCACAAAAGTTGCAATCTTTTGGGGAACCAGCTGGTCAGCAAAATTCCAAACTTTCGCACTCACACCCCGTCGGGCCAAGCAAACTTGACAGGTGATCAGGGTCAGTACTGCCCCTGCCCTGCCACTGCCTGAGCTGAGTTGTCCTTTAGAGCAACACAAGCCAAGCACTCACACACAGACACAAAGCGATGTGTCACTGAAACAGTGCTCAAACGGCCTGCAAACACCCCCGTCGGGCCAAGCAAACTTGACAGGTGATCAGGGATCAGTACTGCCCCTACCCTGCCACTGCAGGAACCGAGTTGTTCTTTAGAGCAACACAAGCCAAGCACTCACACACACAAAGCGATGTGTCACTGAAACAGTGCTCAAACGCCTGCAAACACCCCGTCGGGCCAAGCAAACTTGACAGGTGATCAGGGATCAGTACTGCCCCTACCCTGCCACTGCAGGAGCTGAGTTGTCCTTTGGAGCAACACAAGACAGGCACGCACACACGAAGCGATATGTGTCACTGAAACAGTGCTCCAACCGCCATTCTTGCAAACTGCCGGGTTTCACGAAAGAAGCTCTTGGGAGCGGTCGTGATAAACCAGGAGCAGCACATCACGCACTGTTCGCTTCCGAGAGAAAGTTTGGTGAGCGCCCCAGAATCTCTCGCCTCTCCGATCTATGCCTTGGCCAACAGGCAAGGTCTCAAGCCCGTCGCAACTGCAATCTCACAGTTTAACACCCAAGAACAGCGCAGACTCACAAAATCACACTGATAGAAAGGATATCAAATGGCTATGAATTTTTTAGGGGTCTGTAATGTGCAACGCGGCACGATCTTGTTACGGAGGTCTGTAACGGAGGTCCTTGTTACGCAGGTCTGCAACGGGAAAAACATTTCCTGACAAGCAGAACCAGGAGCACATCAACGCAAGCCAAGCTGCGGCAAAAGCAGGGTTGCTGGCCCGGGCTCGGGTTGGGTCTGTAACGAGGTATGTGACGGCTATGTAACCAGGTCTGTAACAAGGCAAAGCAAAGCGCAGTACGCAAAGAACGCCTCCGCAGCTCTATTCAACGCAAGCCAAGCTGCGGCAAAAAGCAGGGTCGCTGGCCCGGGCTGCGGCTGGGGTTGGGTCTGTAACGAGGTATGTAACGGCTATGTAACGAGGTCTGTAACGAGGCAAAGCAAAGCACAGTACGCAAAGCGCCTCCGCAGCTCCAGCTTGATTGCAGCTATTCAACGCAAGCCAGGCTGCGGCGAAAAGAGGGCAGTCACGTCACTGGTTGTTCATCTGAGGTGTGTAACGAGGGTGTGCAACGAGGGTGTGTAACGAGGGGTGTGTAACGAGCCAGCTGGTCTGGTTACAGAGGTCTGTAACGAGGTCTGTAACGAATGTCCGCCGCGGCTCTGTTACAGACCCCTCAAAAAAATCACTGCCAAATCAATCAAGATGCTTTGCATGGCATGCTCAACCCGGGTAGCAGGCAACTCATCAGGATGCTGCAAGATGCTGCGGCACAATTCTGGTAAAGCCACATCAATGATGATGCGAGCAGTATCTTTGGATCGATGGTGTTGCTCGGCTAGAGGCTTCAAAGCTTCCACAGCAGCACGGACTTGGACAAGGCCAAATGTGTAGGCAAACGCGAATGCCACGACATGATACCGACACTAAGCGATGTAAGGCAGCTGCCAGCGTCAGGGTCCGGGTGAGCTGGCGCTGCATCAGCAGGATCATCGCGGTTTCTCATCTCGGCTGGCTCTGGCTCATCGTCCACAGCCTGGACACGCTGGGCGGGCGCAAAAAAATATGAGTGGGCAAACCCAGCGCGCCTCGTCTTGGGCATCCTCTAGCTGAACATCATGGCAGGATTCCGCAGCAAGGCACCTCTGCAAGTCCTTGCGCACGGCAGGACTGAAGGAGAGGCAATTGCCGCGACTGCTTGATGGCCGCGGCGACACGTCCATGTCAACCACCAATACCTCTTCACCATCAGACTCTGAGCTAATGCGAAGCACATCAGATTCACCAGCTTGACGGCCTAGCCTGCGCTTGGCAGGCCTTGTTTTGCGACGTACCATCCTTTTTTGCGGCTGTTGTTGGGTCAGATCACACCGAGGATCAATGTCTGATACGCCTGAGTCAGTCCATGTTGGCATATAGAAATATAGTCCGGACCCCCGACCAACAGCCTGCTGCCAAGCAACCAGAGAAGAACTGGGCCAAGATGTCGTAGAAGTCTGCCTTCATGTTCCGAGGCACCTGGCCAACTGTGTCCTCCCAGCTTATGGCCTCGGAGCCGTCGTGACGTTGGCGCTCATCACACAGGGCGCTACCCAAAAAGTCAAACAAACAAACAAACAAACAAACAAACAAACAAATGTCATGCAAGACACGGGCGCGTTGAGAGTCAGAGCATTCGCAATGGCAGCCTGAACGGCCGCGTAGTAGTAGGAACTTTGGGTGTGTGAGAAAGCTTGCCCGGCTTGAGCAATTCCCTCTGCGTGTTCGAGCAGCAACTCATAGTAACTCTCTGCTTGCCGCGGGTGCAGCAGCTTGGATTGAGCGCAAGCTTTGCGGGCATGAGGAGCCAACTGCCATCTTTGCGACAGCAGCAGTTGCCGCTTGCTGTACGCTGTTTCAGGCGAGGTCACCAGGCAAGGCTGCGACAAAACTGTCGTAGCTGCAATAGCGGCCGGCAGCAACTTGCCATCCCGCGCCAACTCAGCCCATTCCTCCAACCATTTTGCAGCCCTCCTCTCCATAGAATTGGATGGTTTCAGCTCAAGGTGAGATGCCGCCACTGCGTTCGTTGCAAGTCTGTGCACACAGTCCATCATGGCAACATCCAGCTGGCACATCCCTGACCCATCTTCACTCAGCTCAGAGGCTTGAAAAACATCCTGCAAACTCTGGTGCGAAAATGTTGGCCGCGACTCGACCTCAAGCAAGAGCACACTTGGGCATGGCCCTTGTCAGTGATGTTAGGGTTACAGCGGAACACTTGTGCAACTGGCAAGAGTTGATCATTTTGGGGTTTTAGAGGAAAATTGCCATGAAGGGTTCAATCATGAAACTGCTTACAATTTGAATGCTTATCCGCCTTCGTGAAGCACACCAAATGGCGCAGCCGGTCGCCAGTGAAAAAATCGTCCACGTGGAAGGGTTCGACAGTGGCAATATCTGGATCCACTTCATATTCAACGCTGGGTGTAGCGTGTCAAGACACCCAAGCATCCGAATTGCCACGCAATCTTGCCAGACCTTCCAGGGAGAGGCTGGCTGGGCTCAAACTGAAAATCCATTTGCAAGACCGACCACTTGGTTGACTATTGAAAAAAGGCGGGAACCACACCCAGAGCGTCCCAGAACTAGGTGCAAAAGTTCAAGCAAGGCGCATCAGAAGACACATGCGCTGCTCGCTGCACATACTGCCGCCTCCCTGGGTGGAGCGCTAGGACTTGGAACACCTGAGTTCCCCTGCCTATGGCCGACCGATCAACTGGCATGCCGTAATAATTGGACTCAACCAGCAAAGATTCCAAGTGCGCAGACTGCAGGAGAAAATCTGGAGAGCGTTGTCTTGTGGAAGCTTGATGCTTCAAGAATTCACGGAACCGTTTATAGTAGTCAGCCTGCGCTGACAAGTCATCGTGAAGCCCTCGGTAGGTTTGCCCTACAATTGCATTGACCAACTCAGTGCGTGTGCGCCATGGCATGCATGTGAGGGTGCCCAGCGATTCCAAAAGGCTCGGCAAATCAGCCTGGAAATCATCTCGGTGAAGGTCACGGTTGTGTTTTCTTCGGAGGTCGGCTGACACAGAGGCCACTGACAGCGCCCGCCCCCTGCTGATGGCTTGTTGAATAAGATGGTGGCGCGATTCAAGAGTCTTGAGGACGAGGAGCGCAGTGGCGTAAGACAGCAATTCTTTGCGCAAAGCTAGGTCCAGGGGCCGTCCGGACGCAAACTCATCCATGTCTGCGCGCAGCTGGCTTCCTAGCATTGTGAAGCGGGCTTCCATCGCAGTGGCAGCACGCCAACCCGGTTGCAGAAAGTCTCGGGCAGCTCCCCGGCTCCTTGCCACGGCAGCCTTGTCATCTTCCTGAAGTGGCAGCGCGGGCCGGCAATCAAGCTGTCACATGATGTAACATCCAGCTGACGTCCCGCAAAAATGTCAAATTTCATTTTGGCTCCGGGGATAGAGACCGCTTTGCTTGACTCTCGCTCTTTCTGGCTCTCTCTCTCTCTCTCTCTCTCTCTATAAGGCAGTCGATCAAAATTCCTGCTTCCGGAAAACGCAATCTTCGCGAGAGAAACGATTATCTTTCGTGAATCTTCCGCGACTCCATCGCCATGCCCTTTTGTTTCCAGCTTGCTCTCTGGAGCCATTGTTGCTGCTGCAGTTGCGCTTGCAAACCCGGGCTGGCAGGCTTGCAGCAGCGTGAGGCGAAAGCAGTCACTATCATTCGCCCTTTCCACTTGCGCTTGCAGTGACTGCTCCGTCCTGGGCCCAATGCGCGGAACCTTGCAACTACGCTCTGCGGGCTTTTGCCACATCTTTCTCGGATCTCTCGCGAAACTTGCTCCAAAGTAGCCCAGCCAACGTTTTGCTTTGCACCATTGCCAGAAAAAGGCAAGTAAAGGCGCTGCCCGTCTCCCTGTCTGCAAGGGAGTGGGGTCTGGCACAAGCAAGCCTCCAAGAAGCCAAGAAGCTTTCGCTAAATCGGTTGACTCCGCCGCGGATCGTCGTGGGCACAAACGCCTACAGCGCTATGGCCCTCCACAGTATAAGTCCTTATAAGAACCTTTTGATCAACGTCCGTTTATCTTCCTCTCTCTTTTCCCTATCTCTCTCTCTCTCTCTCTCTCTCCCATCTCTCCACTTGCAAATCGCTAAAAGGGCAAGGCGAATAGCTGTGCTTCCAAGCAACTCGAATCAAGCATTCAGCGACACGCAGAACGCACCAAGGGCGCTCATTCCAAAAACCAAAAGATTGACGCATCCGCAAAAGCATCCTTGCCTCACAGGACAAAGAGTCAAGCAATTTGGCTGGCGCTCTGCCATGACAAATCTAACAAACTACTACTACTACTCACAGCAAACACCACCTAACAAATGGGCCCGAGTGCTCGGCAGGAGACTCTTTGACCTTGAATGTCCCCAGATTAAGAACGCTCGTCCTTTTTCAAGGGCCCCCAAACGGTGGTTTGGTGGTTTTCCCTCTCGGTTTCCTTTTAGAACCACAAAAAGGGGGCACCCTCAAAAAAAGACACGCCCATAAACTTCGCGGTTGTTTTTTGCACACGGCCTTCGCTGCGTTGAACTGCGATAGCAGGTCGCTACCAGCATCCTTGCTCTGCTTAGCCAGCTGGTCATGTTCAACAAGAGCAGGTTGTGTCAAGGGCAGTTTCTTCAATTCTCTCATGAAATCTTCCATTTTGCCAAGCGCAAGCTCCACCGCGCGCCTCCCCTTCAACGGGCAGATGTACTTCTTCGTCGGGCAGCCGCATGTGCAACCGTGTAGCCAGTTTACTACATGAGCCCCGAAATCCACTAAAGGCTGAATGGCCATGACCATTGCCCAGAACAGCACAGCCCGCTCTGTTTCGGCCAGCTGCGTGATGAAGTTAATGTCTGATGCATCTAGATCATGCGACTCTGGCACGGCGTGAATCGACAAGGCTTCTATGGGCAGCCGGCGGGGAATGAGCCAGTCCAGAACATCTTTCCTCGGACAACAGGGGAACCACAAGGAAACACGAATGGTAGTCAGGGGCTGAAGGATCTGAGAAAACCAGTTGAATTCACAAAGCACATAGATTCAGCGTCGAATTGAGGAATTCGTGGGGGCTGCTAAGATGACACAATGAAGCAACAACCCCAAACATGTCAAAACGAGGCGTGAGCGTAAATCGCCCTGTATTCCCAACTTGTACTATAGAGGATGGGAACCACCCCACAAATCACCTGCTTGTCCACAACACCTCACCAACAATTTATCAACCCTGCGAAAACCAACACCAATGTGTCTTTCGCAATACGTGAGCAAAGCGGGCCCCGTCTTTGGGCAAACCCACATCCGTGCGACTCGAGCCAAACCACCCCCCCCCAAACCCGGAAAGCCCCTAAGACCAAAGCAAAAGGGAGGGGGGAAAAAAGGGCGGGGGTGGTTGGGTGGAGGGGGCAAACGGGGCCAAATGGGTTGCGTGAAATGCTAAAATCATCACCTCGACAATCGACAATGGGCGGGGGTCTTGGACGCAACGCCCACACAAAAACTGATTGCTGGCCTAAGTCAGGAGCTCCCCTTGCATCCAACACCGAGCGAATCAAAGCACACCCACATACCTTGTCGGATGTAGCCAGGGCGCAAGTATTCCCAACGCTGCTCTTGCAGGCTTGGGCAAGTGTGGTTAAACATGGCGCTGAAACTGTGAGTTGCGGATTCTTTTGAATTGCAGTGGAACGGAATCGGCGCAACCTGCTCCATTTGCCAAAGAACTTGGAGATGGCGTTCAAGGTGCCATGAAAGAATGCCCACTGGGGAAACGCTAGCTTCATCTCCAGCATCACATGATGCATTGCCTGACAAGGGCGTCGCCGACATGTGAAACCGGAATCGGCCGGGAATAGCAAAGATGAACATATGAAACCGGAAAAGGTCGGGAATAGAAAGCTTGAAAGTGTTGCTCTTGCCAACCCGCGGCGTGGTCGGCGTCACCCAAAGGCATTGCCCGTGGGCAAAGTCGCTCCACTTCACTCCAGTTGAAATTGTCCGGGTCATCAATGTTGGACGGCGGACGAGCAGGGAAAATCAGATCAAGCGGGTTCGATCTCAAACGGTTGGAGTCGGCGAGCAAGGCAACTTCGGTTGATTGACCGGCAGCTGCGCGAGGTGCAGCCAGAATGTTGGACTCGACTCCCATGTCGAAAGCCAGAGACACAGTTCGTAGCAACGCCAAGTCTGCAGAAGATGCGTCAGCCGCTAGTGCCAGATGCAGACGGAATATTTTGTGTGCTGCCGATGTCGCACGCTCTCCAAGAATCTGCAATGGGAACAAGCGCCTTGTGATGAGGTCTTTCATGTGTCCTGAATTGACACCAAAAGCTGGCTAACGTGGCTAAAAATCACAGCAACTAGAAGAAAACACCCGAACTTCCAAACACCTTCAAACTCCGTCAAGATCAAGAAAACTATCTGCCACTAAACACGCACGCCCAAGCTCGGAAATGGGTGGAGTCGGTGATCTCGCCAACTCTGACATGGTCCCCCTGCACAACGAAATAATCCTTCCCAAATTGAGGAGATGCGTCAGCTCTCAGGTGGAGCGCCCACGAACAATCAGGACTGAAGAACGCCCGACGGGCGTACAACATGGTTGCGATGTCCAGGAGAAGGCGGTGGCGATACACCGTAGTGAGCGTTGGCACCCGGATCTCCTAGAGTTGGGCCGAGAAACCACCGCAACAAGACGACAACGACAACAACAACGACACCAACCGACCAACCAACCACAACCACAACCACAACCACAACCACAACCACAACCACAACAACAACAACAACAACAACAACAACAACAACAACAACAACAACAACAAAAACAAAAAACAACACACAACAAACAACAACACACAACAACACACAACAACAAACAACAACAAACAACAACAAACAACAACAAACAACATCAACCAACAACAAACAACAACAAACAACAACCAACAACAACCAACAACAACCAACAACAACCAACAGCACCAACAACAACCAACAACCACAACCACAACAACAACAACAACAACAACAACAACAACAACAACAACAACAACAACAACAACAACAACAACAACAACAACAACAACAACAACAACAACAACTCGCAACCAACGGCAGTGAATCGGCAGTACCAACAAAACGAGCTTTCAACTTTCAACGGCTGGCTCCTGTTGCAAAAGGTGATCAGCAAGCGCAGGTTGTAGGGACAAATTGAAACATTGACAAACAACGTTCTTGATTTGCGCCAAGTCTTTGAGTTCGTCTGATAAAAGCACAGTGTTGACCATTTGCCGCGAGCTGTATTGATAGCCGCCATGGCGGCGACTCTCAAGACAAACCTTCACACTCAAGCTTTGCGTCAAGCTGCCCAACAGGCCTTTTGGCTGGCTGTCTGCCCCCAAGCTTGCGATGCTCTGCTGAAGCTCTGTAAGCCACCCAGCAAGCTCAGTTTGAGGCTGAGCTGGCCTGGCTTGGTAAGGTGCTATGGAAGCTTGCTGCGCGGACCCTCCACCCGTTGCTACCACAACCCGAATCTGCGAATATTCGATGGAACGGTTGCCAATATACCTTTCAACGTCTTGGATACCCAGCGGCTCTCCTGCGTAGCTGAGGGGAACAAACAAGACAGGGCGAGCGGCCCTTTCTGGCAGGCACATCTGACGAAGCAAGCGCTGATCAGCTGGGGGTAGGACTGCGCCGCTCCGCCGACCCTTTGCGGACAGCAGAGTAAAGGTTCCGAGAGGCGCCATCGGGCAATTTCCTCGCATTCGCATCAGTCAAAAAAACATTCGCCCTGCCCAAAACCAATCTAAGTTCAAGCTTCTGCGCTATCTTTCACATAGAGCAGCTGCGTGTACTGGGAACCGTCCCGCGCCAAGGCCCAACACCTTGGATTGTTTCAGTTTCAATCGTCGCCTTGAGGCACCTGTGTCAATGCAAGTTCCCCCTAACAATGAAACGGTCCCCCCCAATAATAATAAGCTGGTCCCCCGGGGAAAAACATGTGTATTACTAGGGGGCCCCCTGTTCGTTCTCGGAGAACCCACTCCCGGAGCTCCGGCTCGAAAGTCGCAACTTTGTAGTACACGCGTAGTAAAGGAAACGCACTCCCGGAGCTCCGGCTCGAAAGTCGCAACTTTGTAGCACACGCGTAGTAAAGGAAACGCACTCCCGGAGCTCCGGCTCGAAAGTCGCAACTTTGTAGTACACGCGTAGTAAAGGAAACGCACTCCCGGAGCTCCGGCTCGAAAGTCGCAACTTTGTAGCACCGGAAACGCACTTCTCCGGCTCGAAAGTCGCAACTTTGTAGTACAACGCGTAAAAAGGAAACGCACTCCCGGAGCTCCGGCTCGAAAGTCGCAACTTTGTAGTACACGCGTAGTAAAGGAAAGCACTCCCGGAGCTCCGGCTCGAAAGTCGCAACTTTGTAGCACACGCGTAGTAAAGGAAACGCACTCCCGGAGCTTTAGCACGCGTAGTAAAGGAAACGCACTCCCGGAGCTCCGGCTCGAAAGTCGCAACTTTGTAGTACACGCGTAGTAAAGGAAACGCACTCCCGGAGCTCCGGCTCGAAAGTCGCAACTTTGTAGCACACGCGTAGTAAAGGAAACGCACTCCCGGAGCTCCGGCTCGAAAGTCGCAACTTTGTGGTACAAAAGGGTCCCCTGATAGCACTGGGTTTGACCACGGGCGGGATTAGACCTACTTTAGAATTGGTTTAGTATCGGCCTATTCTATAAGTAGTATTCCTGGATTTGGGACTCTCAAAAAATGCATTTTATTATTAGGGGACCATTATTGTTGGGAGGAAGGGATTAAATGCGCTTATCAAGCCGTGATGTCAACTCTGCAAGCAAATGTGCTTATCAAGCCGTGTTGTCTCTTGAATTACCCTTTCCCTGGCAAGCAGCGCATCTGGAAAGCCGGCTAGCGGACATTCAGCGCGCGCCATGCCGCTGATGGTCAAACCATGCACGCCACGCCGCCATGCCGCCGATTGTGCTGCAAGCTGCAACTCATTTCAATCCCATTTGTCTCGCCATGCTGCATGCTGCTGATGCAAAGTGCCAATTGTTCTTGTGGCCACACGGCCTTGAGTGCACCAAATTGCTAGGCCGGGAAAAAGGCCGCCCAAACGAACGAATGGCTCGGCTGGTGAAAAGAACAACCCTTGCACTTGCCCCCCAAATAGTCAACCGAAGGGTTCAGCCAGGGTTCGTAGCTGCAAACAAAGGGGCAAATGCTTTGAGCGCAGTTCGTAGCTGCAAAAAAAGACAGGCAAATGCTTTGACCAGGCTCGTCGTGAAAAGGACAACCTTGCACTTGCACCCCCAAATAGTCAACCAAAGGGCTCAGGCAAGCTGCAAACAAAGGGTTAAGCCAGGGTTGGTAGCTGCAAAAAAGACAAGCAAATGCTTTGACCAGGCTCGTGAAAAGGGCAACCTTGCCCTTGCAGCAGAAAAGACAGGCAAATGCTTTGACCAGGCTTGTGAAAAGGGCAACCTTGCCCTTGCAGCAGAAAAGAGAGTTTGACCAGGCTCGTGAAAGGACAACCTTGCACTTGCACCCCCAAGAAGTCAACCAAAGGGTTCAGCCAGGGTTCGTAGCTGCAAAGGGCTAAGCCAGGGTTCGTAGCTGCAACAAAGACAGGCAACTGCTTTGAGCGCAGTTCGTAGGGTAGCTGAGGCAAATGCTTTGGCTAGGCTGGTGAAAAGGACAACCTTGCACTTGCACCCCCAAATAGTCAACCAAAGAGTTCAGCCAAGCTGCAAACGAAGGGTCGTAGCTGCAAAGAAGACAGGCAAACTTCAAAAAAGACATGCAAGTGCTTTGACCAAAAGCTTGCACCTTCAATGAATCAACCAAAGGGTTAAGCCAGGGTTCGTAGCTGCAACAATTACTGGCAAAATATAGACTTAGACCACCTTCACCGAAGTAGCTGCAAAAAACGAAAATAGAAGCCCCCGCACAGGTTGCTGCAAAACTGCAAGCTGCCTGTCTGCCTATGGGCACATCTTGCGCCATAAAATGGCACTCCCCCTTCCCAAATAGCCTCGCGCAAATTAGTATAGGAAACGCTTGAGGCTTCCGAACTCACGACGAGAATAACGACTAGGATAACGACTAGGATAACGACTAGGATAACGACTAGAATAACGACTAGAATAACGACTAGAATAACGACTAGCGCGACTCTGCCCGACTGCGAACTGCGGCCCAGCTGCACATTCAAGCGCTCGCTGCTGTCACAGCAGCATCGCCGGACGCCCCACAAGCGGCCCTGAATCTCGGGCCGCGCAAAGGCTTGCAAATCGCAGCCACGCAGGCGGGGCCTTGCCAGTTGCAACTCTCAGCGCTTCTGCGGCAGCTGTCCAGCGAAACCGTTGGCCCAGCGCCGCTGAGCTTTCTGGGCTTGCCACACGCAAGGGCGTTGAGCGAGCGCGCTCCAACACGCTGCCGTAACCCTCCGACTGCGCCTTTCTGCAGCCCGTTTTTATTTCCGCAAAAAGAAACGGCCCCATATCTAGGGCCGCAGCGCGGCCCTATTTTTGAGCCCGCACGACCTGCGGCCCACTTCAAGCTTGACAAAACTTGCAACCAAAACACGGCCGCCTTGACCAAAGCCTCACGCATTACGCGCACTGCGCTGCACGCGCGCCCAGAAACAACACGCTCTCTCAGCCGTCTTCAAATATCCGGACGTGCACCGCACCGCCCCCCTCTTCTCCTACTTTCAATGTTGCATGGAAACAAGCGCGCAGGCAACTTTTGCACTTGTCAAACACAACATTGAAACGCAGGGGGGCGGGGAGGGGGAGCGAGCTCAAGACTAGACCGCCCTCGCCTGCCACAGCGCCTCAAGACGCGCCAACAACGCACGGGCGCCAACTGCGCTCGGCGCGTGATTCTGACGCTTCTCTACTCGTTACCTAGTCGTTATTCTAGTCGTTATTCTAGTCGTTATTCCACGAAACCACATAACTCACAGGTATTCATGAACTTGGCTCTGGCTTGAAAGGAATCTCTAACACGTCAGCCTGCCGAGGCACAGCAGAGAGCCCGCCAGTGTCTAACGCGGCAGCCCGCCGAGTCTCTAACACGTCAGCCCGCCGAGGTACCGGGGAGGAATCGAACCTCCAAAACGTCGCTCCGGAGACCAACGCCCAAGCCATGTCACCATGGGCTCTCGTCCCAAAACGTGGCCCAAGAACGGTCTCACCGCGAGGGTTTGGAAAACCTGGTTGATCCTGCCAGTAGTCATATGCTTGTCTCAAAGCCGTTCCTAAAAAGGTCTCGGGCTCGATTCCTCCCGGGTCCGCCCCTGATCACCCTAAGAGCAATGGAACCGGGTGATTCATCAATGGTTCATGAATGGGCAAGGTTGGTTCATGAATGGGCAAGGTTGGCTCAGGTCTCGTCATGTGGCCAAGGTGTCCCAAGCGTTTTTTGACCGACATTATCGGTCAATTCATCGCATCATGCCCAGTGTCCGATTTTATAGGACACTGCGCCACTTCGCGTACTGGTAGCACGGGGTGATACGTAATTATACCACCCTGCCCCCCGAATGTCCCATAGCGACTCAACTGAGGGAGCGTTGCGAAAGTACAACACCCCATCGTTACGAATTCGTGTAACGACTACACCTAAGAAAACATGTTTGAAGGACCTGTCACGGGCAACATCCCGGAGGTCCTGGACAACGGAGAGGTGACTGACGCACGTCACAGCAGGACAGCTGGCCCTCG